>JAABKJ010007545.1:95717437-96204937 GCA_011634705.1 Andricus grossulariae
TTTGAAAATTGGTAAAAATGTTCAAATTCTTGAAATATTTGTGAAATCCTGAGAAATTTCCTGAAATCTTTTTTATTCTATTTAAATCTTTGAAATCTTTGAAATTTTTTGAAAGCTCTGAAATATTTTAAATCTTTGTGAAATGTTTTACATTCTTTTAATACCTTTTGAAACCTTTTGAAATCTTTGAAATTTTTGCGAAATCTTTTGAAATTTTTCAAATCTTTGCAGTGTTTTGAAATCTTTTGAACTCTTAAAAAAATCTTTTAAACCTTTTGAAATCGATTGCAATTTTTTTTAAATCTTTTGAATCTTTTCAAATCTTTGTGAAATGGTTTGAAATCTTTTAAAACCTTTTTAAATCGTTTGAAATTTTTTGAAAATTGGTCTAATTTTTTAAATTCTTGAAATATTTGTGAAACCTTGAGAAATTTCTTGAAATCTGTTTTATTCTTTTTAAATCTTTCAAATCCTTGAAATTTTTTGAAAGTCGTGAAATTTTTTAAATCTTTGTGAAATGTTTCGAAATCTTCTCAAATCTTTTGAAGCCTTTTGAATTCTCTGAAATCTTTTGAAATCATTGAAATTTTGCAAATCTTTGTAGTGTTTTGAAATCTTTTGAATTCTTAAAAAAATCTTTTAAACTTCTTTAAATCGATTGAAACATTTGATAATTGGTGGAATTTTTCAAATTCTTCAAATATTCGTGAAATCTTGAGAAATTTCCTGAAATCTTTTTTATTCTTTTTAAATCTTTTAAATCCTTGAAATTTTTTGAAAGCCCTGAAATTTTTTAAATCTTTGTGAAATGCTTTGAAATCTTATAAAATATTTTAAAATCTTTTTAAATCGTTTGAAATTTTTGGAAAATTGGTGAAATTTTTCAAATTCTTGAAATATTTGTGAAATCTTGAGAAATTTCCTGAAATCTTTTTTATTCTTTTCAAATCTTTGAAATCATTGAAATTTTTTGAAAGCTCTGAAATATTTTAAATCTTTGTGAAATATATGAAATTCTTTTAATTCCTTTTGAAACTTTTTGAAATCTTTGAAATTTTTGTGAAATCTTTTGAAATCATTCAAATTTTTCAAATCTTTGTAGTATTTTGAAATCTTTTGAATTAAAAAAAAAAAATCTTTTAAACCTTTTGAAATAGATTGAAATTTTTTGAAATCTTTGAAATCTTTTGAAGTTTTTGTGAAATCTTTTCAAATCTCTGTGCAATACTTCGAAATTTTATAAAAAATTTTAAAACCTTTTTAAATCGTTTGCAATTTTTTGAAAATTGGTGAAATTTGTCAAATTCTTGTAGTATTTGTGAAATCTTGAGAAATTTCCTAAAATCTTTTTTATTCTTCTTAAATCTTTTAAATCCTGGAAATTTTTTGAAAGCTCTGAAATTTTTTAAATCTTTGTGAAATGTTTTGAAATCTTCTAAAATCTTTTGAAGCCTTTTGAATTCTTTTAAATCTTTTGAAATTTTTGTGAAATGCTTTGAAAGCATATAAAATCTTTTAAAACCTTTTTAAATCGTTCAAAATTTTTTGAAAATTGGTAAAAATGTTCAAATTCTTGAAATATTTGTGAAATCCTGAGAAATTTCCTGAAATCTTTTTTATTTTTTTTAAATCTTTGAAATCTTTGAAATTTTTTGAAAGCTCTGAAATATTTTAAATCTTTGTGAAATGTTACAAATTCTTTTAATACCTTTTGAAATTTTTGAAATTTTGTTGAAATTTTTTCAAATCTTTGTGAAAAGCTTTGAATTCTTTTAAACCCCTTTTAAATTATTTGAAATTTTTTGAATATTGGTGAAATTTTTCAAATTTTTGAAATATTTGTGAAATCTTGAGAAATTTCCTAAAATATTTTTTATTCTTCTGAAATCTTTTAAATCCTGGAAATTTTTTGAAAGCTCTGAAATTTTTTAAATCTTGGTGAAATGTTTTGAAATCTTCTAAAATCTTTTGAAGCCTTTTCAATTCTTTAAAATGTTTTTGATTTTTGTGAAATCTTTGAAATCTTTGTGAAATGTTTAGAAATCTTACAAAATCGGTTGAAAACTTCTGAAATTTTTTGAAATCTTTGAAATCCTTGAGATATTTTTAAAATCTTAAGAAATCTTCTGAATTTTTTTTTTATTGTATAGTAAATATTTTCCCTAAAATTACTTCAACAAAGCCGATTCAAAAAAATTCTTTAAAAAAAAACCCATATAAAAAATTGCTCAATAAAAAATTCAGTTCTCTTCAAAAAATCTAAGATTTTGTATAAACATAAAAAAGTTAATTTTTAAAACTAGTTTAAAATTGACTCTTTTTCCACACACATTCAAAATAATTTTACGGTTATTGAAATGCCTCCACCTGTCTTAAAAAAAGTCTTTATTCCTAATCAGTCAGGCATTTTTATCTTTTTACAGATAAGATTATTTCACTTAAAATTTAAATGCATTTAAATTTTTACCTAGAAAAATTTAAGACTTCTCTTAAAAATACCTACACAAAAGATGATCTTTTCAATAGAATTTTTACTTGAATAATTTACAAACCGTAAAATATATTTTCTAATTTCCACCTACAAAAGATTAATGATCCTTGAACTGTTATCTTCTGTTATGTCATGGTGACTGAAATAAGCAATAATCGTTACTCGTAAATAGTCGTATTCAGGAGTGATATTTCTACGAAGAAGGGAAAAATTATCTTCTTATATGAATTCAAGAAGGTCACGTAACACTTCTATCGAGTCATTTCTAGTGACTTTTTCATTGAAAGAAGATGGCTGTCAGAAATAGAAAGGTAAATACCGCAATTTCTTTTTTATTATAGTTATCTCTGTATAGTCAATAGTTATATAAAGATGTGTGTCATCACTGTTATCGTAAAACTATTATCAGATATCGAACTTTGATAAAAGAAAACAAATATTTTTTTATCTTAATTTTAGACCCTTTTTAAAACTTAAATTAAAGCTTTCCCGGTCACCACGTGACCTTGACGTTTGACCCATTTCCGATTTCTGTCAAAAACAAAACTTACATAACCTTAAAAAGTGTGTGTTCGGAAGGTGTTTGTCCTTCTATTTTCTCTTCTTGGAGCCTGATGTCTTGACAAATTTTTGGATCTGACTAAATGCGATATACTCTCGTGAGTGCAGTTAAAATACTCTAAAGTAACGATATGAGACGCTACATTCTAGCACGCGAAAAGGAAGAAAAGGCGGTGACACTTCCTTTTGAGGTTAACTCATCATTCTTGGAATCTTGGCATTATTTTTGTTGTATATTCATTCTTCAACTGATTTTAAGTCATTTGAAGCTAATTCTCATCTGGCTGTACAGTTGATAATTATTTTAAGTGATGAGACTTTTATGTGTGCAGGATTGTATAAATTTTGTTTTCTGGTGTTCGTTTCTCTTCAGTGCGAGTATTGACAGATTTATGTTTTTGAAAAGAAAAAACTCCGTTTTAGAGAATTTCTTGGTAAGAAGGTGTTGGTTGAAATTAATTTAAATAATTTCGAAAATTGTCAATTACGAGATTGTTTTGGATTCAAAGCGTTACAAATTCGACGATGCTTTAAATAATTTTCAATCATTTTAATTCATTTTTAGTTAATAGGAATTGTTCTTGATCAAAATATTGACAATTAATACATCTTTGGGTGAATAAAATTGATTTCATCTTCAAGGTCAAGAATACCAGAGTTGCCATAGAATACCGTAGTTTTTGGTTGAAAATTCAACTATTTTTTTTCAAATTCGTATTTTCGGTTTAAAAATGCATCTCTTTTAGTAGAAATATAATCTTTGTTGGTTAAAATGTATCCTTCAGTTGAGGATTCAACTACTTTGTTTGAAAATACGTCTTCTTTGGCTGAATTCAACTATTTTTTGTTTAAAATGAATGAAATTATTGAATTATTACTGAAATGAATTATTGAACATTTATGTCTTTGGTTGAAAATTGGTCTTTTTGATAGAAAATTTCAGTATTTATTTAAAAATTCAACTATTTGTTTGAAAATTCAAAGTATTTTGTTAAAAATTCTTATTTTTTTGGTGAAAAATTAATCTTCTTGGTCAAAAAATCATGTTTTTGTGTCAGAATTCATATTTGTAGTTTGGAACTTAAACTATTAGGTTAAAAATTCAACTACTTTGTTGAAATTTAATTATTTTGTTAAAAATTCAATTCTTTAATTGAAAATTTAACCATTTCGTTGAAAATTTCTTTTTTTTTGTTTGTTAAAATATCAACTTTTATATCTTTCATTGAGATTTCATCTTTTTGTTGAAAATTTGTTTTTTTGTTGTTGAAATATCAACTTTTATATTTTTTGTTGGAAATTCATCTTTTTATTGAAAATTCGTCTTATTTGGTAGAAAACTATTCTTTGTTGACATTAAAGTTTTTTGTTCAAATGTAATTGTCTGGTGGAAAATTGAAATGTTTGTTGGAAACTCATCTCTTTATTTATTAAACAAAAATTTTCTTCAAGATTCATAATTTCAGTTGAAAATTCATTTCTTTGGTTGAAAATTAAACAGTTTGGTTGAAAATTGGTTTTTTTGATAGAAAATTCCAGTATTCATTCAAAAATTCAACTATTTATTTGAAAATTCATGTAGTTTGTTAAAAATTCTATTTTTTTTGTTTGTAAAAAATTGATCTTTTTGGTCAAAAAATCATTTTTTGGTGTCAGAATTCATCTTTGGAAATTAAACTATTAGATTAAAAATTCAACTACTTTGTTGAAATTTAATTATTTTGTTAAAAATTCAATTCTTTAGTTGAAAATTTAACCATTTCCTTGAAAATTTCTTTTTTTTTCGTTTGTTGAAATATCAACTTTTATATCTTTCATTGAGATTTCATCGTTTTGTTGAAAATTTGTTTTTTTGTTGTTGAAATATCAACTTTTATATTTTTTCTTGGGAATTCATCTTTTTATTGAAAATTTGTCTTGTTTGGTAGAAAACTATTCTTTGTTGACATTAAAATTTGTTGTTCAAATGTAACTGTTTGGTTGAAAAATAACATGTTTGTTGGAAATTCGTATCTGTATTTATTAAAAAATTTGTGTTCAAGATTCATAATTTTAGTTGAAAATTTATGTCTTTCGTTGAACATTGGTCTTTTTGATAGAAAATTTCAGGATTTATTTAAAAATTCAACTATGTATTTGAAAATTCATGTATTTTGTTAAAAATTCTTATTTTTTTGGTGAAAAATTAATCATGTTAGTCAAAAAATCGTCTTTTTGTATCAGAATTCGTCTTTGTAGTCTGGAAATTAAACTATTTGGTTAAAAATTCAACTACTTTGTTAAAATTTAATTATTTTGTTAAAAATTAAATACTTTAGTTTGAAAATTTAACCATTTTGTTAAAAAATTCATTTTTCGTTTGTTAAAATATCAACTTTTGTATTTTTCGTTGAGATTTCATCTTTTTGTTGAAAATTTAATCCTTTTGTTGAAATTTTGTTTTTGAAATATCAACTTTTATATTTTTTGTTGGGAATTCATCTTTTTGTTGAAAAGTCAACTTTTTTTTCGTTGAAGTTTATTCTTTTTTCTTTGCAAATTCGACTATTTGGTTGAAAATTCATCTTTGCAGGTAGTAAATTTTAGTATTTTTCTTAAATTTCTACTATTTTCTTGAAAATTTAATTCATTCATTAAAAAATCATGTATTTTGTTGAAATGTTATCTCTCTGGTTGAAAATTAAACTCTTTTTTGAAGATTTTTCTTTTTGATAGAAAATTTATATTTGCGGATTGAAAAATCAACTGTTTTGTATAAAATTGAACTTTCGGGTCGAAAATTGACCTTTTTGGTTAAAAGGATAATCACTTTGTTGAAAATTAATTTTTTCGGTTGCAGATTCATAATTTAAGTTGAAAATTCATCTCTTTGGTTGAAAATGTAACTGTTTTGTTCAATATTCATTTTCTTTTTGCCGAACATTAATTTTCTTACTAAATGTTCAACTTTTCCATTTTTTGTTGAAAAATTATCTTGTTTAATGGAATTTCAACTATTTGTTTTTCATATAATTTGTTGAAAATTCGTCTTTTTCGTAGAAAATTAATCTTCTTGGTCATAAAATCGTCTTTTTGAAGAGAATTAATATTTTTAGGTTGCAAATTAAACCATTTGGTTAAAAATTCAACTGTTTTGTTGGAAATTTATCTATTTTGTTAAAAATTCTTTTTTTGTTGTTGAAATATTAACTTATCAACTATTACAAATTTAATTATTTTATCGAATATTCAACTGTTTCGTTAAAAATTCGTCCTTTTGGATTTAAAATTAACGTTTCTTCTACAAAATTCAATTATTTGGTTGAAAATACAACTGTTTTTGGTTGAAGTTTAATTTTTTTGTTTGAAAAATTATCTTTCGTGGTAGAAAATTCCAGTATTTGTTAAAAACTCAAGTATTTTGCTAAAAAGTCATCTTGTTTGGTCGAAAATTAAACTATTTTGTGGAACATTCGTCTATTCGGACAGAAAATTCGTCCTTTTAAATAAAAAAATGCAACTGTCTTCTAAAAAATTCAATTATTTAGTTGAAAATTCAAATATTTTCCGTTAAAGATTAATTTCTTTTTTTTTAATTCGACCGTTTGCTTAAAAATTCTTGTTTGCAGGTTTAAAATTCAACAATTTGGTTAAAAAGTCATCTATTTTATTGAAAATTTAATTATTACATCGAAAATTCAATTGCTTTGTTGGACATTTGATTATTTAGACAGAAAATTCATGCTTTTGGATTGAAAATTCAACTGTCTTCTAAAAAATTCATTTATTTGTTGACAATTGCAACTGTTTTTTGTTGAAGTTAAATTTGTTTGTTTGCAAATTCGACTATTTTGTTGAAAATTTAATTATTTTGTCGAAAATTCAACTGTTTTGTCAAACATTTGTCTATTTGGTCAGCAAATTCGTCCTTTTGGATTGAAAATTTATCTTTTTGGGTAGGAAAATCCAGAATTTGTTTAAAAAATCTACTATTTCGTTGAAATTTTATTATTTTGTCGATAATTCAAGCATTTGATTAAAAAGTCATCTTTTTGGTTAAAAGTTTAACTGTTTTGTTGAAAATTCGTCTATTTAGACAGAAAATTCGTCCTTGTGACTTAAAAATTTATCTTTCTTTGCTGAAAATTCCACTGTCTTATAAAAGATTCGAGTATTTGGTTAAAAATGCAGCTGTTTTTATTGAAGTTCAATTTTTTTTTGTTGAAAAATCGACCATTTGGTAAAAAAGGTCATCTCTACAGCTTGAAAATTCAACAATTTGATTAAAAATAGAAATATTTTGTCAAAAACCCAGGCCTCGGATTTACTACACTATTAACACTATTTTACACTTTTTTTTTAAACCATTATTAAATAAAAAAAGTTGAATATAATACAAAAGTCGAATTTTTAAAAAAATACGTAAAATTTTAATCAGATAGTTCATTTTTCAACCAAAAAATACAAATTTTCAACAAATCACATCAATTTTTAACTAAATATTTTGAACAATAGATGTGGTGTTAATCCAAATTGTATTTGGTAAATTTTTATTCTGTATTTTTTTTGTTTTTAAAAATTGTGAACAAAATAGTTGAATTTTTAAGCTAAAAAAGATAAGTTTTTGACTAAAAATGACATAGTGTAATTTTTATTGAGGAGAATTAATTTTCAATAAGAAAAACGATTTTTCTACAAAACTTTTTAATTTTATAATAAAATAGTTGCATTTTATACTATACTGTGAAATTTTCAAGTCCAAAAGATGATTTTTTTATAAAGACTGTTAAATTTTTAACCCGAAAATATAAATTTTCAACAGAAAAGTTATTTTACAGCCAGTCGGTTGAATTTTCAACAAAATAGTTAAATTTTCAGTTTAAAAAAAAAAAAAATTTAACCAAAAAAAAAAGTTTTCAAAATAAATGTATTAATCCTCAACCAAAAAAAAAAGAATTTTTAAGAAAGTAGTTCAACTTTCATCATTGAAGATTCAACTATTTCATTCTAAATTCACGTATTTTGTTTCAAAATCGATTTTTTTGGTAGAAAATGATCTTTTTCTTTGAAAGTCAATCTCCTTGTTTAAAAATTCTTCTTTTTGGTTAAAAATTCAAGTATTCCAGTTAAATATTTATCATTTTAGTTGAAAATTCATCTTTTAGGTCTTTTGTTAAAAATTATGATTTTTTTTTGTTCGAAGATTCGTCGTTTTAATTAAAAATTCATTTCTTTGGTTGAAAAATGAGTTATTAGATTTAAAATTTCTTTTTTCTTTGGATATTTTTTTTTTTTAGCTGAAATAGTTGGATTTTTAAGCAGAAAGATGAATTTTCAACCAAGAAAATGAATTTTCTACAACCTTTAAATAACAAAAAAATGAAATTTTTTTGTCAAATAGTTGTATTTTGTGTAAAGACATGAATTTAAAAAAAATGGAATTTTCAACAAAACAGGTAAATTTTCCACGAAGTAAATTAATTTTTAACCAAAAAGATGAATAATCAGACAAAAAAGTTTAATTTTCAACGAAAAACTTGATTTTTCGACGAAATTGTTAAATTTTCAATAAAAAATGGTTGACAATTGGTCACTTTTGGTTGTATTCAATTATTTTTTTATTAAAAATTGAAATATTTTTTGGTAGAAAGTTCATTTTTTGGTTGAAAATTTAACTATTTTGTTGAAAATTTAAGTTTTTTGTTAAAAATTCAACCATTCTGGTAGAAATGCCAATAATTTGATAAAAAATTATTATTATTATATATTTTTAACTGAAAATGTAACTATTATTTCAGTTAAATATTTCCAATTTTATTTGAAAATTCATCACTTCGTTTGAAAATGTAAATTTTTTTTTGAAAGTTAATCTTTTTTAAATAAATAAATAAAATAAATAAATAATTTGTTGAAATTAATTTTTAAACTGAAAATTTAACTTATTCCAATAGAAAATTCAATAGTTGTAGTTAAAAAATTATCTGGTTAGTTAAACATTAATTTTTTTAACTTGAAATTTGATTATTTAAGTTTTGGTTGACAAATTCAATGATTTGATTAAAAGTCAATTTATTTTGTTGTTACATTTTTTTTTTAATTCAAAATTTAAGTATACCTTTTTCTATTGAAAACGTATACTTTTCAGCTAAAAATTCATCTGTTCTGTGAAAAATTTAAGTATTTTGTTGAAAATTCGTATTTTTTGAAATTCAATTATTTGATTAAAAGTTACTTTTTTCGGTTAGAGGCTTGTCAGTTAAATTAAGAAGGATTTCTTTGGTTGAAAATTGTAAGATTTTGTTGAAAATTGGATTTTCCTTGTAGAAAATTCATTTATTGGTTGAAATTTCCAATTTTGATTAAAAATTTATTTTTTCGTTTGAAGGCTGCTCATTTTGGTTAAAAATTCAAGTATTTTGTTGAAAATTCGATTTCATTGTAGAAAATGAATTTTTTGCTTGAAATTTCATCTTTTTTCTGGAAAATTCCTTTTTTTGGGTTGGAATCAATGTTTTTAACTGAAAATTTAACTATTTTTATTTTAGTTCAAAATTTGTGTATTTTTTTTTAAATTCTTCTTTTTTGTAGAAAAGCAATCTTCTTGGTTGAAATTTCATCTTTTTAGTTTAAAATTACTTTTTTGTTGTTGTTAAAACTTAATTTTTTCAAATAAAAATTTATTTGTTCCATGTTTGATTACAAATGTATCTTTTTCAGTTCAAAATGTATTCAGGTGTTGCTGAAAAATCATCCGGTCAGTTAAAAATTCATATTTTTGGTTGAAAATTTGACTAATTTGTTAAAAATGTTTGTTTTTTTTTAAAGTGAAATACTTTTACATGACCATGTTGAATTTCAGAAAAACTTTCTTTAAAGTTATAATATCCTTTGAATTATTATTTATTTAACAAAAATTTATCATTTATAAGATCTTCTAACCCCCGCCCCCCAAATCGTCTTCCGTCATTTGTGAATGACCCCTAATTTAGATTCTGAAATAGAAAAAAATTACTAATAATTAGATTTAATTCATAAATTATAAAGTTGGGCAAAACGAGCAAGTGCTTCTAATTACTACAATCAGTCACAATTCACAATCACACATTCCCGTGCCTGTTTTATGTAACCCTTCATGAAGTGACGCAAGATGCGTGCATGATACGCTTGATGTGCGTCGCGAACCTAAACGCATTTTTGTATCAAAAGAAAAAAAAACACGATTGTTCCTCAAGCCGTTCCGCGGAATCGTGGGAACTGCGAGCCTCACTTTATATTCATAAAACCTGTAGTCGAGGCTAGAAAATATACTGGAATATGCATCAAGTCATTTGCAGCCTTCCACGGGTATTTTGTACATGCCTGAGGCAGGAAAAAGGCAAAAGAAAGAATTTCAGGATTTGAATTTCGCGCGTAATTTGGAAATCCGCTATATGGGGCTTCATTAGTTTAAGCGCGAAATTTGAAAATCGAAACTGGGATAATTGTAGATCGGAGTCAATTTGATGATTGGGGTTGGGATAAAAATAGGTTTTATGTAAGAGGGCGACACGTGGAAGAATTTGCGACATTTAAATTAATAAATTGGAGGGTCCAGACAGATAACTAGAAGAAAATAGCAGCTCTTAAGTTGTTATCTAGAGCGTGGGCTGCGTTCACTCATCTCTCATTATCATTGCGAGGTCCATTTACTGTCGCCCGACTACGCCCTCGTATCGGCCTTAATTCATCATCATTATTGCTCGTTATTAAAAAAAACCTTGGAATACTCGCATTTCAAGTGATTGGTAGTAATTGAAATATAGAATAGTTAGGAGGATTCAACGTCTTAAGGTGATTCTAACAAGTCGGTTTTTAGAATAATACAAAATACGGCTACAAGGATGAATTCTTTGATGTAATTTTTTACCACTTTAGACACTCCGTGCAACTTTAGACACTCCGTGCAACTTAAGACACTCCGTGCAACTTTAGACACTTCGTGCAACTTCAGACACTCCGTGCAACTTCAGACACTCCGTGCAACTTTAGACACTCCGTGCAACTTTAGACACTCCGTGCAACTTTAGACACTCCGCAAGTTTAATTTAGACTTACAAAATTCAGGCGCTTTCAAAAGTAAATTTAATGATTTACGCCCTTTTTGCACTTAACTATTATAAAAAAAAATGATCTATAAATAATTGTTTTCGAATTTAAAAAAAGAAAAGGCAGATCTGAGTCTGGAATAACTTCCTGTATGTTTTAATTTTAACTTTTGAATAAGAAATTGTATTTGAGATCAAAGTTAATAAATAATTTTTTTAATGTTCAGTATTTCTCTGGGACTACAGAATTATTCTCACGGTCCCACGTAATAAAGAAGAGAATTACTTTTGCAAGCATTCTCTATACATGTTCTGTGACCTCTCTCATAAACGTGGGTGGAGTTCCGTAACGCTATTTATTAATGGAATGACTTGGGAATGCGACAAGTGTTTTCACAAAGAAGCTCTTGATTAAAAAAAAAATATATTTGTGAATACCGTTCCACGATTTTTCAAAATTAAAAAACAGCTTTTAAATTAGAATTTTTTAATTAAAATAATTAAATAAAAAAATAGATATCTTAACGTCAGAATTAATACATAATATTTTTGTATAATTTATTGCATTTTTGTTGTAAGATAAAATATTTGCGGTGGTTAATATGCTATTATTGTTTAAATATTTTATAAACAATTCTAAGATTGTAAATCTTCTTTTAAGTCTAATGATTTTGGTTTAAAATAACCTATTTCTGTTGAAAAATGTAAACATAACCGAACATAAGCGAACATAACCTAAAATTGTACAAAAAATTTTTATATTTTTTGAAACCTAAT
The DNA here is from genome assembly GCA_011634705.1 of Andricus grossulariae. Taxonomy (NCBI): domain Eukaryota; kingdom Metazoa; phylum Arthropoda; class Insecta; order Hymenoptera; family Cynipidae; genus Andricus; species Andricus grossulariae. The sequence goes on from JAABKJ010007545.1 coordinate 95,729,330, forward strand.
GATTCTTTATTAAAAATCCCGTTTCACGATTTAAAATGCCAACAATACCAAAAATTGTGAATGTAATGATTATTAATAATAATATAAAGAATAATGTTAGTCTCAAAAATCTTGCGATTTTTTAAAATAAAAATATAACAGTTTTCGACGAAAAGCGCTAACGTAACATAACAAAAAAGTGTCCCAAATTGTAAATATTTTTGGAAATGCAATGATTTTTGTGTAAAATAACCGATTTCTAGTCAAAAATGTCAACATAACCTAAAATTGTCAAAAATTGTAAATCTTCTCTGAACTCTACACCGATTTACAATGAAAAACACGAGCATAACCTAAAATTGTTCAACAATTTTTGATCTTTTTTGAAATCCAATAATTTTTTTATTTAAAGTGCCCATTTCCGGTTTAAAATACCAACGAAATCGAAAATTTTACAAAAAAAAGGTGAATTTAATGATTCTGAATGATAATCTGTGTAATAATGATAATCTGAAAAATCTTGTTTAAAATTTAATAATTTTCATCTAAAATAACTGATTTCAAAAACGTTAACATAACCTTAAATTCCTCTAAGAATGTAAATCTTCTTTAAAATCTATATCGATATTTTCGGTCATAGCCACTGGCTTAACCTATAATTGTACAAAAAATTAAATCTTCTTTGAAATCTCATGATTTTTAAATAAAAATACCGGAGTAAAACACTAACATAATTTTAAATTGTTAAAAAATTACGAACTTTAAAATCTAATGATTTTTGTTTAAGAATATCAGTTTTCTGCCAAAAAGGTTAACTATACCGAAAAACGTAAGTTGTTAAAAAAATTGTAATGTTTGAAATATAATAATTTTTCATTAAAAATGCCCATTACCGGTGTAAAACGCTAAACTAGCCTACAATTTTTCAAAAATTATGAGCCTCAAAATCGAATAAATTTTTATAAATGCCCTATTCTGATGTATAACGTAACCTAACATAACCTAAAATTGTTAAAAAATTATTGAACTAAAAAATCTAACGCTTTTTGTTCAAACATGTAAATTTCCTGTAAAAACCGCTAACAAAACCGACAGACGTAAATTATTTAAAAAATTTAATTTTTTGAATCTAATAATTTTTGTTTAAAAATGCTCATTTGCGGTGTAAAACGCTAATATAACCTGACATTATTTAAAAAATGATGAACCTTTAAAGTCGAATGATCTTTGTTTAAAAATATCAATTTTCTGCAAAAAACGCAAGTTGTTCAAAATTAGTAATCCTTAAAATATGTACAATAATTCCTGATTAAAAGTGCCAATTTCCAGTGTAAAACGCTAAACTAACCTGAAATTTTTGAAAAATTATGAATCTTTAAAATCGAATAACTTTTTATTAATGTCCATTTCCGGTGTAAAACGCTAAAAATCGAATAATTTTTTATCAATGCTTATTTCTGGTGTATGACATAACTTGAAATAATCTAAAAAATGTCAAATATCAATAAATCAAAAAATTTAACGATTCTTGTTTATAAATGTAAATTTTTGATAATAACCACTTACAAAACCCATTTCCGGTGTAAAACGCTTAAAATCGAATAATTTTTTATCAATGCTTATTTCTGGTGTATGACATAACTTGAAATAATCTAAAACTTTTCGAATATAAATAAATCAAAAAATCTAACGATTCTTGTTTATAAATGTAAATTTTCGGTAAAAACCGCTAACAAAACCGAAACACGTAAATTGTTCAAATCTTTTCAATTTTTGGAATATAATAATTTTTGTTTAAAAATTTTAATTTCCGATAAAAAAATACGTATCTTTTTTGACAGCGCGAGAGTATTAAAAAGCAGAATTTTTTTCGTATTCGGGTTCTAATTTGGAAGAACCCAAAGTTCTTTAAAGTTTCATTCATTAAAAATTTCCGATTCCTTTTTGTTTCGAGAATAAGTATTGGAATTGAAATATATTGCTGTATCCTTCTATAATTATTGGGAGTAATTAAAAACAGTTTTGCATTGACGTTATTGTATTTTGTTTTTAATTTTTTCTGGTATCTTAGAATATTAATGTAGTGAAGGCCTCTTTCGGTCTTTTTTTATGTTATTATATTTTATCTATCGTGTGAAAGGAATGGAAACCGGCACTCTGTCTAGACTGATAAGGAGAGAGTAATCACAGGACAAAAGGACAAGAGTTGATCTGATTAAAACCACTCTGAGAGAAAGGCAAAGAAAGTGCGGCGAAATGCGAGTCGGCTTCCATTCTAATTCATCACGCATGTATCAAATTCACAAATTTCACAAATCTGCTTCACTTTCGAAAGAAATCCAGGAAAAATTCAAACTTTCCAATTCTAGGTTCTAAATTTGTTTTAAATTTCGCGCACAATCTTCAGACTCGGCGGGTGGTGGCGCAGCGGTCGATGGCGCGAAATTTCAATATTTTCAAATTTAATTTTTATTTTTTCAGCTTCCTGGGTAGAGAATCGCGATGAAGGCGGTGGAGCAGCAGCAGCCAAACTCCATGGACTCGAGCGACTCTGTCAACGGCGGAAGTGATTATGCATATCGACCACTGACAACGAAACACAGAAGAGCAGGAAGTACGGGCACCACAGGCGATGAAGAATATACCACAGATGAGGATGAATTCTATGGGGACGAGGCTGATTGTTCAGGTCCATCACTGCATCCTCCACATCCCATTTTAAAGTCCGATCTTGCTCGAGCTGCAACCGATCTTTTTGGATATGCCGAGAAACGCGATGACGATAATGAGGAACCCACGAGTCTATTCGACGAGGATGAAAAATTCTCTCCTGATAGGTAAATCACCTTAAAAATTTATCTAAATATCAAAGCGAAGAGTTCTTGGATTTGAATTTCGCGCGCAATATTTGAATTCGAAGGTGGCGCTCTTTGGGCGGCAAATTCAAATTTGCAACATTCCAAATTCAGGCGGTGAGAGTTCTAGAGGGTTTCAAGTGGAGTCACTTTAATAAAAGAATGCGCTTTTAATGTAAAATTGGAATATACAGATCTTTAGCTTGTTTTGCATCTGATCCTGCTTGGTTTTCATTTGGAATATTTCACTGAAAGGAAAAATATTTTTATATTCTTCTCAATGTCCGAGCATAAATCATGTTGCAGTAACGAATAGCACTTGTCCTTCGCGATACAGGATGAACAATTCTCTCAAACTGATAGTTTTTAACTTTTTTTTAATTTGAAGAATCTTGGATTTAATTTTCAAATAATATTTCCCTGAAAGGAAAACAATTTTTGCATGCTTGGCAATGTGCAAGAATAGGTAATCCACCTAAAAAATTTTAATAAATAAGAATGCGCAGAATTTTTTAGCTTGAATTTCGCGCGCAGCATTTGAATCCGAAAGGTGGTGCCGTTTTGGGCGGAGAATTCAAATTTAAAATAATCCTGCTCAAGCAGAAAATTCAAATTTAAAAGTCATCAGGGTGGCGACTTGACCGGGAAACCGGGAAAGAGCGGGAATGAATTCAATGATAATTTATTCTTTAAAAATTCTTCTTTTTTGTTAGAAATTCAAGTATTCCAGTTAAATATTTCTGCTTTTTGTTGAAAATTCATCTCTCAGGTTGGAACTAAAATTATTTGGTTGAAAGTTTAACTCTTTTGTTAAAAATTAATGTTTTTTTGGTTCAAGATTCATAGTTTTTATTAAAAATTCATTTTATTGGTTGAAAAATTAGCTGTTTGATTGAAAACTTGTTTTTTATTTTAATTTTTTGTTCTAGTTGAATAAACCACCATTTTAGTTAAAAATTCATATCTTTAGTTGAACATTCATTTTTTGACTAAAAATTTAATGATTCAACTTTTGTTTGAAAAATTATCTTTTTTAGTTAAAAATTTGTCTTTTTTGGTAGAAATTAGGCTTTTTGTTTGAAAATTAATCTGTTTGGTCAAAAATTAACTTATTCTGGTTAAAGATTCATCATTTCAGTTAAAAATTCATCTTTCTGTTTTTTTTTTTTTCAAATTCAACTATTCCAGTTAAATATTTCCAATTTTATTTGAGAATTCATTACTTTGTTTCAAAATGTAACTATTTTTTGTACAGTTAGTTTTTTTTTGTCGAAAGTAATTTTTTAAACTGAAAACTGAACTTATTCTAATTGCAAATTTCACAGTTGCAGTTCAAAATTCATCTATTTGGTTACAAAAAATTATTTTTTCAACTTGAAATGTAATTATATAAGTTTTGGTTGACAATTTATCTTTTTTAGTACAAATTAATTTTTTTGTTTGAAAATTCAACTATTTTAGTTGAAGATTAATTATTTTAGTTGAAAACTTTCATGTTTGGTTTAAAAAAAAAATTTTTGGTCAAAAAATCTTACTATTCCATTTTTGGATGAAAATTATTATTTTTTTAGTTCAAAATTAAAGTTTTGTAAAAAATTTGTATTTTTTAGCGGAAAATGTAAGTATTTGTTTCAAAATGTATTTATTTTGTATATGAAAAACTTGAACTGGTCATGTCCCAGCGGTAAATTTAAATTATAATCATTTCTGTTTGGGCGGTGAATTCAAATTTGAAAGATTTCATTTTGGGCGGGAAATTCAAATTTGAAATGATCCTGTTTAGGCGGGAAATTCAAATTTGAAACATTCTTTCTTGAGCGGGAAATTCAAATTTGTAACATTTCTGTTTGGGCGGGAAATTTAAATTTGTAACATTTCAGCTTGGGCGGGAAATTCAAATTTGAAATATTACAAAATTAGTTTTTTTTTTAGTTTTATAGGGTTTCAAATAGAGGAATATAATAATCTTCAACTTGATTTTGCACCTGCAGAACCTTGGGCTTAACTTTGAATTAATAATTTCCTGAAAGAAAAAATATTTTTGTATTTTTGGCAATGTCTGATAATAAATCATGTTAGAATAACGAATGGCACTTGGCCCTTGCGATGCAGTACGAAAAGTTCTCTCCTGATAAGTAAAACAACTCAAAAAATGAATTAATATTGAATTACGCGCGCAATATATGAACTCGAAAGGTGGCGCTGTCATTTTGGCGGGAAATTCAAATCCAAAACAAGCTGTTCGGGCGGGAAATTCAAATTTGAAACTTTCCTGCTTGGGCGGGAAATTCAAAATTGAAATATTACAAATTCGGTTCTTTTGAGTTTTGTAGGGTTTTAAATAGAGGAATACAATTATCTTTAATCTGTTTTGCATCTGAAGAACCTTGGCTTTAATTTTGAAATAATATTTCCCTGAAAGGAAATGTATTTTTGCATTCCTGGCAATATCTGAGAATAAATTATCTTAGAGTAACGAATGGCTCTTGGCCTTCGTGATGCATTTCTCGAGTACTCGTTAACGATCAGGAAACCTTCCAGCTCCACCAAGACAATATCGCTCTACACCTACAACGAAAATCTCCTTCCTCGCGGTGTGGTCGTGAGACATCGAAGTTCCAATTCCACTTCCAAAGAGGCCGACCTTCCAAAAGACAAATCACCAAAGCAATTCGACTTTAAGGACAAAAGTAATTTCAATCAAATTGAAAAGGAAGGGGAAATTACAACCGGAAGTGGGGAGAAAAAAATTGAAGGAGACTCTGACTTGAAAAATCAAAAGAGTACGAGGCCCTTGGACAGAAGATTGAATGAGGAAGCGCCCGCAAGTTTTCCTGAGTCTGGGGGTTCATCGTCCGACCTTAGGCAGAGTGAAAATCACGAAACAAGTCCGAGAAAGTTTCCTGCTCGTGATGAGAGCCAACTATTCATCAAATCTGAGGTCTGAAACTAATTGGAATTATTAATTTAGTCGAGAGAAATTTTTCCTATTGAAGATGTTAAATTCTTGAAAAGTTTTTCTATTTTCTTTCAACCCTTTCCAAATTTTGAAAAAATTTCTCAATTTTATTTTGAAATCTTACCAAATCTACATTTTGTTTAAAATTTTTGAAAATATTTTCCAGTTTTAAAATATTCTTGAATAATTTCAAATCACTCAAATTTTGTCTTAAAGTTTGTAATCTTGAATAACTAAACTAATTACCTTAAAATCTTCCAGAATTCTTTTTCAACATTTTTGGAAATCATTTCACAGGTTTTCATTTTTGAATTAAATTAAAAAAAGAATTTATATTTTCCCAGGAATCTTAAGACAATTTTTTTATTCTCCGAAAACCTTTTAAAATCCTTAAAAAACTTTTAAACTTTTTTCTCGATATCTCATCTTCTAAATCTAAATTTTGATTAAAATTGTTTGAAATCTTCTCAAGTTTTAAATTATTTACGGATCTTCTCAAAACTTCTAAATAATCTAAATATCATTTCAAATTATTCAAATATTTTATTAAAATTTGTTCCAATCCTACAAAATTAAAAACATTGACTCAAAATCTTCCACATTATCTTTTGACAGGCTTTGAAATCTGCAAAACTTAAAATTATTCATTTAAAAGAAAATCGTTCTACATTTTTCCAGAAATCAGGGGAAAAAATTCGTACCAATATCTGTTTACTTATACTTCTTTTTTTAATTTTAAGAAAAATTAAAATCATTTTAAAAATATGTTAAGAAGTTTTGAAAACATTTAAAAAATAATTCAAAATCTGAAAAGATTTCACAAAAGTCTACACAAAATGTAGATTTTTGAAGATTTCGAACAAAAACTTTCGAAGCTCTTTAATAATGTTGAAAGGTTTCAAAAGAATAAATTAATTTTCCTTAGATTTTTCCTTAGATTTTTTATTTTGAAAAATTAATTTTTAAAGGAAATTTAAAAAGACTTCAAACATCACAAAAGATTCCTCAAATGTACAAAAAAAAAATAATAAACTGGAAGATTTTAAGGCAATTTTTGTAAATTTGAAAAATTTGTCAAACATTTTAGGAAAAATTTGAATCATTTTAAGACATTTAGAAATTTTAAAATAGTTTAAAAATAATATAAAATTTTTAAACAATTCGAAAATATTTGTGGAAAATGTAGATTTTGAAGATTTCGAAATAAAATTTTTAAGCTTTTTATGAATTTTGAAAGGTTTCAAGAGAATAATTAAATTTTCCTAAGATTCCTGGGAAAATAAAGAAATTAACCAAATTTTCAAAAAAGAATCTGGCAGATTTGAGGGGACTAAAATTATTTTTAAACTTTGAAAGATTTGCGGACCTTTACTAATTTTTTTTTTAATTTCTTCCTGAATTCTACATGTACTAAATATAGTTCAAACTAAGTAGAATTTTTTCTAAAATTTGGTGAAATCCTGTAAAATAAAAAAACTTTCTCTGAAGGTTTCTAGATACTTTTTCGACGTATCTGAAATCTTCAAAAAACTTTTGGAATTTTTACGAGAAATCTACTAAAATTATATTTATATAAAATTGAAACAAATAAGCTTAAAAAATAAATAAATTTTCCAAATTCCTATTTTTGATTGAAAGTTATTTCCCCCCTAAAATTATAATTTAGATGACATTTTTTTTCTTACTGAAAAATCTTTTTTGGTTGAAAATTCAGTTATTCTGTAGAAACTCTATCTTTTTTATTTGAATCCCTTTTAGTTGAAACGAAAATATTTTTTAATAGAAAATTCAACGTCCGTCCGTCCGTGGTACTTTTTCCGAGGAGGGGAAGTAGGGAAAATGTGGAGAGGGGTAATAGGGGAAGTAAGAGGAAATTGGGGAAGTAAGATAGAGGGGAAGTTGAGGAAGTGAGGGGCAATTATGTGTGGGGAAGTAATGGACGGGGAACTAGGAGAAGTGAGGGGAAGTGGTGTGTAGGGGAAGTGAGCGGAAGCTAGGGGAAGTTAAGTCGAAGTTAGGGGAAATGAGGATAGGGGAAGTAGGGGATGTGAGAGGAAAGAGAGGGAGGGGGAGTAGGGTAAGTGAGGAGAAATGAGAGTAGGGGAACTAGGAGAAGCGATGGGAAGTGGGCTGTAAGAAAAATGAGGGTATGAGAGGGAAATGCGGGGAGGGAAAGTAGGGCAAATGAGGGGAAGTGAAGTAGGGGAAATGAGGGGTAGGGAATTAAGTGGAGGTTAAGTAGGGGAAGTGAGAGAAGAGAATGTAGCGAAAATGAGGGGTGGTGAAGTAGGGAAAGTGTGAGGAGGGGGAGTAGGGAAATGAGGGAAGCGGAAGTATGGGAAATAAGTGGAAGGTAAGTAGGGGAAGTGAGAGGATAGGAACTGGGGAAGTGAGAAGAGAGGAAGTAGGGAAAATGAGGGGTGGCGAAGTAGGAAAAGTGTAAGGAGGGTAAGTAGAATGAAGGAAGGGAAAGTAGGGTAAGTGATCGGAAATGAGGTGAGGGTTGGTAGGGAAATTCATGGTAGAAAATGTGTGACGTGGGGGAGTACGGAAATGAGGGATGGGTAAATAGGGAGGGGATTAGGGTAAGTGAGGGAAATGAGGGTAGGGGAATTAGGAGTAGTTGTAGGAAGTGGGGTGTAAGTGAAGTGAGGGGATTAGAGGGAAATAATTGGAGGGAAAGTAGGGGAAGTGCGAGGATGGGAATAATGGTCAGTGAGAGAAGAGGAAGTAGGGAAAATAAGGGGTGGCGAAGTAGGAAAAGGGTGAGTAGGGAAATGAGGGAAGGGAAAGTCAGGTAAGTGGTGAGAAATAAGGGGAGGGGAACTAGGAGAAGTGGTGGAAAGTGGAGTGTAAGAGAATTGAGGGGATGTGAGGGAAATAAGAGGTCGGAAAGTAGGTGAAATGAGTGGAGGGGAACTTGGTGGAGGGTAAGTAGGGGATGTGAGAGGATAGGAATTAGGCGAAGTGAGAGAAAATGAAATAGGGAAATAAGGAGTGACGAAGTAGGGAAAGTGTGTAGGAGAAGTGGTGGCAAGTGGAGTGTAAGAGAAGTGAAGGGATGTGAGGGAAATAAGAGGATGGAAAGAAGGTGAAATGAGTGGAGGGGAAGGACGGGAATTCCGTGGAGGGTGAGTAGGGGAAGTTAGAGAAGAGGAAGTAGGAAAAGTGTGAGGACGGGGAGCAGGGAAATGAGGTAAGGGTAAGTAGGGTAAGTGATGGAAAGTGAGGAGTGAGGTGGTAGACAATTGATGGGAGGGAAAGTTTGAGGTGTGGAAGTAGGGGAATGAGGGAATGAGAAGTAGGGGTAGTGAGAGAAGAGGAAGTAGGTCAGTGTGAGGACGGGAAGCAGGCAAATGAGAGAAGGGAAGTAGAATAATTTATGGGAAATGAAGGGGGGGGGATTGATGAGAGTGAAAGTGTAAGGAGGGGGAGTAGGGAAATTAGGAAGGGGCAGTAGGGGAAGTGAGAGAAGAGGAAGTAGGAAAAGTGTGAGGACTGGGAGCAGGGAAGTGAGGGAAGAGGAAGTAGGTTAAGTGATGAAAAATGAGGCAAGGGGTGGTAGTTGAATTGATCGGAGGGAAAGTGTGAGGTGGGGGAGTAGGAAAATGATCAGTGGCGGAGTAGGGGAAGTGAGAGGATAAGAATTGGGGGCAGTGAGAGAAGAGGAAGTAGAAAAAGTGTGAGGATCGGGAGCAGGGAAGTGAGACAAGGCGAAGAAGGTTAAGTGATGGAAAATGAGAGAATGGGTGGTAGGGGAATTGGTCGGAGGGAAAGTGTGAGGTGGGGGAGTAGGGGAATGAGGGAAGGAGAAGTAGGGGAAGTGATGGAAAATGAGTGGGAAGGAGTCAGGAGAATTGATAGGAGGTAAAGTGTGAGGAGGAGGATTAGGTAAATGAGGGAAGGGGAAATAGAATAAGTGATGGGAAGTGAGAGTAGGGGAAGTAGAGGAACTGAGGAGAGAAGAATTAGAGGAAGTTATGGAAAGTGGAGTGTAGGGAAAATGAGGTGATATTAGAGGAGGGGAAATGATAGTAGGGGAAGTGATTGGAGGGGAGCTAAGGATATGAGGAGAGGGTTATTAGGGAGTGAGGGGAAATGAAACAAGGTAGGAGAAATGAGGCGAAATGAGGAGGGTGGAGAAGTAAGGGAAAATGTGGGAGGGGAAGTAGGGAAGGGGAGTGAGAGGTGGAAAGTGAGGAGAGGTGGAAATTAGATTAGGAGGAAGTTGGAGAAGGGAAGGAAAGCGTAAAGGAGGAGGTTATATGATATTTTTTATTTTTTGAATTATAGATGGAGAGGGATTCTTCCCCAATTAGAACTCGAAGTGGAACTCCTCCTTCACCTACGACTTTGCAATGGGGCAGAGCAGTGGCGGAGGTGAAAGAGCAGGCGGTGGCTAAACTTCAAGATGAGTTAAAAAGAGCTCATGAGGAATTAAAATTAAAAGACGAGGAGGTCGCCCGACTTTCGAGGATTCGTCAAGACGTCGAGGCTGAACTCGAGGAACTCACTGCCAGCCTTTTTCAAGTACGTTCTCACAGTGATTTATTTCTACAAAAATTTATTTCTACGGAAATATTAAAAATTAATTTTAATACTACTTGAAACTATCGTACTTTATTCCATAAATTATCAAAATTCCTATTTATTTACTGCAGGCTTCACAGTTTTTCCTGTATTCTTCTCCTTTCCCCTTTTTCTCATTTTTTCAATTAAGCACTAATAGATTTTTGGTTGAAAACTCATGTTTTTTTTCTGAACAATTTTTTTATTTGCTTGGCAGTTTCTTTGTTTTTTTCCGAAATTTCAACAATTTTGTTTAAAAGTCATCCTTTTTGGCTGAAAATTAAACTGTTTTATTAAAAATTCGTCTTCTTGTGTTAAAAATTCAACTACTTTGTTGAAAGAGAAATTTTTGTCGAAAATTCCTATTTTTGGGTTAAAAATTCAACTGTTTTGTAGAAAATTCGTATTTGGGTTAAAAATGCAATAATATAATTGGTAGAAAATTCAACTGTTTGGTGGAATAGTAAACTGTTTCGTAGAAAATTCGACCTTTTGGTTTGAAAATTTATTCAAAATTAAATTATTTATTTAAAATTAAAATTTTTGTTTGTTTGAAATATCACCTATCACATTCTTGGTGGAGAATTGATTTCTTTTGTTGAAAATTTAACTATTTTTGGTTTGAAAATTCAACTGTTTTGTTAGAAATTCGTGTTTTTGTTAGAAAATTAAACTGTTTGGTTAAAACTGAACATTTTTGGAACAAAATTCATAGTTTTGCGTTAAAGATTAAACATTTTTGTAGAAAATTTGTCTTTTTGGCTTGAAAATTCCACAATTTCGTAGAAAATTAAACTATTTGTTTGACGTTTCATCTATTTGTTTGAAAATTAAAATATTTTGTAGAAAAATGGTCTTTTTGGCATGAAACTTCAACAATTTGGTTGTAATTTGGTTTCTTTCTTGACTACAAAATTTTTCTTGATTGAAGATTCTTCTGTTTTAGTTGGGAATTCAACTATTATGTTGACAATTGGTATCTAAAAAAAAATGAATTTAACTGTTTTTTTTATCTAAAATTAAAATATTGTTTGTTTGAAATATCAACTACTTCATTTTTCAGTGGGAATTTTGTTGTTGTTGAAAATGTAACTCTTTTGTTGAACATTCATATTTTCGGGTTAAAAATTCAACTGCTTTGTTCGAAATTCGTCTTTTTGGCTTCGACATTCAACAATTTTGGTAGAATATTCAACTATTTGGTTTAAACTGAAATTTCTTGGTAGAAAATTTATATTTTTCGGTTAAAAATTGAACTATTAACAATTTGGTTGATAATTCATCTCTTTTGTTGAAAATGTACCTATTTTGTTAAAAATTATTTTTTTTTCATAATTAATTTAAACAAAAATTTAACTATTCCATTTTCAGTTAAAAATGTATCCCTTTTAGTTGAAAATTTAATTATTTTGGTATAAAATTCAACTATTTGGTTGAAAATTGAATAACTTGGTTGAAAATTAAACCGGTTGATAGAAAACCCGTCTTTTTGGCTAAAAATTTTACAATTTGGTTGAAATTTTTTTCATTCTTGACCAGAAAATCTTTCTTGGTTGAATATTAACCTATTTTGGTTGCGAATTTAATATTTTCTTAAAAATTTGTGTTTTTTGGTTGAATTAAACTGTTTTTGATGCAAAATTAAACTGTTTTTTGCTTAAAATATCGACTATTACATTTTTCGTTGAGAATTTATCTTTTTTGATTGAAAATTTAACTATTTTCTTGAAAATTTATATTTTTGGGTTAAAAAGTCAACTGTTTTGTTAGATTTTTTTTTTAAATTAAAATTTCAACAATTGTGGTAAAAAATTAAACTGTTTGGTTGAAATTCAACATTAATTTTTGATAATTCATATTTTAGGGTTAAAAAGTAAGTTTTTATTTTTGTAGAAAATTAATCTTTTTCGCCTGAAGCTTTAACAATTTGATTGAATTTTTTTCTCTTTCCTGACTAGAATTTTTTTTTAATTTAGTGTGTTTTGGTTGAGAATTTAACTATTTTGTTGAAAATTCGACATGTTGAATTCAATTGTTTTTAAATAAAAATAAAAATATTTTTTGTTTTGAAATATCAATTATTATATTTTTCATTGAGAATTAATCTTTCTTGTTAAAAATTCAAATATTTTGTTGAAAGCTCGCGTTTTTTCGTTGAATTTAATTATTTTTAAATAAAATTAAAAATTTTTTTGTTTAAAATATCAATTATTACATTTTTTGTTAAGAATTAATCTTTTTTGGTTGAAAATTTAACTATTTTGTTGAAAATTCATATTTTCGGTTTGGAAATTCAACTGTTTTGTTAAAAATTTCTTTTTTTTATTGAAATTTCAAAATTTGTGGTAAAAATTAAACTATTTGGTTGAGAATTAACATTTCTTGTTGACAATTCATTTATTTTGTTGAATATTCAGGTTTCTTCGTTCAAGTCAACTGTTTTTCATTAAAAATTATAATATTTTTCATTTAAAATATCAATTGTTATATTTTTCATTGATAATTCATCTTTTTTCTTGAAAATTCAACTATTTGGTTAAAAATTCTTCTATTTTGTTGAAAATAAGTCTTTTCTGATTGAATTCAACTGGTTCTTATTTAAAATTAAAATCTTTTTTGTTTAAATATAAAAAATTACAGTTTACGTTGAGAATTCTCTTTTCTTTAGTTGAAAATTTAACTATTTTGTTAAAAATTCATATTTTAGGGTAAAAATTTAACTATTTTTTTGAAAATTCATATTTTCGGTTTAAAAATTCGACTGTTTTGTGAGAAAGTGTTTTTGTTGTTGTTAAAATTTCAACAATTGTGGTAAAAAATTAAACTATGTGTTTGAAACTTGACATTTCTTTTTGATCATTCATATTTTAAATTTAAAAATTAAGCTTTTTTGCAGAAAATTCATCTTTTTGGCCTGAAACTTTAACAATTTGGTTGAATTTTTTTTTTATTCCTGACTAAAAAATTTTTCAGAGACATAAGAAGCCATAGGAACACGAGAGCTTGCATGAAAAAATGCATGGACGTGCAGGAAGCTAGAGTAGTATGGCAGGACAGAAAAGTTTGGCGACAAATTGTTTATAAAAAGAATGTGAGTAGAGTGAATGAAGCTTGAAACAAAGACCTTGGATACTAATGGGCCCAAGTAGAGAGCCATACATAACAATTTTGTGAGGCTCTCGGCGTGGGGCGATCGCTAGAGAGATTGATCAGCAGCCTGATCGGAGCAGTGTTGCGGAATGAAAGTGTTATTTAAATAAGTAACACAAGAATTCTAGATCAATTTCAAGCAATTCACGCCTACCCCGAAATGGAAACGGCCTAATGATATAATAATAATAATAATAATAATAATAATAACAAATGTATCTTATTGAAAAACAAATTTTTATAAAAACACTAAAAGAAGGAAAAATACATTGAATGTAAAATGATGACTCAAAAAATTTCGAAATCAAATTCTACAGATACCCTCTGACTTTTCTAGGTAGTTGCCTGACTAAGGGTTAATATTCTAACGTCATCCTAAAACACTCCTTAATTGAAGCCTGCCCGAATACACCTAAAAAGAACTCCGTGAATATTTGTCAATCTTATAACCAGGCAATAATATTCGTTTCTATAAAGGTGGAAAAATGGGGGCAATATTTATCCATCTCATTCCTGAGGAAACGGGATTATTTTCGAAAATGATCATACTGGTTGCCTCTTCGATTTTTTGATGTCAAAAAGCATGTCTTTTTTCGGGTTTCAGAATGACTATCCCTTGCTCAGGCAAGGGATAGTCATTCTAACACCCCCTTGAACCCACCCTCACGGTCAAATTCAAGTATATAAAGTACCTCTAAATTCTATACAGCTGGAAAGATTCGGGAAATATTTTCTCTTCTTATCCTGGGGAGAAAGAAAATTTTTTGAGAATATTTAAAGTTATGGGAAAGAAATCAGTTAAGATAGTTCAGACATGTTGAAAGAATGAAAGATGAACGACTGACCAAACAAGTGTATAAAGATAAAGTAAATGGCAGAATGCCCAGAGGTAGATCGCTGAAAGAATGGTTAGAATCTGTGAATGAGACATTAATCCGAAGAGACATAAGAAGCCATAGAAACACGAGAGCTTGCATGAAAACATTCATTGGCGTGAAGGAAGCTAGAGTAGTATGCCACAACAAAAAAGTGTGGAGACAAATAATTTGTAAAAAAAGTGTCAGTATAGTGAATGACGCCTGAAACAAAAGACCTTGGATACCATAAGGCTCTTGACTTGGGGTGATCGCTAGAAAGATTGATCAACAGCCTGGTTCGGAGCAGTGTTGCGGAACAAACGTGGCATTTAAATAAATAACACGAGAATTCTAGATCAATCTAAAAAATCTATACCTCTTACCTCAAATTACTCCCTTCCTTACTGAGCAAGTCACGCCTACCCCGAAAACAGTACAACTAAATTCTATACAGCTGGAAAGATCCAGTGAATATTCTCTTTTCTTACACTTCGGAAAGAAGGAGAATATCTTCAAATATTCAAAGTTATTGCCTCTCTCATTTTTCGGACAGGCTTTAATTCAGAAGCGTGTTTAGGGTGTTGTTAGAATATCAACTCTTAGTCAGAAAACTCCCATGAAAAGTCAGAGGGGTATCTGTACAATTTTATCTCGCAATTTTGTTAGTCATTATTTTACATTCAATGTATTTTTCCTTCTTTCAGGTTTTTTATAAAAATATATTTTCCAATAAGATACACTTATTATGGCTTTTAATCATTTATTACAGCTTATAAAAATTATCACTCTGTTGGAATAATTTTTCTATTTTGAATATCCTGACAGAAGTCTTTTTTTTATCTGCTTTGGAGACGCGATGTTTAAGGAATTTAACATATTTATATCGCAGCTGTTGACGATCCGAAGGGACTTTTTGCCTCAAATATGGATTTGAGCTTTCAAAGAGGAAGCCTTAAGAACGTGTGCCTAAAGAACTCTTTTACAGGATCCGAACGGTTTGTGCAGGTTATTGAAAGCAAACGATTATGTGGTTCTCGATCGCGGCTTCCGAGATGTGATAGCTAAGTTAGGGCTCAAAAAAAGTAATGCATTAATGCCTGCTTTGAAAGGGCAACGTAAGCAATTAACAACAAAAGAATCCAATGAATCCCGTTATGTAACAAAAATGCGTTAAACCTGTCCACGGAATACTGAAGAAAAATAACGACTTTTAGATCACAAATTGGACAACAAATTGCTTTCGAATATTGGGACCTTCTTCCGAATTGCATCATTCTTGAATAATCAATTCGGGAAAAGGTTACAGTCTGATGCAGAATTTTCAAGTGAGATCACACAAAGAATGAAAGTTAGAAGATATGTTGAGAACCCAGTGGGCACAAAACCATGAACATCCCAAGATCGTCCTTGGGACGTTCCTAGGACGTCCAATTTCAGTACAAACAACGTCTCTAAGACGTCTAATGTCCTAAAGGTGTCCTAAACACGTCTTAAATGCATAGGGCGTTCTCGGAATATCTTTCGTACTGATATTAGACGCCTTAAGAACTTCCCTAGGATGTCCAAAAGACATGTTCCAAAATACGTCTTAGGAATGTCCCGAAGACCTCTCTAGGACATCCTTCATTTTTTTTGCCCACTGGGAACACTTTGGCTATTGAGGCAGAAGAAAGCGGTTGGTTCCGAAAAATACATGTTCTTTAAAGTACCTCATCAGAAGACATCTTCGACTTTCCAGAAATGACTGAGAGAGACTTGAAAATTCTGTTTACTGGAGCATATCAATTATCACCGGTAGAGTCATACTTAGCTGGAATGATTGATGAAAATGGTAAGATCAAATTGCAATACGTTAAAGAACAATCTAATGTATGGAAATTGCAAGTGCAATCTCATCACATGTCACGAAAAGTATTAAGATGCTTCGTAAAACATGAGCCAAATAGTATCGGTATTTCTGGATTGTTAGAGTATGTTTGTAAATATGCCAACGAAAGTAGGACTGTTGGCTGCTGCTCACATATTGCAGTAGTAGTATACTATCTGGCCCATGCTAGGTACCTGTCTAAGATTGTGAAACCAACTGAAATTCTTAGCAACATTTTTCAGCAGGATAGCATTTCGCCTACAATTGACGACGTCAGTGATGAAGATTAAGGACGTCTAACAAGAACCTGGTTTGTGAGAGGCGAGGGGACTCACGATAATTAAGCACTCCGGTTCGTGAGAGGCGAGGGGACTCATAATAATTAAGCACCCGCTTCGTGGGGATATAGACAACAATTTGTGTATTTCAATACAGTAATAATAAGTTCAATTATATTAATTACATTTTCCTGTCTGAGAATAGCAAGTATTAATATTTTTAACGATAAGATATAAAGAAGGAAAAATTAGTTGAGAATTTATTAAAACATACAAAAAAATAGAAGTATTTACTGATTGAAATAACATAAATGACAACATTTTTTTGTAAAATTACTATATTCTCCATAGAAACATGCATGTTATTATGACGCGCTTTATAGATACTTTTGGATATTACTAACTTAGTAATAGAGAGAGGCTAATTGAGGAGACCGGTGCGGTCGAGAAGTTACTGCTCGCTGTGTGGGCTATGTGAGGTGTTTGATGTTCAATGCTTTCGAGTATTAACCAAATCTTGTGATTTTCTCTGTGAAAAACGCGTTTATCGCGCTTGTAGCCTCCAGTGCTTCGGTGCTCGAGGCTATTTCCCTTTCTCCCCAAGGGTGACTGCAGCGCCAGACAGACCTGGGGCGCAATGAGTAACCTCCAATTTTCGCCGGCCGGCGCCGGCCATCTTTAAAGGGTCACGTTCTCAGACTTATTTACGATTATTTCTTTTCTTTGACAATCTTAGATTCTGACTTCTCAAAATTTGCCGAAGGCATGGCCTGCAATGGATCCTTGTCGGGTGACGAGGACACTTCCTCGAACTTGCCTGGGTGTGATTCGTAGCATATCTCATGAGATTTCCAGGGAAGAAATTATTCAGAATCTTTAGGTCTTAGGTCTACTTAGGGACAAAGTCACGGTCGTCTAAACAGAAAAATCAAAGACCCCGAAACCCAAGAAACGAAAGTTGAACCTTCAAAAACTGTCCTCATCACTTTTAAAGGAACTTGCTTTCCAGGGAGAGCCTCTCCTTTTGGCCTCTTTTCAGGTCTACTCCTACATTTCTCAACTAAGACTGTCTCAATTGTCTTCGATTTGGTCACATCAGCAAACACTACAAACCTAGCCAACGCTGTAAACGCTGCGGATCTTCAGATGCTCACACCGACTCTAATTCCTGCCCTCATGAGACAGGTAACCCCAAATGCGTAAATAACTGCCAGGGCGATCACATGCCAACGTAAAAAGGTTGTCCGGAATCCTTTCTTCAAAACGAGCTTCGTCTTTTCGCTACCAAGTACAAGATGACGTTCAGGAAAGTTAAAGCTATCCTAAAACCAGAGAAGAGTGCCAAATGCCGATTACGCCACTTCCGGTCCTCCCTCATCCCCTAACTCCTCCCAACCATGGAACTTTTCCATGTTTCCAGAGCTAAATGATGCCCTGACACCCTCATTCAACATTCCTCGCCCTCAATATTCCAGGCAATCATATACTAAGTCCCCTGTGGGCACACAAGTCCTAAAGTTGTCCTATAGACGTCTTGTGGCGTACGTCTTGAGGAAATCCTCAGGAACTTTTAAAGACATGAAAAGATCCAAAGTATGTCTTAAGGACGTCAAATGGCATGACATAGAGGTACATTCTGAGGACATCTTTAGGATATCCCGGTGCCCACTGGGTCAACATCAACTGCTTCGGCTCGCCCTCCGAAATCCTCATGCCAAACTCCAGGGAGACATTCGTTACCCAATCCCAGGTCTACAGCTTCCTCGGAGATCAGTTTCCAATCTCCCTCGTGAAAAGGACCATCAGCCAGTCCATATTTCACTCACCTTCATAACAATGGATGATCAGAAAGTCTCTTGCCCAACGGCTACGCCCTTAACTCAATTGGTACCTCGCTAGGGAAGCTTCTTATTGTTTGAGTTCATAGGGTGCGCATCTCCGCTAATGTTATAACATCGGTAACGTGGACCAATTTTTTGACTCTATGGAAGATTTTAATTGCAGCTCGGTTTTCATAAGTAGTGACTTCATTTGCCGCAACTTTCTCTGGAGCAGCTTGCGTAATTCTAGCGAAGGAATTGAGCTTTTCTCTGCCTCAGATAAAACAGATCTGATACCCCTCAACACAGGTGAACACACCTTTTATACCTGTCCTGGAAGCCCGCCATCAATAATTGATCTGACCTTCGTTACTTCGAATCTATACACACACTCCTCTTGGGGGGTTTGGAACGATTCTCTGCACAGCGATCACTTCCCCGTGATTTTTAGCATAGGACTTTCAGTCCCAATAGTCCAATTCCACTCGCATAGATATAAACTTAAACAAATTAACTGATCCTTATTCTCTTCTAATCACTCGGAATCTATTTTGCAGGCCGAAGAGCTGTTTGATTCTACGGACTCAGACTGTCTCTCCAAGTACGAAGCCTTTATAAAATGCGTGGACCAGGCTATGCTGGCTGCATGTCCAAAGGCTCAACCTGTGGGTAATGTCCAAAAGGTGTTTTATTTCTGCCCCGTGGTAGGACGAAACCTGCAATGCCGCAGTCGAAGAGCGGAAGGCGGCTTTAGCCGCCTTTCGAAGACTTAGGAACAATGCAAATTACATCAATCTCAATAGAATAGAGGCAAAAACCACGCGCACTCTCAAGACTGCGCGGAGGATCAATTTTACCAAATTCTGCGAGTCCCTGGATAGATCGACTCCGATCTCTAGGGTTTGGCGGGTTGTCAAATGTTTTGAAAATAGATATACACAACGTGAAAACGCCTCCTATTCTGCAGACTGGAGGGAGATAAAAAATTTGCATGCTTTGGCTAAGGAACTTTGTCCTCCAACTGCTTACTTCGACTCCTTCCCCGATAACTGAAAACCAAATCTTTTCCAGGTTTCGATAGAAATTACTATAACATCATTCAGCGATTTCCTAAGGAATTTAAAATCACTCCCCTCAAAATCTTCAATGAGATCTACCAGTATGGTTCTTTTCCTGAATCCTGGAGTGAATTTATCGTCCTTTTTATTTGAAAATCAATCCTAGGAAAATTCCGTGCAATATCCTTGGCATCCTCCTTCTTCAAGGTGACGGAGAAACTTATATTCCACAAACTCTCGTAGTATGTGAAGCACAACCATATCCTATCGCCCCATCAATTCGGGTATAGTAAGAAAAGATTTTGCGCTGACAATCTCGCTATTTTATGAACCGGGATTCTCTCGGGTTTTGCAAATGGAGAGATCCCTGCAGGCCTCTTCCTGGATTTGAAGGGAGAATTTCCCAGTGTTAATCCTCAAATTCTCATTGACGACTTGAGGGAAATTGGTGTCACCCGACAGATCCCAGTGGGCAAAAAAATTAAGGATGTCCCAGAGACGTCTTCGGGACATCCCTAAGATGTCTTATGAAACATGTATTTTGGTCGTCCTATGGATGCTCTCAAGACGTCTAATGCCAGTACAATAGATGTCCCGAGAACGTCCTATGTCCGTAAGACGTCTTTAGGACATTAGACGTCTTAGATACGTTGTTTGGACTGACAATGGACGTCCTAGAAACGTCTCAAGGGCGTTCTTGGGATGTTCATGGTTTTGTGACCACTGGGAAGATACGTTAAATCTTAAACATTTCCAAAATCAGTTCACTAATGACTTAATAAGTTCAAAAATTTTTGGTAAAAAATTCAACAACTTGGTTAAAAGTTGAACTACTTCATTAAAAATGTATCTTTTTAATTAATTTTTTATGTTAAATATTACCGATTACTGGTACAATAATTTTCTAGACAAACGAGAGAAAATTTGCCTTGGCCCGGATTTGAACCGGGAACGCCACTATTTACTAGTGGAGCGTTAACCAATTACGCCACCGGGGCTCCGGCAGATAGTTTTTCGTTTCTCGTATATCCACAGGACGATGCTAGTCTGCATCTTTGTAACCTGTGCAATTGTAGTGAATAATTCTAGTCTGAATAAATTCACCGAATCGGAATATAATTTAGTCATTTATGTTATTTTGTCGACAAGGGTAATTAATTATTTATTTTTTCTTATGTTAGATATTGCAGGTTACTGGTCAAATAATTTTCTGGAGAAACGAGAAAACATCTGCCTCGGCCCGGATTTAAACAGGGAACGCCACTAATCACGAGTGGAGATTCGGTGTTACAAAGATGTAGACTCACATCGTCCTGTGGATATAGTTGAAAGAAGAAAATATCTGCTGAAGCCCCGGTGGCGTAATTGATTAACGCTCCACTCGTGAATAGTGGCAGGTGGGTAAAGTTGACAGCACCATTTCAAATTTCATTATTTCTTCCAAGCAATAATTAAGGGCTCATTTGAGGCTAATTTAATGCCCTAATGCCAAATTTCTGGCTCAGAAATTTGTTTAAAAACCCGGTGGTGCTGCCAACTTTACGTAAAGTTCGCAGCACCACCTTGAAAAAACGATGAAGGGATTAAAATGTCAAATTTCTATTTTTACAGGAATTTCCGGCTCATTTAAGGCTTACGAAATGTGATGAAGAATGATTAAAAAATTGTTGAAACAATTTTTTAAAACAATTTCTTCAAACAATTTCTTTACAAACAAAATTTTTAACAAGTTAACGAAACGAATTTTTTCATATCATATCTTTAGTCTTATAAAAGGCTCTCTGAATATCGTGGTTTTCTGAAATTGTTTATGTATTTTTGCAATATTAGGATAACATACCTAAAGCTCAAAGATAGCAGCACCACCTTAGAAAAATGGTCAAGGGTTCAAACAATTTTTTTAAACAATTTTTTTAAACAATTTTTTAAAAACAATTCTTACACAAATTAACTAAACAAATTTGTTCATACCATACATTTAGTCTCAAAAAAATCTCTCTGTGTATCGTGGTTTTCTAAGATTGTTTATGTATTTTTGCAACATTAGGATAACATACCGAAAGCTCAAAGATAGCAACACCATCTTAGAAAAATGGTCAAGGGTTAAAAATTTCGAATTTCTATTTTCACAGGAATTTATTTGAACAATTTTTTAAAAATTTTGTATTATATTTCGTGAGCCTTAAATGAGCCGGAAAATCCTGTAAAAATATAAATTCGAAATTTTGAACCCTTTACTATTTTTCTAAGGTGGTGTGGCTATCTTTGAGCTTTCGGTGTTATCCTAATGTTTAAAAAATACAAAAACAATTTTAGAGAACCACGATATTCAGAGAGCCTTTTAGGAGAACAAAAATATGGTATGAAAAAATTAGTTTATTCAATTTTTTTTAATTGTTTTCAAAAAATTGTTTAAAAATATGTTTAAACAATTTTTCGAAACATTTTCATTAGATTTCGTGAGCCTTAAATGAGCCGTAAAATCCCTGTAAAAATATAAATTCGAAATTTTGAACCCTTGACCATTTTTCTCAGATGGTGCTGCTATCTTTGAGCTTTCGGTATGTTATCCTATTGTTGCAAAAATACATAAACAATTTTAGAAAATCACGATATTCAGAGAGCCTCTTATGAGCCTAAAGATATGATCTGAAAAATATTTGTTTAGTTTTTTTTTTAAATTGTTTTAAAAAATTGGTTTGAACAATTTTTTTTAAATTCTCATTATATTTCGTGAGCCTTAAATGAGCTGAAAATTACTGTAAACATAGAAAATCCAAATTTTGAACCCTTGACCATTTTTCTAAGGTGGTGCTGCTATTTTTGAGCTTTCGGTATGTTATCCTAATGTTGCAACAATACAAAAACAATTTTAGAAAACCACGATATTCAAAGAGCCTTTTATGAGACCAAAGATATGGTATGAAAAAAATAGTGTATTTAATTTAAAAAAAATTTTTTTTTTTAAATTGTTTGAAAAAGGTTTTACACTATTTTTTGAAAACATTTACATTATATTTGGTGAGCCTTAAATGAGCCGAAAATTCCTGTAAAAATATAAATTCGAAATTTTGAACCCTTGACCATTTTTCTAAGGTAGTGCTGCTATATTTGAGCTTTCGGTAAGCTATCCTAATGTTGCAAAAATACATAAACAATTTTACAAAACCACGATACTCAGAGAGCCTTTCATGAGACTAAAGATATGGTATGAAAAAATTCGTTTCGTTAACTTGTTTAAAAATTGTTTTTAAAAAATTGTTTTAAGAAATTGTTTAAACAATTTTTTGAAAATTTCTCATTATATTTCGCTAGCCTTAACTGAGCCGAAAATTCCTGTAAAAATAGACATTTGAAATTTTAATCCCTTCACCGTTTTTTCAAGGTGGTGCTGCTAACTTTATGTAAAGTTGGCAGCACCACCTGTTTTTTAAACAAATTGCAGAGCCGAAAATTTGGCATTAGAGCATTCAATTAGCCCTAAATGAGCCCTTAATTATTGCTTGGATGAAATAATGAAATTATGAAATCGTGCTGTCAACTTTACCCACCTAATAGTAGCGTTCACGGTTCAAATCTGGGCCAAGGCAGATTTTTTCTCGTTCCTCCAGAAAATTATTTGACCAGCAATCGGCCATATCTAACATCAGAAATTTATTAATTAATTACCCTGGTTGATAAAATAACATCAATTAATAAAATGTTTCTTTTTGGTTGCAGATTCATCTTTTCGTGTGAAAATCAACTTTTTTAAACTGAAAATTTCACTTTTACGTTTCTAGTTCAAAATTGACCTTTTCAGATAAAAATTCAAGTATTTGGTTAAAAAGTTTTCTTTTTTAGTTAAAAAATGTATGTATTCTGTTGAAAATTCATCTTTTTGGTTGAAAATTCACTTATTTTTGTAGAACATTCCACTATTTGATTGAAAATTTAAATATTTATTTGAACAATTAACTACTTGGTAAAAAATTAACTTTTTTGTTTTGAAAATTCATAGGCTCGGGTGGAAAATTCAACTGTTTTGTGGAAAATTCATCTATTTTATTAAAAATTCATCTTTTTGGCTGTGGATTCAACTATTTTGTTATAAATTTATGTTCTTTGATTCATTTTAACTGGTTGAAAATTCGTTTTTTTTTTTTGCTGAAAATTAATTTTTTAAACTAAAAATGTATCTATTCCATTTCTGGTTGAAAACTTATCTTTTTCAGTTTAAAATTCAACTATTTGGTGAAAATTCAATTAAATTGGTAGAAAATTAAACTGCTGGGTTAAAAATAAAACTATTTATTTTAAAAATTAACTACTTGGTAGGAAATTAACTTTTTTGTTGAAAATTCATGTATTATGTTGAAATTTCGTCTTTTTGGGTAGAAAGTTAATCTTCTGGCTGTGGATTCAACTATTTTGTTCAAATTCGTCTTTTTTGGTTCTATTTAGCTGAAAAAGATGGTTTTTTTTTCGTTGAAAATTATTTATTTTAAACTGAAAATGTAAATATTCGATTTTTTGTTGAAAGCTTATATTTTTTATTTGTAAATTCAACTGTTTAGTTGAAAATTCATCCCTCTTGACTAACAATTACATTCCTGTTGAAGATTCATCTTTTTTAAATTCAACTATTTTGTTTGAGTCATCTTTTTTGGTCGAGAATTTAACTATTTTGTTGAAAATTCGTCCTTTCGGATTGAAAGTTCATCCTTCATAGTAGAAAACTCATCTTTCTTGTTTGAAAATTAATCTTTTTGATTAAAAATTTTAATGTCGTTTCTGAAAAATCTACTCACTATAGAACAACTCATTCAAAACGAAAAATCACAGAATAAACGTGAAATCCGTGTATGGCCTAAGGCTTCGTTACTTTCGGTGGGGGGGGGGGTCAAAACTATGATTGTCAGCGAGGAGGGGGAGATATCCCAAAATTGGTAACGTAGTATATGGATGACCCCTAAAGAAAATTCTTTGACTGTAAATAATAATTCAGTATAGTATTGAATAATTTTTGTAAAAATGTATCACTGTTTCACCACAGATTTTGAGTAATTTTCTAAATTATGCTATAGAGTTATGGGCTTTCACGCAAAATGTTTTTCAGACATTTCCAACAACTTTTTTTTCCCGATCCAGATCTACTTTTAGGACAGAATAGCAAAAATTAAATGACACGAAAGTAATTCTTACCTGCTGCGAGATAAAACATTTCAAATTCAGAATTAGAATATGATAACAACAAATAAAACATTTTTTATTGTATGATAAATATTAGTTTCTTCGTATTTTTTTATTTTGCACCCATAGTTTTATACATATATTTGCCTTTTAATTTATTTTAAATCAACAGCTCAGAAAATCTAATAAGCCTAACATGAACAATTTTATAACATGTTTCAGACATACTGTAACATAAAATTTTGAAATCTTACTTCTGAGATTGTGGAATAGGATTGTAAAAGCATTTTTCTATAATAATAGGAACCCACGTCCCGATGGAAATAAGCACACATTTTTAATGCGATATCTTGCATCCTTTACGAGCAAAATTCCAAAATATCTTTTGAAATCATTCAAAGTTTTCCTAAAATTTTGTAAAATCCTGTAAAAATAAAGAAATTTTCATAAAATCTTTTAGATTCTTTTTCGACGTATTTTGAAATCTTCCAAAATTAAAATTTATCTTTAAAAATAAAACCTAATTCATTTAAAATGTTTCAGAAATGTTATTGTCGGTGCTGGTAATTTTTTGGTTTCCAGTACTGACGATTTTTTTACTGGTACCGACAGTTCGTAAATTAAGATATTCTCTATCAAAGTTTGAAAAAGTTTACAAATTATAGTGTAGTCGCAAAATGTTAAAAACATATTTATTTCCCAATATTAACAAAAAATCATTTACAATTAAAATTTTCTCTTTTATCAATAATGTTTAGAAACATTCAGAAATTAATTTTCTCATTGCATAAAATTACTTGTTTGGAAATTTTGATTTACTTTGAAGGTGCAGAAAATTCGTAATCTTCATAATTAGGTAAATACATATAACCACATTTAATATGTTTAAGGGGTTATGAATAGAATCCTTTTGTCAATTGTGAAAAATGTGATTAATGAGTTAAGAACATAGTTGTTGCAATTATTATGAAAGAATCATTTAAAATTTAAATTTTCGCTTTAAGAAAAAAATTGTTGAATTGAAATTCCTCTTTTGGAAATTGTGATTTACAAAAGTCCAGAAAATTCAAAAGAAAAAACTGAAAACAACTGTTCCAAATGCATGGGATTCGGTCGATTTTTGCTCTATTTTGAAAACATCTTCGTAAAAACTAATTTTTTCTATATAAGTGTATTCGAAAAATAGTTTTTATTGTTCTAGAACTCTTTAATGAACTAATTAAATGATAATGATTATTATTCATTAAGAAGATATTACAAAAATAAAGCTTTGTCCCATGCATTTGCATTTGGTCCCTTGTTTTCCCCTCAGCAGCCAACGAAGTGAAGTTAGCTGATGGTTGAAGTGAAAATACCTGATGCTACCAACCGATTTCTTATTTTCACTTGGAGGTTGGTTGCATGAAATTCGCTTTCGAGAGACTTCAATTAGTGTCGGTGCGCGCAAAATGGCGGACGGTGACATAGATTTATATGCCGACGATCTAGAGCAGGATTTTGCTCAGGTAATACTCAAAACATTATTTTTTTCCTACAAAATAATTTCAGGAGATACCCAGTCTATCTCCAAAAACGTATTTAATTTCTCTCATATCTGCAAAATCGTACTCTTATCGATTTAACTTTTCGGCGTCCTGCGCTTTAAAGCCACACGTTTCTAACATTTTTCTAATGATCGTACTGGTTTTTCCAGAGAAATCAGTATTTTTCTACGTTTTAAAGCTAAATTTTCAATTCATTTAGACTCCTTGGAAGTTATAAATCTGTTTTTATTTAATTTTTTTTTGATTTGATGAAGATATTTGAAAAGGCGGTTTTTTGCACACAATCAAGTTTTTAAATACTTTCAAGCCATAAAGGTTTATTTTCTATTATTGCGTTTGTTTTTGTGGAAAGGGTTTCATAAATTTTTTGACAGATTTATTTTTACCGGTTATACGTATACATGTTTTCGGTAAACATCAGGTTATCATTTTTAGGTTAGGGTAACTTCCGCTAAGATTTCTGTGGTATATACGTAAAGCAAAAAGTAAATAACCAATTTTTTTTGCAATCCTTTCTTAGATTTTCAGAAATTATTTAATTTTATAAAGTGGAATTTTAATTCTAAATCTCAATCTACATTTTTTTAACTTACATTTTTTATTGAAGTTCATTAATAATTGTTCATAATTTCGATGTTAATTTTGACAAATACTGGTGATTTTTTTGAGAAACGAGAAAAATGTATCGCGTCCGGGTTCTAATATTATGTTCCCGGTATTAATGATTAATGCGGTCGCGAGCCATTTTAACGTATCTCCAGCGAATGCCTTAAAACTGTCGTATCTCGCAAGATCAGTTCCACAGGTCGTGTCTCTTGGTAGTGTTTTAAAATTGTCGTAACTCTTTTTCTTTGCTTTTGCGAACGGAGCAATCCAGAATTCAAAATTGATTTAAAAATAATAAATGAATTTATACCTCGATTTTTCAAGCTTGAAAAATTAAAACGTGTCAGTAGATATACATTAAGTATTATACAAACTCCAAAATTCTGTAGAATTTTTTTAAAATGTTCATTATAATCAGAAAAAAAAAGTATTTTTTTCCATGAAATTTTTTTTTTTTCAATAATTGAATTTACTTAATTTATAATATATTATATTTTTATTATGTTTGTAATTCATAAAACATTTAATGTTTTCATTCTTAGACCAACTAAACGAAAAGTCTCCTAAAAGCTCTAGAAACGCAACGAAATCATTTGATGACATTTATAAAATAATTCTCATCTAATATCACTCATCATCCTTGCTGGTGATTGAAAATAATTGAATTACGGATAACTTACGCGAAAAAAATTGACAAAATTACAATTAAAAATAACTTTACAGTTTAGACTCAATATTTCATCCAAAGGTGAAAAATTGTGTTTGAAAAAATTCTAACAAAAGAACTGAATGTTTCTGCAAGATTCAAACGCACTCTACAAGTCAAAGTTGATTTATTTTTACAGTTGACTAATATAACAATTTTAGCTCATCTTGGTTGAAATCTACATTCAAAATCTCTTCGTTGATGAAAACATGTCCATTTCTGACAGATTTAAACATGAAACATCTAAAGAAATAACACTCTTTCAACTGATTTCTCTTCAGACGTTACTTCAGTTAATTCGAAAATGTTTTAGGTGACAATTACGACAGTATGGAACGGAGCAAACTCGAAAAGTCATAATTCAGCAAACTTTTAATAACGTCGCATTTTTTCTACTAATTTTTCATCAATTGAGTAATATTTCCAATAAATTGACAAAATTTCAGTTCAATAGACTATGAATATCAATATTTCCTTTAAAAAAAACAAGCTACGACCCTTTTAAAACACTATCAAAAGATACGACACTATGGAATTGGTGCTGCGAGTTACGATACTTTTCCAACATGACAACGAGATACGACAGTTTTAAAGAATTCGCTGGAGATACGTAAAAAAGGGTCGGGACCGTCGAATTACTTTTTCCCAATTACGCAAAAATATAGAAAAAGCAGTATAGGCCTTACCGTTTACACGGTGAGAACGGTGAGATTCAACCATCCTAACCTAAAAGTAGTTGAAATCAATATTTCTTTACAAAAAGCCTGGAGTTTTTCTGTGAAACAAACATATATTTTTTGTAAAAATAGAATTGAATTCATAATCAAACAATCAATATACAAAAACAATCTATCAAGTTCTCTATTCCTTTTTTTTCTTCAATAATTAAATATTTTAAATGTTTGAATCTATCCAAATGTAATAAACAATAAAAAAAGTCGAGTGCAAAAACGCTTTAATAACCTTAGTGACAAAAAACCATTTTCTATTGTACAAAAACCTCCATAAAACGCGCAGTTTCCAATTTATCTAATTATTTTATAATAGTCTTTTACTCTGTTTCCACTATTTTTGATTAATAATTCACGATTATCTCGAAAGTATTGTTGACGGGAAGCCCGCATTCGTGTTTGGATGGAGCTTTCATTTTTCTCAGTTAAAAAAAATGAAAACTATAGGTTTATGAGAAATGTAAATGTATCTAAATTATATATTCAATAATAATAATAATCAATGGAACAAAGTTGTCCAGCAGTTTGATATACAAAATGTAATGTGTAGATTTTTGAATATTTCGAAAATGAAAAAGCTTTTTTACAATTTTAAAAGGTTCAAATATAATAAAAAAGATTCCTGCGAAAATTTAAACTGTCTTTTATTTTGAAAAGTAAATTTTAAGAGAATATTGAAAAGATTTCGAAAATTTTCATAGCAGAATCTAGAATATTTGAAGGCAATTTTTTTAACTTGTCAGAATTAAAAAAAAAATGTGGAAAAGTTCGAATAATTTTAAAAGGTATTTATAAGGTCTAAAAGTTCTGGAAATTGTTACAAAATATTTTCCAATTTGAAAATATTTCCAAAATTTTTAAACAAAGTGTAAATTTTTGAAGATTTGAAAACAAAAAATCGAACCTTCTTAAGAAGTTTGAAAGGCTTCAAGGAAATAAAAAAAATTTTCTTGAGATTCCTGGAAAAGTTTTGATAACGTTTTATTTTGAAAAATTAATTTTTAGAGAAAGTTGAAAAAAGGTATCTAGGCATTTCAAAAGATTTCAACGAATGTCGTAAATATCTGGAAGATATAAGGGCAATTTTTAAATTTTGAAAGATTTTTCAAAATTGTATTATATTGAAAATTATTTATCCCATAAAATTATAATTTCGGCGAATGTTTTTTCTTTCGTGACTGAAAAATTTGGTTCAAAATTCGTCTTTTTTGTTTGAAAATTAATCTGTTGTTGTTGAGAATTCCACTATTTTGTTGAAAATTCATCTTTTTTTGTTCAAAATGCAACTGGTTGAACATTAATCTTTCCTCGTTAAAAATTCAACATTTCAGTTGAAAAGTCGTCTCTTCGGTTGACAATGTAACTTTTTCTTTGAATATTTGTCTTTTTTGGTAGAAAATAAATCTTCCTGGTAGAATATTCATCTATTTCGTTGAAAATTCATATTTTCGTGTTGAAAAATTCACTGTTTTGTGGAAAATTCGTCTGTTTGTTTGAGGGTTCAAATATTTTGTAGAAAATTTTTTTGTTTTGTTGAACGAATTCAACTGTTTTTTATTTAAAACTAAATCTTTTTGTATTGAAATATCAACTATTACATTTTTCGTTGAGAATTGATCTCTTTTGTTAGAAAATTTATGTATTTGATTGGAATTTTATATTTTTTAGTTAAAAAATTTAACTGACTTGTAGAAAATTTGTATTGGAAAATATTTAATTTTTTGGATTACAAACACAGCTGGTTGGAAAATAATCTTTTTGTTTGAAAATTCAACTATTTCTTTGAAGATTGACTTTTTTGTTGGAATTTTGATTCGACATATATGAAATTTTCAAAAATCTTTTTGATTTTTCTCCAGAATTTTAGGAAAATTATATTTGTATATGCATGAAAACAAATAAACCTAAAAAAAATAAATACTTATTCAAAATGTGTATTCTGCATTAAAAATCATTTTTCACTTCAAATCGAAAAAATATAAGCGCGCAATTGATGATGCTAGTAATTTCAAATATGAAGAAGAAAAAAAATATTTCTCATATATTTGAATTTTATCTATTTCAAAAAGTGGGCGATACTTTGTTTTCAGTTATTATTAGACAAAAGTATTCTGTAAAGAAAAGTCGAGTGCAAGAATTTTCAGGTTGAAATCAAAATTAAAATTTTAAATAAATTTATCATTTAAAAAAAGAAAGGACCTGTTTTTCATCATGAATAGTCCTAAGGTTTATTTGTTATTGAGAGTAAAAAATAACAGTACTTTCTGAGTCGGTTTATAAAATACGAAATTAATGACTTCACTGCATTGTTTAGATTTTATCCCCCATGGCTCTTATAGTGTGTGTGTGTGTGTGTGTGTGTGTGTGTGTGTGTGTGTGTGTGTGTGTGTTTTATATTAATTAAAATTTAAAAACTCGGACGTTAACATCTTTAAATGGAAATAACATCTTCCAAATATTAATCAGATCAAAACCTTCGTTGATCAAAAATGGTACATGTGTTGCAGTTCGGAAATACGTATAGTACTTCACTGCAAAAAACGGTAGCTATCGAAAACAAGAAAATATCTGCTACAGCTTCGGTGGCGTAATTGGTTAACGCTCCACTCATGATAGTGGCGTTCCCAGTTCAAATCCGGGTTGAGGCAGATTTTTTTCTTGTTTCCTAAATTTAATTTGTCCGAAGTAATCGATTTAACATCAAGATTGATATTAATTATTATTTAATTTAATAAATAGTTAAGACATGATACGTGGCAATATATTAAAATTAGAATGGATCATTTTACTTATATTTGTACTTATAATTAATGATTATCTACTTTAGG
The DNA here is from genome assembly GCA_011634705.1 of Andricus grossulariae. Lineage (NCBI taxonomy): Eukaryota > Metazoa > Arthropoda > Insecta > Hymenoptera > Cynipidae > Andricus > Andricus grossulariae. Next base: position 95,760,309 of record JAABKJ010007545.1, read on the forward strand.
ATCATTATCTACATTTTTTTAAATATGAAAAAAGTGGGTTATTGTCCTCTGCAGGAGTTGTGCTATCAAGCACATTTAGCAGCAAAACTATTTAAATCTTTAAATTGCATAAAAATGGCTTACAAAAGATGTTCAGTTTTCTTCTTATAACAAATTAAATAACTACGTCTATTTTCGTTTTATAATGCTTAATTTTGTACCAAATATAGAAAAATAGTTCTACTAATTCTTATAAAATTCACGAAGATATGCATTCTAAAGGACCCCACACCAAATACAGGGTAAAAAAGGTCCTGAGGAATTTTCAAAGTTTTTGATACTGTTTAGTTTATGCTCTCCTGATCAAAAAATCCTTATGGCAAAATCTCAGATTATGAACAGCTTTTGCGTTACGACGATTTGAAAGTCAGATTTGGGTACATATTTTTACCTGTGGAGTGGAATATGTCAGACTTTTTTTTCCACCCTTTGCATTGCTCTCGTGCAAATTTATGTAGAAAAAGAATTGCATGGTCGAACAATGGGATGTAATCGCGTTGGAAGTGATAAGCACTAAGCATTCAGGCGATGCTCTAAGCTTTTAGGCAACGCGCAAAGTGTTCATATAGTTGCATGTAATCGAGCTTCAAACGCGAAATTCGATTTCTATTATCATGAGCCGTTTGGTTGTCTGAATTGGTGATAAAAATAGCTGATTCACAAACGCACGACAAACGCTTTTTTCGTTTGAATGATTGCATCCTAAGTTCATTGCAAAGCACTTAAGTTGAATGGCCAGACAAAAGAATCGATACCCAGCGTTGCAATTGGGCACTGATGAATCAGTTTGTGTTTAGCACTCTAAAGTACATTTTACAGAATTCTCGTTTCGTGCCAACGCTTCCATCCTACCTTAAATGCTAAGTGTTTAGTAAAAGTACTCAGACAACAAAATAAACACCCAGCGTTGCTGTTTGGCTATGAATCGCCAGTTTTAATCAAGCAGTCTGAAACACCTTATAAGAAATGCTTATCTCGTTCTAATAGTTCCACTTTAACTTCAGCTCTATGCGTTTAAGAAAGCATCCAGACAACAAAATCAACTACCAGCGTTGCTGTTTGGCTCGGATTAGCCAGTTTAAGGCAATTAGTCTAAAACACCTTATAAGGAATACTTATTTCGTTCTTACGCTCTCATTATAACTTCAACGCTAAGCGTTTAAGAAATCACCCAGACAACAAAATCAACTCTCAGCGTTCCTGTTTGGCGCTGATCAGCCAGTTCAAGTCTGCAATAATCATTTTATTACGAAAACAGCACCGCTGGGGGTTGATTTTGTGATCTACATACGTACTTACCTTTTACGCTTAGATTTGAAGTTAAAGACGGAGCATTGGAACGATATAAGCATTTCTTATCAAGTGTTTTAGACTGTTTGACTTAAACTGGCGAATCAAAGCCAAACAGCAACGCTGGGAGTTCATTATGTTGTCTGAGTGCTTTTCATAAACGCTTAGCGTTGAAGGTAGGATGGAAGCGTTGGCACGAAAGAAGAATTCTGTAATAGATACTTTAGAGTGCTTGACACAAACTGATTGATCAGTACCCAATTGCATCGCTGGGTATCGATTCTTTTGTCTGGACATTCAACATAAGCGCTTTGCAACGAACTTGGGATACAATATTTCAATCGCAAGTAGCGTTTGTCATGCGTTTGTGTATTAGCTATTTGTATCACAAATTCAGACAACCAAACGCCTCTTGATAATAGAAATCGAATTTCGCGTTTGAAGCTCGATACCATGCAATTATATGAACGTTTTGCGCTTTGCCTAAACGTTTAGCGCATCGCCCGAACGAAAAAAGTCTGTGACATATTCCACTCCACAGGTAAAAATATGTACCAAAATCTGACTTTTAAATCGTCGTAGCGCAAAAACTGTTCATAATTTGAGATTTTGCCTGAAGAATTTTTTGATCAGGAGAGCATAAACTAAAAAATATCAAAAACTTTGAAAATTCATTTATTTCATTTAAAATTCAGGTATTTTGTTGCGGATTAAACTATTTTGTTGAAAATTGGTCTTCTTTGGTTTGATTTAACTGTTTTTTATTTCAAATTACAATTGTTTTTTGTTGAAATATCAAGTATTACAGGCTTTCTTGATAATTCATCTTTTCGGTTTGAAAATGGAACTGCTTTGTAGAAAATACGTCTTTTTTGTTTGAAAATTCATATCTTCGTATATACCATCTGTTGTCATGAAAAATGCAACTATTTGGTACAAAATTCATCTTTTTGGTGAAAATTCATAGTGTCGGTTAAAAAATGTAACTGTTTTGTGGAAAATTGATCTTTTTTATTGAACATTCGTTCTTTTGGGTAGAAAATTAATCTTTTTTGAAAATTCATATTTTTGGCTGTGGATACAACATGCATCTATTTGGTTAAAAATTAGTTTTTTTTTTTTTTTTTGTTCAACTTGACTGGAAGAAAATTCATTTTTTTTTATTGAAAAATTATCTTTTTTAACTGAAAATTAAACTATTCCATTTTGGCTGTAAACTTATCTTTTTTAGTTGAAAATTCAACTATTTTGAAATTTAAGAATTTTAAATTAGATTAACATCAAATTCAAACTCCTACTTAACGTCCAATGCTCAAGATAATCTATAGAATTCCTGAAGATAAAACAACAATCCAACGACCAAATTTGTACTATCACCACAAAATGCTCCTATTGTAATTTTTGAAAAAAAAAATTGTTTCTTTGGACAAAAATAAAAAAGAGGAAAGAAAAATGAGAAAGCAACCAACCAAATCCCCTTCCATCTCTTTTTTATTTCTTTCGTCCTTTCTATTTTTATTACTATCAAATCACAATATGAAAGCATTTACAATATTTACCAACGTTTCGGTGCTTATACAGCACCCTTATAAAGGTAAGAAAAAAAAAGAAAAGGAAGGGGATTTGTTTGGTTACCTTCTCATTTTTCGTTCCTCTTTTTTATTTTAGTCCGAAGCAACCAATTTTTTTGATTTAAAAATTACAATAGGAGCATTTTGTGGTGGTTGTCCAAATTTGGTCGTTGGATTCTTGATTTATTTTCAGGAATTCAATACATGAACTATTTAGGTATAAAATTAAACTATTATGTTCAAAATTAAACTATTTATTTGGAAAATTAACTACTTGGCAGAAAATTAACTTTTTTGTTGAAAATCCTTAGTGTCGGGTGGAAAAATAAACTTTTTTGTGTAAAAATCATATATTTGGTTGAAAATTTGTCTCTTTGGGTATAAAATTAATCTTCTTTTTTAAAAAGCCATCTTTTTGGTTGAAACTTCAACTATTTTGGTAGAAAATTCAACTATTTGGTTAAAAATTAAACTATCTATACTGGAAAAATTTGGTACAAATTTGTTATTATCATTTTTTTATCGGATGCGTAGTTTTTGTTTTATTCGTAAAAACATTAAAAATGAAGAAATTAAATTTTTGGGCTAACGATACAAGCTATTAAAAAAAATGAATAGACAAAAGTTGCTCTTCCAAAAAAGAGTGAAAAATCATCCAAATTTCCCATCAATAATTTTTTGATAGGACGCGTAGTGTTTATTTTAATCGTAAAAAAAAACATAAAAAAAAAATTAAATTTTTTGAAAAACGACACAAGGTACGAAAAAAAATTAATAAACATATTTGTTATTAGTAATTTTAAGATAAGATGAGTAGATTTTCTTGTAATTGTAAATAATAACATTACAAATAAACAAATTATATTTATGGAAAAATTACACAAGTTGCAATAAAATGTTTAATAATAAAAATGTTTTTTTTATAGGATGCGCACGTTTTTTAAATTTCAAAAACATTACAATGAAAATACGTATGTTTGAAAATCAATGCATATTATGAAGTGTAATTATATAAATGTGTTGAAATGATACATTTTTCAGGGTAGCTGAGAATAAAAATTAGTGTAAAGTAAGGAGAAAATGTTAAAGTAAGCATGTACATTATTTTGCAATATCTGAATAAAAAATCCTGGGCTGAGGTACAGAAATAAATGTAATATACATTTGATATAATAGTGTTGAACATAATGTAGAAAAGTTCACATTTTGGGCAAGATCGAGTGCGAAGCACGAGATACGTGATGAGAATTTGTTCGTTCAAACCGAAGAAGCTTTAACAAAAGAGAATCACCAAATTACAGTTGTCGATGAGTTAGAAACCTTATATTTTGTAGTTAAAAAGTCATCTGTCTTGATTAAAAATTATTTTCTTAGTGAAAATTCATCTTTGTAGGTTTAAAATGCATACATTCAAATATGAAATAAGAATTATTTAAATCTATCTTTGAGAATTCATCTTCTTGTTTGAGAACTCAACTATACTTGGTTAAAAATTCAAATATTTTGTTCAAAAGTTAATGATTTTGTTGAAAATTCAACTATTTTTTTAAGTCTTCTTCGTGGTTGAAAAGTCTACTTACTGTTGTAGAACAACTCATTAGAAACGCGAAAAAGCGCAGAATAAACGTGAAATCAATGCATAGCCAACGGTTTCCTTACTTACGGGGGCTGGCAGGTAAAATACTACGGTTGTTAACGAGGGGGCGTGAGGGTAAAAATATTCCAAAATGTGCAACGTAGTTTATGAATGATCCCTAAAAATAAGATCGCGTAATGAGAATCTACGCTAAAAAAAATAAACAATAATTTATGTAGAGGAATAAATTCGACAAGAAGGATATAAAGACTATGAAGTCGTGATAAAGGAACAGTTTATCTAAAATGCCAAACAAAACGTGCTACGCTGTTTATCGCAGAGAAACTGCTTAGCTTGCTGTCTGCGACAAATCGTTTCTAAAGGCTTAAAAAATTCTTTTACAGATAGAATATTACTTGGAGGAAGACTTATCATAAAAAAATATTAAATTAAAACATTTATTATTACTAAAACGTTTGAGAATCTTAATTCCATTTTTTAAATGTATTAATTAATTCAAAAATTTTAATTTACATACGTAATTATTAATAATTTGAAATTATTATTTCGAAATGAATTTCGAGGATTGATATTATTCAATTGCCTTGACTTCATTTAGAAACACAAATTGAATTCAAATAATTTTAATTGAGTTAAAAAAGGACCGATTGTTATAAAATCTAATTTAATTTTAATGTTAAATAAAAAAGCGATGTTTAGTGCTCAATCATGTAAAAATTCATTTCGCAAATGAATTCAACGATGTTATATAAACTGAAGAAGACCAATTAAAATTCATTACTCTTAACTAGCCAAATTAAGTGCATGAGTCAGTTTCGTATGTGTGTGTTTTTACATAATAACAACCAGAGCAAAATAGGTTTTTTTTGTTACAAATTTGTAGAAAATTCAACTGATTTTTTTTAAGGCACCAAAAACATTATTGCTTTTTATTTACTAAATATTGAGTGGATTAGTATTAATTGTTCTTATTAATTTTAATTATAATTATTTAATAGTAACTACCTGAATTGAATTTTGTATTCAGTTTTATTTCTGCAGAAATTAATAAAAAGGAAGAATGTAAAATTCTAAGTTTCTAAACTGCGTGAATGCATAGCAGTTTCACTTTTCGAATTGCACACAGAAAACTTTCTCTCCGGAAAAGGTTTAAGCATGTGGGCCAGATGTGACTTTTCTGTGTGTTTTGGGCCCAACCATCCCTCACTCATCTGCCTCAAGCTGGCAGGCTAAGGGGTCAAAAGACAAAAACATTTTAGGCGATCGGATTTTAAAAAACTTCTATTTCAGCTTCATTTATTTCAAAATTTTCATTGAAATCTTTAAATATTGCATCAAACATTTACACTAATGTTTATTAATGTATAGAATATTTAAAAAAAATATATATAAATTTCACCCGAAACTTAATTGTTTTGATGAGGCAACATCTACCCTGGGTGGCTTAAAATTCAATTTGTTATTATCTTAATATTACAAAATGAATATTAGTCCTTTGATTAAAGAAAAAATCCTAAAGAAAATTATCCAAAATTTGTTAATTTGGTACTACATATTATATACTAGAATATTAAAAGATATTAATTTCAATAACATTTTGTTGATTTAATACGAAAATAAATTCCTGCGGATTAAATTTCGCATAATTACAACAAATTATTCTTGACTTCTTCAACAAAATATACGATTACTTGAGAAAATATCAGAAATGTTTTGCAACGAAACTTTTTCTAGAATTTGATTAATTCTAGTTATTTAAAAAAAATATTTTTTTGCACTTCCCCAACAAGTTCATAGTTTTAATTATAAAAAATGACGAGTGTTTAATGTAGAATGTTACGACGTAACAATTAAGTTTATTGATTTTTTACAATAATTTTTTTTTTTTTGCGAACTTCTCCGTTCCAAGTGTATAAGTAGAATAAAAACTACATATTAGAAAAGGAATTTCATTCATTTTACGAATAGAACCTTCATCCTTTCAAATACGAATTTACTCAAAAACATAGAATTTATTCGCTTCTTCAGATCCCAACATAGTTTTTTTACGTCAAAAACGTCCTTTTCATAAGCAATAAAATATAAATGTTAATAATTTTGATCACAAAACTAAAAGTAATTATTTAAACAAAACAAAAAGACAAACCTTTCCCCTTCACCAATCGTTTCCGCCGGAGCGGTGTGGGTCCAGCAAGCGTGCTGTTAGCAAAAACTCCTCAACCCCACCTCCTGACGACACCTGTACATCATCCCTAAGGGGCTCGCCTTATCACCACTTTATTTCCTTTCACTTCTCTACCCTTTCACCAAAATCACTTTTCACAAATAGAGCACATTTCTTGCCACCTCACAGAATCCAAAACACTTCGAAAACAAGCGATATCACAATTCCTCGAGACTTGTCGCACGAATAAAATCGCGAGGTGGGTGTTTTTTATAGGTTAAATGCGAAACTGCTGATCTAACATGGTCGCTTGCTTCGGGAAATTTGTTGTCACTGAAAGCTGGAGGGTGCCGAAAGGAGGGTAGTGACCCTTTCCCTTACGTTGTGTCTTATCAGCGACTAAAACCTCGTAACTGACGCACTTTTCAACTCACGAAGGGGTTGGAAAACTCGAGATTAAAATTTCGAGAAATTAATCAAGATTTTTGCGACTTTTCTCACTTTTAGGGGAGATTTAGAAAACGTGCGTATCGTTAACTCGTATCTCTAACTGTGTGATGCTGCAGCCTGTGGAGTGTGGAGTTCTGAGCATGCGAAATGTCGCCGCCACCCCCGCCCCGAGATCACGTGGTTCGATGGGCTCTCCCACTCACTCGGGCTGCGAGCTTAATTAGAGAGAGAGGGCAAATAATTAGAGTGGGAGACGAGATGCGGTCAGTAGGCGAGAGTAAGTGAGATGGAACACATCTCAGGAGCGGACTACCTGAGGCATTTGGGGCCCATTAGTTAATTTAGATATTTCGATTTCTTACATTTTTCTTTCCAGATTTTGTGCGTGCTTGCAACTGCCAATAAATTACATTAAATTATAAAACAAAAAAGGAATTATTTGATAGATTACAGTAATATGTTCTGTTATCGTTTTATCCTTTACTCTTCCAAGATTTAGATGCAAAAAGAACTTTTTATAAATAATAATAAGAAAATAAATAATTGAAAAATATATGTCTCACTATTTTTTTTCATTTGGTGAAAAAAGAATTGTCGATTTTTTCAGATTAAACAATATTTAACCGCGGTCCTTGGTCTTTAAGTCCTCCTAAATCATGTAAACCTGCTCGGATTTTTACAATAAAATACAGAAAATTACAACAAATAGTAATTTTTTATAAAAATTTGTAATTTCTTCTTGTAATAGATTTTTTCGATTTTTTTTTCAATCACAGAAAATTACCAAACAGTTTCTACTGGAAACTACTATTATTTTTCGCTATGCGATTTGGGCACTTAAAAAATCAGTTTTAAATAAATAGAAATAAAAAAACTGAACATTATTGTTCTCAGAACTGTTTTAAATCAAATTCATCATTCACTCATACAAATTAAAACTTCCCCCTTCTTAAAAATCCTCTTGAAAATTTGTAAACTAAATCTTTTGTTTCTTTACAAATTTTGAAATAACTTCTCTAAACGTACACAATACTATTAAGGTGGGAAAAGCACAATTCACCCCTTTAAAGTGAAACTAAACCCTTGTAAAACTGAAAAAGATATATTTGGTTTCTATTTGAATTATTCGTGTTTAATTTCACAAGTTTCTTAACTTTACAAACCCCAACATAGACAATTTTCCTTATATAAGGGTTATGTTCTCCACTTAATTAAAAAATTGTAACTATTAATTTAATACAAAAATGAAAGAAAACCCAAATACATATTTCTAACTATTGTAGAGGGTTCTTTTTTTTTGTTCTAAAAGAATGATCGATTTTTCTATTGATAAATGAATATTTGAATAATTTTTGGCATTATTTTTCAGCTTCTATCGTGAAGTTCAAAAACCTGAAATACTAATTACCATTTTCTCGCGATTTTGAATTATTTTTCGATTTGAAGAAATTTGAACCATTATTTTTTACCCAGCGAAAGAAAATGAGGGGGTGAGAACTAACAACAGTTTTTTTTGCACACCCTAATATACGGATTACAGAAGATTGTAATGCCCGTGCACAAAACAACATAACCGATAACTTATGTACTTTGGATTTGGCACCTGATTTACAATTGTTTTTCATTGACATATATTAGAAACAAAATAATAGCCTATTTAAGTGCGGTTTCGGGTACTGCCCTCGTGCTTTTTGTCACGCTTGACTGAGCACCGCCCTCTATCTCTCTCTCTCTCTCTCTCTCTCTCTCCTGGTCCCAAAGTCCCCGCATCATCATATTCCAAGGACTCAAATTCGAGCAAAGATTTAACTGGTAGTTACTTAAATGGGATTCCCCGTGTAATACAGAAATTACACAAGTACTGCAGGGATCATATAGAGGCTACATAAAAATCATAGAGATTGCACAACGATTGCAGAACTTACAGAATGATTAATACAGAAATTACGCAAAAAATTATAGGATGATGCAGATATATTTCAAAAGATTAGACAAGAAAATCCAATTCATTTAGAACCCAAATTCAATCCGAATGAATCTGCGCTAAGATTAATTCGAATTCACTTGGATTTCAGGCTTGGATTGAAAATAATTGAAATGTTAGTTACGAATCTCAAATAACCGCAAATCAACATCAAGTTCCGATTAAACTGAGGGATTGATCATTTGCTTCGGATAGGGTCCGAATTGTTCGGATTGAATCGTATAGAGATTTCGGAATGATTAGGAATGGATTAAATCGGATATATATATATATATATTTTTTTTTTTAGATGATTCAGAATAGATCAGATTGGTTCGGAATTAATTTTCATCCGAAACCTTCACTAAATGCATCGAAGGATATCGTGATTACAAAGGATTGCAAGAGTTAGGTAAAGATACGAGATGATTAGAGAGAATATGAAAATTCGAAATCGTCCCAGTAGAAATTGAAACTATATATACACACGGCCCTGAATTTGAGAAGGAAAGAGAGAGCGATGAGAAAAAACAGAGAGGGAGAATGAACGGTGAAGGTAACGATAAGCGACATTGGGTGGAGAGAGACAAAGAGAGACAGACGGGAGAGACAAGAGGGTTTTTAGATGGATGATGGGGACAATGCAAGGGGATGTGAGAGTAGGGGCAGCAATGTAAAACTCTTGAGAATCGAGTCTCATTTTATATTACAAGTCCTGCTTTTGAGGAAACCAATTCTCTTCCTTTCCTTCACGCATTTCGTACAAATAAAACAATTTTGCTAAAGTAGAGCAAGTCTCCTCAGATAAAGCAATCTTTTAAAGTAAAACGAAATTGAACATTGATTCATTTAAGGAGTTCAGGAAAATAGAAATTTATTCGTAAAAAATAAAGGAAAACGCACCACCAGTCCTTTAAAAAACTAGGAAAACGCAGCACTGATTCCTGGACAGTTCAGAAAAAAATAACGCTAATGCTTGAATAGTTCGGTAAAATGCGACACCACATTGTGAACCATTTGCGGAAACAGAACGTCGATTTCTGATTAGGCTGGGAAAACACTACACAAATTTCTAGATAATGCAGAAAAACGCAGCTCTGATTATTGAACAATATAGGAAATAAAACTGTTCTTGAACTGTTAAGGACAACTAAACGCTGCAAGAAAACATACCGCGGATTCCAAAATATTTCTGGAATCGCGCAGATCCGATTTTTGATCAGTTTTCGAAAATATAACGCTGATTGCTAAACAATCCAAGAAAATGCATCGTTGATTCGAGAACAATTCGGAAAAGAAACAGCGCCTATTCCTTAACTATTGAAGGCAATGGAACTTTAAATCCTAAAAAGTTCAGGAAACATAACGCTAATTATTAAGAAATCCAGAAAAACGCAAAAGCTAATCGTGAAAACATTCTAGAAAACCCATCGCTGATTCCTGAACAATTCAGCAAAAAAAAACGCTAATACCTGAATAGTTCGGTAAAATACAAGACCACATTGAGAACCATTTGCGAAAACAGAACGTCGATTACTGATCAGGTTGTGAAAACACTACACAAATTTAAAAAAAAAAATGCAGAAAAACGCAGCGCTGATTCTTGAAGAAATTAGGAAAGAAACATATCGTGTTCCTGAACTGTTCAAGACAACCAAGCGCTACAGTAAAACATAACGCTGATTCCAAAACATTTCTGGAATGGCAAATCCGATTTTTTAACAGTTTTCAAAATTATAACGCCGATTGCTAAACAATCAAAGAAAATGCATCGTTGATTCGAGAAAATTGAGGAAAAAACAACGCCTATTCCTTAACTGTTGAAGGCAATGGAACTTTAAATCCTAAAGAGTTCAGGAAACATAACGCTAATTATTAAACAATCCGAAAAGCGCAAGCCAATCCTGGAAAAATTCAAGAAAACGCATAGCTGATTCCTGGAGAATTCAGGGAAAAACAACGCCTGTTCCTGTAATTATTTAGAAGAACCAAACGGTACAGAAAAACATAACACTGATTCCAAAACATTTTTGGAATCTTAAATCCAATGGAACTTTAAAATAATGAAGAGTTTAGGAAAATAGAACGTCGGTTTCTGAACAATTCATGAAAACAGAACATGATACAAAAGCACTTCTGGAAACGCAAAACCTATTTTTGAACGCGCTAAATTAAGATCCTCAAGATTAAAATAAGCAAATATGCAGATAATATTAAAATAATTAATTAGCTTCATCTTATCTGGAATAGCGATTACACTTATTAGGCACCTACATCCTAAGCTACATATGTACAAGATAAATGATAAGAATAATTATTATGGGTTCTCCTATATCCTAATGGTAAAGACATTTTCCTCATTACATTCAACCTTTTATGTAGCTTTAAGGTTTTTACTATTTTGACGTCTTTTTTTTTTAGATTGCTATAGCAATTTGAGTCAAGATAATCTTGAAATGGAAAGCCTGTATAGAAGAATAATTGCTAATACTATAAAAAATATATAATTCAGGATTTTATCAACAAAAAATAAGTTTTTTTCTTAAAAATTAGTTTTTATTTATATTTAATTGGCTAGTCAATTAAATACATTTGTTTATAAAAAGTGTTTATAATATTAACAATAATTATAATAATGCTACGGCAAAGTTTTGCTATTATAAGATTGCCGGAAATACATAATAATAGAAATCGTAAAATTAGTGAAAATTGCTTTTAAACCAATTAATTGTAAATAAAAAAATGTTCCTTTTTTTAATGACAGCGTATCTTCAACTCGTGTTGCTCTATAAAATGTGGGGAATTAGAGGAAAAAATGGCATTATCTATATTCTATATGAAGCTAAATGTTCGAATTAGAAAAAGTTCATTTTTTCGTAATATTTTTTTGCAAAAAAATTCTAAACCTTTTTCAAAAATCAATCTTGCTCAAAAATGTCTTCAGCCTACAACATTATTTCTTTGTGGGTTTAGAGGAAATAAAAAAGGGATCAAAGATGAATTTGTGAATTATTTGGAACCCGCAGACTTGATTTATCATTTCTCATATCGTTCATCACTGGACAAAAAGCATCAGAATTATTCAAATATCTGCATAATCTAGCACCTTTTTTCTTCAAGCAAAACTGGTTTCCAAGCGACACGGCTGAATGATAATAGCTCTCGTCTCGTGTTACAATTTTTTTTTCAACTGCTTCTTCGTCTCAAAAATCTCGACTAATTAAAACAAAAAATACAAAAGAACAATCACATATTTTTGACTTACATTCTATTCTTCCTTATAATATCGTTCAAGTAATAATGATCAAAAGTTGTAGATGAAATGTTATATTTATTGCAAAATTATTACTGTCGATATTGTTGTTAATTAAATTGAACAAAAATAACTGTTTAAACAATTTTTTTATTAATTTATAACTATATTCTCGTAGAATATTAATAGAAAGTTGCAGTTTTTCTGAAATTTTTCACTTTTTGACCGCTTTTCAATTTATGAAATGAATTTTAAGAGAAAATCGACAACGATTTCAAAATATTTTAAATTATTTCTTAGAATTTCAAAAAATAATATTTACGATTTTAAAGACAAATTTTTTTATTTAACAAGCTTACAAAGATTTATACAAAATTCGTTCAAGTTTAAGAAACATTTAAAAGGTTTAAAAAAATCCAAAATTATGTAAAAGTTGAAAAACTTTCAAAAAAGTTTTAAAAAATGTTCATTTCTGAATATTTGGAAGTGAAGCTTATTAAGGATTTTGAAAGATTGCACAATAATGAAAAAATTTTCTTAAAATTCATGGGAAAATTTAGACTGATTTTTCATTTTGTAAAATTAATGTTGAGAGAATATTTAAAAAGATTTTAAAAGATTTCAAAAAATTTTCATAACAGAATCTGACAGATTTGAAGGCAGTTTTTGAAACTTTTTAGAATTTTAAAACAAATTTGAATCATTTCAAAAGGTATATGTTAGAAGATTTAGAAGTTTTAAAAGTGGTTCAAAAAATAATTTGGAATTTGAAAAGATTTCCAAAAATTTTAAACCAAATGTAAGTTTCTGACAATATCGAAAGAAATTTTTAAGCCTTTTCAGAAGTTTGAAAGGCTGCAAGAAAATAAAAAACTTTTCTTGAGCTTCCAGGGAAAAATTGTAATGATTTTTTACTTTGAAAAATGAATTTTTAAAGCAAATTTAAAAAGATATCAAAACATTTAAAAACATTTCAACAAATGTGAAAAATATCTGGAAGATCAAGGGGAATTTTTATCATTTTTAAAGATTTTTCAAAATTTTAGAAATCCTACAAAATAAAAAATAATATTTTGTCGACATATCTCAAATCTTTGAAATTTGTTTCGAATTTTGCCAAAAATCTTCTGATAATTATATATTTATATAACCTTAAGAACAAATGAACAAACATACTTAAAAAAGAAATGTTTTTTCGAAATTTTTATTTTGCATTTAAAATTATTTACCCTCTATAATTATAATTTGGGTGTCATTTTTTTTCTTTCATGACTGAAAAATCTGTTATGGTTAAAGATTGAACTATATGGTTGAAAATACATCTTTTTGGTTTGAAATTTAATCTGTTTTAATTGAGAATTCCACTATTGTGTTGAAAATTCGTCTTTTTTTATTAAAAATGCAATTGGTTGAAAATTAATCTTTTTTATTAAAGATCAATTTCGTTTAAAATTCATATTTTCGTGTTAAAAAATTGAACTGTTTTGTAGAAAATTTGTCTCCTTTGGAAAAAATTTCAGCTTTTTGGTTAAAAATGCAACTGGTAAATTAATTTTTTTGTTTAGAATTCAGCTATTTTGTTGAAATTTGTCTTTTTCGGGATGAATTCAACTGTTTTTTATTCAAAATAAACATATTTTTTGGTTGAAATATCATTTATGTATTACATTTTTCGTTGAGAATACACTTTGAAGAGCAGTTTTAATGTTTTCCTTTCAAGAAACATAACATAAAATCCTTTTTCCTCTGAACACAAGTTTCCAAAGCTTAAAAATGCTGAACTTTTTAAGTAATTTATTTAACATTGAATCAGTAAGTTATAAATTTTACCGTTTTAAATTTTTCTTTAAGGTATAAAAACAACTTTACAGTTATTGTAAACAAAATATTGTTTTTAAATATATTTTAAACACTTTTAGTGACAACAACCTTACATAATTTTCGAAGGGGTTACCCAGAAGTCACCCAGTCACCCAGTTGTGTTAAAAACTCAAGGAGATATATTTTGAACAAAAAATGGAAGATTTACATTTTCAGTTAAGATAATTAGATTTCAACTAAGAAAAAGGGAATTTTCTACAAAATAGTTAAATTTTAAATCAAAGTGACTATAAAGAAAATAAGAAGTGTAATAGTTGATATTTCCACCAAAAAATATTTTAATTTTTAATCAAAAACAGTAGAAAATAAACAGAAACTACAAATTGTTAACAAATCATTTGTATCCTTAACCAAAACAAACTAATTTTCAAATCAAAAAGATGAATTTTAAATAAAAGAGTTGATTTTTTTGACCAAGAAAGATTTTTTAGACAATAAAGAAAAAATTTCATCCAAAATGTTTAGTTTTTAAGCCAAAAAGACGAATTTTGTATACAAGAGTTAAATGTTTAACCAAAAAAATGAATTTTTAACTAAAATGATTAATGTTCAGCCAAGAAAATACATTTTTAACCAAATAGTTAAATTTTCAATCCAAAAGATGAATTTTCTAGCAAAAAAAGGTAAATTTTCAACAAAATAGATAATTTTTCAGCGAAATAGTTAAACTTTCAACCAAGCAGATGGATTTTCTAACAATAAGATTAATTTTCTGCCAAAAAAAGATTAATTTTCAACAAAATACACGAATTTTCAACCAAAAAGGTGAATTAGTCACCAAGAAGATGAATATTCTACCACAAAAGACAAAGTTTCAACAAATATCAAAATGCAGAAATCATAAACCAAATAGTTCAATTTACAACTGAAGAAGATAAGTGTTCAACCAAATATGAAATAGTTAATTTTTCAGTTAAAAAAATTATTTTTGTACAAAAAAAGAAGTTTTCTTAACTAAAATGATTAACCATCAACCAAAATAAGAAATTGGGATAAAAAAATAAGGAAGATTCGAGCAAAAAATTTATTTAAGTACCCCTGTAAATTCCAGATTTTTCCGTTTTTCTAAGACGTATTCATTTTGAAAAAATTGAAAACCGCTAAAGTCTGAAGTGTCAAGTTTTGAAGTGAAATTTGTCATATTGCGAGATCAATATGTAAAAAGAAGTTCAAATTTTTGATAGAACTAGCACAAATTAAAAGCTTTGGTTTTCAGAATTATTATTTAAATGTAAGCAATGTAATAAAAATAAAGAAAAATGGTTATTTTTTAATTATTGTAAGAATACAACTTTGACTGGTATTTAACAATAAAGTTACTTGTGCTCGTGTCAAATATAAATTGAAATAATATGCTGTTGTATACTTGTATGCGTCTGTCTTGATTAACTAAAATGAACTTATATACAGTCCAAACTACGAGCAATGCCGTTTTCGGGGCTGTAGGGGACTATAATTCCAAGAAGCCATAAACCCCCACTCTAAGCGCGGTCACGCTCGAATGCGTGGAGACGAATTCAGCTGACAAACTCCGAGCAATGCCGCGCATCGCGTCGGTTAGGTTAAAAATCTATCTCGAACATCGTTTTAAGTACCTAGTATACATTACAAGTGTACAAAAGTGATTTATATTGGACTATTTCGTTATAAACCCGAGCTTAAAGGTATGTAAAACATAAAAATCGAACATTAGCTATGGTATTATTAATTGATGTTATGTTTTTCGAGCAGTGAATTTTTTTGAAATATTGATTATTAAAGTTGTGAAAAACAACTTTTTAACGTTGTGAAAAAAATCTCTCCAGCTCTGCTGGGATTCGAACTCCAGATCTTTCAGATTTCCGGTCGACATTCAACTTTTAAGGGTTGTGAAGAATATTTTCTCGTCTCTCCGTAGCTTAATTGGTTAGAGCATCAGAACGGATATCTAAAAGATCTGAAGTTCGAATCCCAGCGGAGCTAGAGAGATTTTTTTCACAACGTTAAAAAGTTTTGTTTCACAACTTTAATAATCAGTATTTTTTAAAAATATTGATTATCGACCATGTAGACAAAAAATATTAACATCATATTATTTAAATGATTCACTGGTCAAAAGACATAACATCAATGAATAAAATCAACCTCATGTTGGAATATCTTGCAAGTACATCGAATGACGTCGAAATTCAACTTGTAAGAGTTGTGAAGAAAATTTTCTCGTCCCTCCGTAGCTTAATTGGTTAGAGTATCAGAGCGGAACTCTGAAAGATCTGTAGTTCGAATCCCAGCGGAGCTAGAGAGATTTTTTTCACAATGTTAAAAAGTTGTGTTTCACAACTTTAATAATGAATATTTCAAAAAAATATTGATTATCGACCATGCAGACAAAAAACATTTACATCATATTATTAGCTATGTTATGTTCGTTTCTTAGAAAAATGTAAACAAAGCGTCAAAATGACAAATATTTCACCTCACTTTTAACGCAACCTGTGAAATCTCGTGCAGAACATTAATAATTAATTACTGTGTCGTATTGCTTGTTTTTTTTTTTTTTTTTTTTTTTTTTTTTTTAAAAAAATGTTTATTGAGAATGTCAGTTTACTTACTATGATCATCTTCCACAAAACTCCCAATAATCCCTTGCAACAGAATGCTACAAAAAATTAGGAGAATCAAATATATTTTTCCGGACATTTCAAGCACAAAATTAGTTTCGTCAAATGATGAAATTCTACACTTATCAAAAGTTACACTTAATCTTTTATATCCAACTTTATTTGCAGAGATGATTACGAAAGACGAGAAAAGCGTTTGGTAAAATTAAAGATAACATATGCTAACCTTGTTTCATTGATTCGTTAAATTTTTTTAGTAAACTGCGTAGAACAACTGGTTATATTTAAATTTAATTTATGTCAGTCGCAGTTCATTGAATCCTCTAAATATTCTGTATCTGGAAATAACACATATGTTACTCTATAAATCTAAATTAGTGAAATATCACGTATTACATATTTCTTTCCGAATATTTATCCATCTCCAATGTAAAAGTCGCTATAATATAATTCGACCCCACCCCCTGCCTAAGTGACGTTTCTTTTATTTCTGCCATGTCTTATTAAACACAATTCAATTAATTACGACCTAAAACACCTCAATCATCATTGCTTTTCTATATGATGAAATATATATACAAAATTATAGGAATTTTCAAAAAATGAATTAATGTTGTCATTTTTACACACTGTTCCCAATGCAGAATTCTGAATTAAAAATCTATGAAATCGAATATATTTCGATTTTGCATCTTTAAAATTAAGCTATTTCAAGAAGAGTATTCGAAATTAAATTATTTGCTATTATACACAATTAATACTGAAGTTTTCAATTGCAAATTGTAAAACTGAAAAATTTTCCATCATAAATCTTCGAAATTGAACTACATATTCAATAACTGATATAAAAAGCGTTTGAAATCACATACTTTAAAAAGATAAAAATTAAATAGAACCTGATTTCACACATAAAAAATTCAAGAATTTTTAGTGCGAAGCTGTAGAATTTTGATTTATAAATCTTTCTTTAATTGTGAAGATTCGGAATTCGAAATGGTTTACCTTTGATCTTCAAAATCATTCAACTTTGATCATTTTCATTTATACATCTTTAAAATTATATAAGCTTCAATTACAAATTTTAAAATATTAAGAATTTGACTTAGTAAATCTTTAAAATTGAAAAGCTTTTAATTTTAAAAATTCAGATTTGTATGTTCTGTATTTCGAAATTAAATCTTTCTAAACATTATATACGTTACGAGTTGAATAATCTTTTATTGCAAATGTTGGAAGAAGAACTACCCAAAAACGATGTTAAAAATTACATTATTTAAAACTGCAATCATTTGAAATCACGGAAATACTCGAAAAAATATTTTTTTTTGAATTATAAAACCTATTTTTTAATATATATATTTTCGTTTAATCCAGAATAAATTTAAAATGAGGCAAATTCTTGTAAATTAAAGAAACAATTTAATTGGAGCAAAAGCTGGCCGAGTTGAGAACCCCGTCATGTCAGCACCCATCTGTGCGGTCTTCCATTTAAATTTTCAAGAGAAGGCTTGAGTGAAAGGCCTGTAAGGTTAAGTGTCGATATTACGGTGTTTGAAAACGACGAGTTTGCTCACCCTCGTGACTCATACTTTTGTCCCGGCTCTCTCCCTGACCCTCTCAAGGCCCTCTTAGCCGTTTGAGTCCTCGCTTAGTCACGTACGACAGAACGCTCTCTCTCACTCCTATGCGCTCTTCCTTTTCCTCTTCAATTACTCTCTATCTCTTTCCTTCCCATAGACCTCTCGCTCCGACGCACTGACTCACGGCGTAAAAGGATCTCAACCAGCGGACGCAGTTTCAAAAGAAAGAGTGATATGATCAACTTAAATAATTAAGAAAGGCCTCTTAAATTTCATCAGGGAGAAGAAAAAACAAATTAACTTCTATTTTACATAGAGCCATCTATAGAAGAACCGCTATAATAGTGAATTCAATCAAGTGGAATATTAATTGTCAAAATTTCTTTTTCCTCCCCACCTCCCCCCCTGGATACTTGATATTATTATGGGTAAATTAATAAGTAGATTTGAGTTATATACCTGTCCAGGTATCGATTAGGCTATTTAGAATACCTCTAAGCCCAATCTGCCGAGAGCCGAGGAGAGTCAGACTCGACAGTCGTTTTACAAATTTTCCGGAGGTTGGACGTCTTGTGCTCTGCCCTTCTCTATGTCGACAGCATTTTCCAAGCCATAATAAAAGGTCAGTTCAAAAGCATCTCCACGAGTTTTACTCCTTCGATCATCATCCTCCGGTGTGGGAACCTGTCTCTCTCGAGATTTTTTTTTCTTTGTCGGATATCGTGACGTAGGGGAATTCAAGGGATTCAAGTTCGGCGTCCGTCTTTACTGATTATGAGATTAGCCTTGCGCGCCGGTCCTCTGATCAGTAAACTAGTGCCGCGAATAAATCGAACTCACGGGAGTCCGCACGTGTTTTGGGCATTATTTTTCTTGTTTCTCGCTTTGTTAATTTTCCATCGACTACGAGATTGGCCTTGAGCGCCGGTCCTGGTCAGTTAATTAGTGCCGCGAATATATCAGGCTCACGAGCGTTCGCGCGTGTGGGGTGTTATTCTCAATTGTTTTTCGCTTCGTAAATTCCCACTGACTGACGTTCGGAATTCAAACCTTTTCACTTCTCTTTTATCGGTACGCGAAGCGGGATTTTAACGCTGAATGACGTTCGGCCAAAACTCTTCATGACAGAGAGTACAAAGCAAACGCGTTCGAATGAGCGCACGAGTAGGCGTCGGGCACGTCGAGCTAACGAGGGGCCGGAAGAACGTGCGCGTCGGGCAGCAGCGGGGGCTCAACGCATCGCGGCAGCATAAGCCGGGCGGGTCGAGCAGGCTCGGCGATTAGCCAAGGAACAAATACGACGTATCGCGATGGCAAGACAACGCGAGAAAGAACGGGCGCGGCAACTTGCCGCGGAACGGCAACGCGAGGAAGAACGGGTGCGACAACTTGCCACCGAACGACAACGCGAGGAAGAACGGGCGCAGCAACTTGCCGCGGAACGACAACGTGATGAAGAATGGGCGCGTCAACTTGTCAAAGCGCAACGCGTTGAGGAGGAACAGGTGCGTCCACCCGTCGGGAACCCGCGTCGTGTAGCCGGAGTAGCCGTTTCGGCAGACGGGCCATCATACGATCCGGAAAGACCAGCACTCTTTCCAATAGGCTCAGGGGGGCAGCTACTAGACATCTGACGAGGTAGACCAGACACTCGCGATCCGCGCTAACGTAGACCGATCATAAGCCGACGAGAACCGCTAGCTTCACGGTTACCTGAATTCTACCGGAATCCGCGCTATGTGTTCCCTCCATCTATTTTAGCTCGAACGTACGCCTACCATAGTAGATTGTTTCGATTCGCCTCCGTGCGTGTGCGCCTTGCAGCATCCTCTACTGGAGCCTCTTCTGTCGCCCGATTAGCTTCTCAGCGTGCGAGTTCCACCCTCTTCGGGATCCCCTCGCACAGCTCAAGGAGCTCGGGCTCCTTCTACACTCCTTCCGGAGGCATCGCCAGTGATACGAAACGTCGAGGAACCGATCGCCGTGACTCCTCAACAAGCGGCCGCCGTCTCTCCTTCCCGAATCCACGTCCCATGGACGGTCCAACGGCGTCGCGCAAATTGCTAAAGAGGGACGTCAAGAAAGTGTACCTTCCTCTCCCTACTAGGCAATGAAATGTACCCCAGGGCATGGGCCAACTAGATGCATGGTTAGCATCTCGAGCCAAAAACGACGCTGCCACCCGGCGACCTAACCCCGGCTAGTTCACCCTGCCCCGCTTCGTTATCTCCTCACCTCGATAATCCTTCCCACCCCCACAGACTGCGTATCTCGCCCCTCCCCCACTAGCTTCCTTTGCAACGGCGGTGGATAACGAAAGGAAATTTGTTTAAGTAAAGATAAATTTCTTTGAATGCGAGCCGATTAATATTTTTCTTTGATTTTTAGAATATTTCTTTAAATCGAAGAATCTTGTTCCTGAGTTTTTGTCCTTTTAGACAGCTGTAGTGCTGCAAAACATTGTTCTGGTGAAAACATTTTTTCTATGATTTGAAGAGTAGAAATAATATTACAAGTCATTTATTGTGAAAGACAAAACATTGTTGGTTACGAAAAAAAATTTGAAACTTAAGAAATATGATTATTTTAACAATATTTTTTTTTATTGAATTTTTCATAATGAATACAGTTATTTATTTGAAATCTTTTCTTTTGAAGTTGTTTGATGATTTTGAACGTAAAAAAATCTACTAACAAAATTATAAACATTGGAGTTTTAAAGAATTTTTTTCTCTGAAAAAAAAACGTATCATTAAAAAAGTAATTCATAAAAAATTTGTAGATCTTTTTTGATTGCAAGATTTTTGTTCATTTATTTTTTTCGAAGCTTGAGTCGCTTGTCCAAAAATTCAATTTTTTTCATTTTCAATGTTGTTTTCTATGAATGAAACAAAAAATACAAGTTCTGTAAAAAATTTATCCGAAACAAATTTTCAGATCTTTTTTGGGTGCATAATTTTCGTGTCGTCATAATTTTTCGCATCTTGCACAGTTCGACCCAAAAATGAAATTCCCGCCCGTTTTTAAAACTAAAAATAACTAACTAAATCATTGCAAATTTCGAAATATCAAGATTTTTATATTGTAAATCTTCAAAATTGAAAAGATAATAATTTTCCAAATTTAAATGTGAATATTTTGTAATTTAAAATTAAATCTTTCTAAATCATACACATCAATCAAAAATCAATTTTTTTAATATAGTTGTTTTTATAGCACTAAAAATTATTTCAAAATAAGGAAAATTCTCTAAAATTCAAGATAAATTGTTATTGGAGCAAGAAAACCAATTTTTTGTAACTATAGAAATTTCTTTGTATTAAGAGAAATTTCGATCGTTCCTTTATGGCGGAATACGGTTCGATTACCTCAGAATTCTAGCTCAGGTGCATTTTATGGAAGACGTGAGGGTTAGATTCTCATAAGAAGATCTTTCTTTCGGGTACACGAGGGGGCAACTCTGGAGAAGGAGCAACCTGGGAGTGGAAAAAAGCTGTTTCATTTCTTAGCAGAATGCCCTATGAATAGGGATGTCAGAAAGGATCTTTTTGAGTCCTCAGATGTAAGAGAATGATTGCGTGTCGCCAACTACTTTTCCACTATACTGAAAGTTAGGACATTCATAATGTCTTCGTAGTCTAAATTGTGCACATTGTGTTAATAGTGTTATAAAGTAGCTTATCGTTTAATTCATCCCTTTGTAAAGGTTTTTTATCCATACGAATATCGCAGCTAGCATTGGGTATCATATATGTACTGTGCTAGCTGTCGTTGAATAAAAAATAATA
Source organism: Andricus grossulariae (assembly GCA_011634705.1). Classification (NCBI taxonomy): domain Eukaryota; kingdom Metazoa; phylum Arthropoda; class Insecta; order Hymenoptera; family Cynipidae; genus Andricus; species Andricus grossulariae. Next base: position 95,782,485 of record JAABKJ010007545.1, read on the forward strand.
ATGATAAATAAAAGTAAAATTTAATTGCAAAAATATTGTTAAAAGAAATGCATTTGGAAGATTCGAATTTTTTACATTATTAATAATTTTTCAATTTCAAATATAATAATCAGTATTATTTCTGGATTTCTGATGTCATAGAAAAACGTAATTTATTTATTTTATTTTAATTCCTACTAGCATGAATTCTTAGATTTAAATAAACGTAATCGGTACACACATATCTAGAAGCAAATTAAAATTAAAATCATATGAAAGCCGATGTAGCTATTTTAATATTTATTTTAATTTACGATTATTATATACATTTTTCAGGACTTGAAGAACGATTGATATGATGAACGTTTATTGAAATTTGATAAAACGAGATATCACAAATTTCTCAAATCTTTCATCAAATCACCAAGCTTTATGTTTTCAAGAACAATTTGAAAGATATAAATTCTATGCAAAAGGTTATTGATAACATTACCTTCTGCTCAATCTGCAAAACTAAAGCCACATGTAATGCGAATAAACTATAACGATATTGGAGTCTTGATAACGTCATTCCAATATTTCATTGCATTTACTGAACTTCAACATTATACTTTATTGTGGCTATGTAACATATCGTATCATTTTTCCAGAGGAAAAATTCATGAAAAAACGCGACTGTGTAACCGTATTTAATAATCTTATCGCTCTAAATAGAAAGAGTATAATTATACACACACTAAACCTATATTTACTCACACAGGACGTTGTGTTGTACAATTTAAGTTCACCATATTATATGGAAAATAATAAAAATGGAATATTCGTCAATTTTTTAATTATTTGTAAACAAAATCGCTAAAGAATTAATCAGAATTCATCATAATTGACTTTAGTATAATAATCTCATGAGTTTTGAATACTTCATGAGTAAAATTTTCATCAACTTAGGTCTAGAAAGTGCACTCCAAATTTGAATCAGGCAAAAGTGACTGACTCGGAGTCAATGTTCGAGATCGAATTCACAACTAGTTTTTATTTCGAAAGAGATAATCTAATTAACCTCGAAATAATACAATTTTCAACTAAAGAAAAACAGTTCAGTTTTCATTTGAAAGAATTGATTTCATAAAAAAAAACTCATAAATCTCTATGACGCTGGAATTTTTCTCTACTTTACTTAAGTTCAATTTGTAACACTGACAGGTGGTCGAATAAAAATCAATGTAAGATGTTTCCGATACAGTATATCAAAAGCATTGTGAGATAGAATAGAACCTATATACGCAGCGCACAAGATTCACCACTGCTGTTTCAGAAGCAAACACTTATCTGGGTTCCATTCTACGAGGAAGACATCGACATAGTAATAGGGGTGGAGGGACTAGGAATTTTGTAGTGGGGCTGTTGCAATGAGCAGAGTGGTCCGCCGTCCTGGTCTGCAAAATTTCTATTGCGAGAAAAATAACAGTTTTTTTTGTCTCACTCCTCATGCTTTTTCAGACCAACATGTGCCTTGCCCATCAGTCTGGAACCATACAGATGATAGAGGTTTGAGTATTTATGCTCGAGTGCTTGGCTCTAAACACTGGGTCCAACACAAAGGAGTCAAGCACTTTAGCATAAATACTCAAATCTTGATATCTGTCAAGCCAAGGCCCATTGGACAAAAAGAAAATATACATAGCTCATACATTGTCAGCCTGTAAAACCCCAAAGAAATCGGTGTCCCACGTCTCGCTAGCTCTGCTTTTCAGTTACTTATTGTGTGGACGTGGATGGTTGCGTAAATACGGTCGAATGTGTTTCATGATCCAGTCATAGTAATGGTTGCCACAAACGCGCATAAAAACATCAGAAACATTTTCACCGAAATCGCTTCCAGCTCGACTGAGAACACCAAAGAGTGTATCACCCACAACCAAGGCAGAACCGATATCCTCATTGCTACAGCGATTGTGTCCAGGTAATTGAACAGTGCAGATATGGTCTTGTATAATAGGTTGATGATGAGGTAAGTATTCAGCGGCACACATCAGCAGATCCACTGTTGGTACTTGTGTAATTGGTCGTACTTGACCTGTGGGTCCCCAAGCAATAATAGATACATGCATGTCATCCGACAGAGGTTCCTCAGAAAGTGGTATTGGTCGACTGAGTGATGGGCTTGTGACAGTGATAGGTGGTCGAATCAAAAGCAAGGAAAGACATCTTTTATACAGTATATCATATACATGGTGAGTTTCAATAGCACTTATATGCGGTGCACCAGATTCTACAGTATGTCTCGCTGCCGGTCCAGGGGCACATGTTGTAGGTGTTAATATATGTTCAGGCGAGACTATGATGCCTGCACAAATTTTTTTGTTATCTTTGAGAACTTTTACAATGTGGATAACATCTGTAATCATCCATTCTCCATGTCCGAGGAAGGCGTGACCAATCATACGTTTTGTGCGAAAGTGGAGATTTGATGAGTTCCCTGCAAGTATGAGAAATTAATCATTCAGTACCTAAAAAAGTGGTGATTAAAGAAGCATAGTTCGAATTTCGCTTGTGATAATCGCTCATTTTGTGAGGTATGTAATCCTATTTTATCATCCCATCCCCTCACTTTCTCTTTCCCACCACACTTCTCTTAAATCGCCCTCATACTTCTACTTCCCTTTTATTCAGCACTTCCCCTCTCTTCTACCTAGGGCCTTCAAACATTAAATATGAAAATACATTTTTTAATTTTTTCGATCAGACAACATTAAAGGATGCCACCCACCTTCTCAATTTTTTCATTGAAACAACCTTGATAAAGACCTCTCTTTTTAGAAATCGATACCTGTATATAAAAGAACTCTCTCAAGGTGTACGTCTAAAACTCAGAAACTCTGTCATCGATCATTTAATACAATCACTCTAGTTTTTACATTTTCAGCAATTATAATTTTTCGTTTTTTGTATTTTTTTCAATTATTTGGAATACAATTGAATTCCTTTGAATTCACTAAAATTATATAAGAGTCACATTGTATTCCTTTGAATTCATTAGATTCCTTTTACTTTCATGTATTCTTTTTCATTCTTTCAAATTGCTTTTAATGCTCCTAGACTCTTGGAAGCCCTGTCAAATTCTTTGAACTTCCTTGAAATATTTAAACTTCTTTCAAATTCCCTGATATATATGTTATTGATATACAACGATTCAAGATAATTTAGACAATTCTAAAAATTTGGGGAAAAATGCAATAACTTGTTTAGCGCTCGAAGACGCGTAGAAGTATCGTCCACTCGGGAAAATCGATCTATGAAAAAAAGTGGTCGAAACGTAAAAAAAATATATTTCTAAATATAAACAATAAAAACTGACAACATTTTTCGATTAAAAATCGATGGTTCCTAAAATACAAATCGCAATTATTCGGCCTTTTGTTGATAAAAATGCCTAAAATGTTATGGTATATTCTTAAGGTGCTTCCTAGGGCATGATCTTTTACAAATGAAAACTTTTCCTCTACAAGAATGAATTGTTTGATGTAATATTTCAACCACATAATCTAAAGGACAAGATACAAGCCCGCTTAGAGCTTTTTTCGAAAAACGATTTTGTCTGGGTCTAAAGTGTAATTTTTTGAATATACTACAATCCAGGGGTATACTGACTGCCTGTCTTGCCTTAACGACATTTCTATTGTTAGACGATTAGATCGGGTTGAGAAAAATGAAAAATTATCACAACATTTAGGAATTGAATTTTAATAGGCTGCATAAGATTCATTAGATAATGTCGAGACAATGAAAATAAGATAGTAAAAAATTGGTTTATCTGTTCAATTTCTGTTGAGAGTTTTGGTAATTTTGCACCCACTTGAAGGATACCTTCATTATTGACAATTTTGACCGATTTTCCTAATCTTTTTTTCAAATTTTTATAAATTATATCAGGAATTGATTTAGCCAAATAAAAAATTTAATTGAGCCATGTTTTGCCTAATTTTAGCCTTTTTAACAGGTTTTCATCGCGTAATGTCAGGTCATCCGTTGCACGTAAAGAAGATGTTGTAATGTAGTACGATTACAGCATTCATTTGTGTATTCATTATCGACGGGTGATTTAGTTTGAACTTTATCAGAAAACAAAATCAAATGCAAGGAAATAAGAAATATGACCCTATACATAAGCGATGTGATCGAAACGTTTTCGCTACAACAGATACCTTTCGTCTCTTTTCACAGATTCGACGACAAAAAATGCTGATCAGCATCTTTCTTTGAAAAAAGATGCTGCTTCAACAATTGGAAACTGTTGAATTGGAAAAGTATATCATTGCATGTTATTCTATTTCCAAGATTCACATTTGAATGATACGCAATTCGCAGACATTTCTTGAGCAATTCCTAAAAAAGTATATTTATGGTATTCGAAGAAACAATAGAATATGTCTAACAATAGTGAGGTCGGGTGTGGCACGACAGGCAGTCAGTATACCCCTGGGTTCCAGCAGTGTCGTCAAAAAATTACCCGCTAGACCTTTCATATTCTCAGTTAACAGGCCTTGGACTCACTTTAGGGATCAAAAATAGTGTAAATACTCTCACAAATTTTAAATATTAATGTCAAAATAGTGTCACCGAATTTTTCAAGTATTATAAATAAACTTTAATGTTTATTTAAAATATTATTTCTTAGACTATAAATGATCAAAATTCCTATATATTTACCGCATGCTGTATTAATAGAATCCAATAAGAAAATCCCACCATTTTTGGTTGAAAGTTCATTACTCTTGATTGAAAAGTATATTAAATTTTTCGTTAAGAAATCATATTTTTTATTTACAAAGTTAATTACAGTGAAACCCCGATTTAGCTCCACTGGATTGTGCCCTTCCGAGAATCGACTTTACGCCGTGGGCATACGTAAGAGCATTTGGTTCAAAATTGAATTATTCTTTAGAAAATCAGACAATTTGATGAAAAAGTCATACTTTTTAGTTCAAATTGAACTATTTCGTTGAAAATTTGTTATTTTCGCTTGATAATTAGAAAATTTGATTGAAATTTTGTTTCTTTCTTGACAACAAAATTTTGCTCTTATTGAAAATTCTACTACATATTTTTTCATCTTCTCGGTTTGAAGAATTATCTCTTTGTACAGAAATTTTAACTTTTTTGGTGAAAAATCCAACAGCCGTTTCAACAGCAGGTTTGAAAATTGACCTGCTTTATAAGAAATTCGTATTTGCGGCTAAAAAATTAAACAGTTTGACAAAAAGTTTAATTATTTGTTTGAACTGTCACATTTTTTGTTGGAAATTTGTCTTTTTGGATTAAAGATTCAACTCCTTGGTTCAAAGGTAAAATAGTATCTTAAAGACTATTTTTTTATTCAAAGATACATAATTTCAGTTGAAAATTCATTTTTTTTTTTGCTTACAAATTATTTCTTCACACTGAAAATTTAATTATTTTATTGAAAATTCAACTGTTTTGTAGAAAATTCACATTTTTGGCTCGAAAATTAAACAATCTGTTATAAAATTCAACTATTTGGGACAAAATAAACTGTTTTGTAGAAAACTTATTTTTTCAATGAAAATTAATGTTCCTCAATAACAATTTGCCTGCAAAATTTTTGTTTAAGAGTTGATCTTTTTCAGATAAAAAATTCAACTATTTAGATAAAAAATAATTTTAAAAACTAGAACTAACATCACATACATTGATCTAAATATTCAGTTGGAAATTTTTTTTATAGTTCGTTATAGTCATATTAAACTTTTTTTTAATTAACGTTAACATTTTTTTTGTTTGAATATCAGCTTTTACATTTTTTTGTTAAAAATCAGTATTTCCAGGTTGAAAATGCCACCGTTTTGTAAACAATTTTTCTCTTTGGCTTCAAAATTCAACAGTCCTGTACAAAATTTGTTTTCTTCTAATTCAAAATGAATTTTTTAATTGAAAATTTAACTATTCGATTTTTGGTTTAAAACTGATCTGTTTTAGTTTAAAAGTGTACTCTTCGTTTGAAAATTCATTTATTTCTTTCAATCGCTTTTTTTTATGGAAAATTATTCCTTTTTTTTGAAAGTTAACTATTTGGTAGAAAATATATGTATTTTGTTAACAATTCTTTTTTTTTTTTGCTACAAAATCAATTTTTTGCGTTGAAAATGCAACTGTGTGATTGAAAATTCATCTGTTCAGTTGAGAATTCAAGTATTTTGTTGACAATTTGTCTTTTTTATTATATTCAACTGCTTTTCATTCAAAATTAAAATCTTTTTTGGTTTAAATATCAACTATTACATTTGATCGTGAAAATTATTATTTTTCAGTTCAAAATTCAACTGTTTTGTAGAAAATCTGTCCGTTTGGTTCCAAAATTCAATAATTCGGTAGAAAATTGAACTTTTCATAATCAATCAATGTAGATTGTTCATAATTAATCTGTTTTGTTCAAAATTCAACTATTTCGTTAAAAACTCAGTTATTTTAAAATCGCATTTTTTTGGTATGAAAATTCAACATTTTGGACAACCCTCAATTAGCCATTGAGACAGTATGTAGCTAATCAGTGAAGAAGTTCAAACATATTTTTTTGAGAAAAGTAAAGAAATAGTGGCATCGGAGACAATTCTGAGAAAATAGTGTATTTAGTGTAATTTTTTGCGAAATAGTAGCAAAATAGTGTGATCGCTCAAAAAAAGTGTAAAATAGTATTAATAGTGTTGTGAGTCCGAGGCCTGAGGTAAAAAAAAATCATTTTTCAAAAAAGGCCTTTGAGCAGGCTTGTATTTTGTTCTTCAGTACCAGTCCTTAAAATTCAGAAGATTTTGAAAATTGACTTTCTGGACAATACTTTACAGGCTGAATTCATGCGTATCCCCTTTAGATCCGGAGAGGTTCAGTTGATAAAAAAAGAAAAAACAAGAACAATAAGAATATTTTTCGAAAAAAGGGCACAAGCTGGACTCGTGTATAACCCTTCAGATAATGTGGTTGAAACATCACATCTAACAATTCATCCTTGTAGCCGTAAAGTTGTCAATTGTAAACATGGATTAAAAATCAACTCGTTTGAAGCACCTTAGCGAGTTCAACTTAATTTAAATAATTATCGAAGATTTCAGGAAATGCCGAGACTTTTGTTAATTGAGGGAATTTCGGAAATTAAACAAATTGATGGAATATAACAAAATCGTGAAATTTAGAGAATTCATAGAAGTGAATTGATCGAATTCAAGGAATGCAGGGAATTTCAAATGTTAAAGTAATTCAGAAAGGAATTTCGTCTTTTTGGTAGAAAGTTAATACTCTTGGTTGAAAATTGATCTATTATTTGAAAGCTCAACTCTTTTGGTATACAATGCAACTATTTTGTGAAACTCTTCTTTTTTGTTCGAAGAAACGCGAAAAAAGGCAGGACAATCGTAAAATTCGTTTTTCGCCAACAAATTCGTTACTACAGTGACCGGGGGGGAGGGGGGGGTTATGAAAACTTTAGCGATAACGAGGGAGAACAGGGTTAAAAAATTTAATATTACTTTTTATCGCCCCACCACTAATGTTTATTGAGAATGTCAGTTTACTTACTATGATCATCTTCCACAAAACTCCCAATAATCCCTTGCAACAGAATGCCACAAAAAATTAGGGGAATCGAATATATTTTTTCGGACATTTCAAGCACAAAATTAGATTCGTCAGATGATGAAATTTTACTCTTATCAAAAGTTAAACTCAATGCGAAATTGAATAATTTAAAGATTCTGGATAACACACGTCTTTTATATGCAACTTTATTTGCAGAGCTTTATTATTTTTATTAACCTGAAGAGTTAGTATAATAGATGATAACGAGAGACGAGAGAAGCGTTTCGTCAAATTGAAGATAACATATACTGACCTTGTTTCCTTAGTTCGTTGAATTTTGTTAGTAAGCTGCGTAAAAAAACTGGTTAAAATTTAATAAAATTTCTGTCCGTCGCAGTTGATTGTATTCTCTAAATATTTTCTATCTGGAAATAACACATATAGTAACGTTTTTTTTTTAAATTTTTGCCATATTTCATCAAATGCAGTTCAATTAATTACTACCTGAAACACATGAATTATCATTGCTTTTTTACATAATGAAATATATATACAAAATTATAGGAATTTTCAAAACAAAAACCAATGCTGTCATTTTTACATAATGTTCCCAATGAAGAATTCTGAATTAAAAATCTGTAGAATCAAATATATTTCTATTTTAAATCTTCAAATTGAGCAATTTCAAAAAGAGTATTGAAAATCAAATTATTTTCTATTATACACAATTAATACTGAAGTCTTCAATCGCAAATTGGAAAATTGGAAAATTTTCTATCATAAATCTTCAACATTGAACCGTTATAAACATCGTCAAAATAGCTAGCTAAAAAACTTGGCCTTCAGTTTCTGACACTTGAAGATTGTACTGAAGGCAAATCTAATAGATTAATGTTTTCGAAAGTTATTGTCCTCACAGACATAAACATTCGTTAAACCTATTTTTCGGGTCCAGAGAATTCACAAAACGTGGAAATTTGACAAAAAATGTGGGGGAGGGGCAAATTTTACTCCAACCTAATACCTCCTCGGATGAGAATGTGAAAAAAGGTTTATAAGTAGAGTTACATTTTTAACCAAAACAGATTTTTCAATCAGGAAAAAAAATTTCCATCCAAATTGTTGAATTGATTTGCCAACAACACGAATTTTTCACACAAAAGTTGAATTTTTGAACCTAATAATATAAATTTTGAACTAAAAACGTAATGTTTAACCAAATTGTTGAATTTCCAATTCAAAGGGGCAAATTTTCTAAAAGAGTTCAATTTTCGACCCAAAAATATAAATTATGAAGAATAAAGGTAATTTTCTACTTAAGAGTTCGATTTTCTTCCAAAATAGTTAACTTTTCATTCAAAATAGTTGAGTTAGGAGCACAAGAAAAAGTGTTTCTAACAAAAGAAAAAGATCTTTTAACATTATATTTTCATTTTTAAAGAAATATGTAAATTTTCAAAGAAACAATAACATTTTTAACTAAAGAGAAGATTTAGAACTTTCTAGAAAGCAGTAATAGTTTTGTTTGAAGATTACAGATTCCAGTTTTGGAGAAAAATTCCATCTTTCCTATGTTGAGCTATAAATCTATGAAGCGTTGAAAATTATTTTGGTTAATTTTTAACGACTCTGATAGGTGGTCGAATCAAAAGCAATGAAAAATGTCTTTGCTACAGTATATCAGATACATGGTAAGTTTGCACTGGACTAATATGCAATGCATCAGGTTCTCCTCTGTATCATGATGCCGGCTTAGAAATACAAACCAGCAGGAAATCCTGAATATGGTGGGGAGGCTGGGAATGTGGTAGCTTGGCTGATGGAAAGAGCCCTCTTGGTCTGCTAAATTGCTATTGCGAGAGAAATAGCAGATTCTGTTCCTCCTCTCACTTTTTCCTCGTGCTTTTAGGTTTCGCAGACCATCATAATCTACACCCCTTCCTTTCCTTCCTCCAAACCTCACGCCCTAGTTAGGAAGCATGCGGCTAGTTTGCACCTATTCCTACGTCCTTGCTCTTGAAAGCATGCGAGATATTGGCAGGGAACCGAAAATATGGTGCATTTCGAAAAGTTTCTATCCAGTACATGTAGCAGGAAGGCTGTGGAACTCTTGAGCATAAAATAAAAGCAGATTAAGCTTGTAGTAGAACTACTTACCGGCAACAGAAAAATGTGAAAAAGCTTAAACAACATGAGGATTGGAGACGATCTGATACGATATATACGATATCTACTATATCTACTTCATCATTTGATTTTCTAGCTGATTGAATTTGAGGGTATGGAACAATAGGATTGACTACAGTAGTACTGTAGGCAATAAGTGTCTTGCACATCCGTCTAATACTGTTATGTTTAATAATCGCTAGTTGAGTACCCATGCTTGAGCGCTTGACTCTACACTCTGGGTTCACTAGCATTGGATAAAAAGAAAAAATATATATAGCTCATAGAATTTTAGGCATTTTCACCCTGTGAAACCCTGATGGAATCATTATCCCGCATCTAGCCGCCTCTGCTCTTTAGTGTAATGAATTTTGAGTTTCACATGACCTATTGTTCTACAAAAGTCCAGTGCCATAGTAATACTATTATTTACCAGTGAGAAAAAGATTTTGGATGAAAAAAAAAACATACGTTTGCGAATTTTGACACATTCTGCTACATTTTACTGTATTTCCTTACATATTGCGTGGATGTGAATTGTTACGTAAGTATGGTTCAACATGTTCCATGATCCATCTATGGTTGTGGTTAGCATTGACGCCTATAAAAACATCAGGAAGATGTTGACCGAAATCGCTTCCAGCTTGACTGAGAACACCAAAGAGTGTATCACCCACAACCAAGGCAGAACCGATATCCTCATTGCTACAGCGATTGTGTCCAGGTAATTGAACAGTGCAGATATTGTCTATTAGAATAGGTTGATGATGAGGTATGTATTCAGCAGCACACATCAGCAGGTCCACTGTTGGTACTTGCGTAATTGGTCGTATTTGACCTGTGGGTCCCCAAGCAATAACAGATACATGCATGTCATCTGATAGAGGTTCCTCAGAAAGTGGTATTGGTCGACTGAGTGATGGGCTTGTGACACTGATAGGTGGTCGAATTAAAAGCAAGGAAAGATATCTTCTATACAGTATATCATATACGTGGTGAGTTTTAATAGCACTTATATGCGGTGCACCAGATTCTACAGTGTGTCTCGCTGCCGGTCCAGGGGCACATGTTCTAGGTGTTAATATATGTTCAGGCGAGACTATAATGCCTGCACAAATTTTTTCGTTATCTTTTAGAACTTTTACAATGTGTATAACATCTGTAATCATCCATTCTCCATGTCCAAAGAAGGCGTGACCAATCATGCGTTTGTTGCGAAAGTGAAAATTTGATGAGTTCTCTGCAAGTTTCAGAAATTAATCATTTATCACCTGCAAAAGTGGTTAATAATGAAGCATAGTTCGAATTTTGTTTGTGGTAATGACTCATTTTATGAGTTATATGATCTTATCTTATCATATTAAGCTCTTACTTTCTCTTTTCTGTCATACTTCTCTTAAATCGCCCTCATACTTCTACTTCCCCTTTATTTAGCACTTCCCCTTCCTTCTACCCGGGGCCTTGAAACCCTACATATGTGAATGTATTTTTTTAATTTTTTCGATCAGACAATATTGTTTTAAATACACTTAAATTCTTTTCAATTCAACAAAATTGTTGAAAGATCACATTGCATTCTTTTGATTTTATTCATTATTTTTCATTATTCGAATACTTTTAAATTCTTCCAAGTCATATCGAATTCTTTTAACTTGCTTGAAATCTCATGAATTATTTCAAATTTCTTTATATATATTTATATATAATTAAAAACTGAAGGTTAACAACCACCGCAGGGTCCCACTGGCAGCAAATGTCATCTAAAAAATGACATCGGCTCCCAGTAGGGCCGCGGCAAATCCCACTCATGGCCACGTCTCACAACCGTGAGATGCGTGGTCACAGGACACGAAGAAATCACAACGACAAGTCGGCGAAACTTTCATGTGTTTTGAGGACACGCAGCGACCCAAGGATGACAGCTTTCTGCATCCATCTCGCAAGTTACCTGGCATATTTTTGGCATGCGGGAATGGCTTTAAGGTTACGAACGAGTGATAGTTTCGCACCTCCGAGAGCACCTATCACAAGGACAATTACTCGTACCGAATATTTTGGGTACAGTCGTTGATATTATATTTATATATCTATTTTATATTATAATAATAATATTATAATATTATTATTAGTTTATTTACGTAATTCATTGAAAATTTGTCTTTTTTAGTAGAAAATTAATCATCTTGGTTGAAAATTTCTCTTTCTTTGACAATTCATGTATTTTGTCAAAAATTGTTTTTTTTTTTTTGTAGAAAATAATTCTGTTGGGTTGAAAACTCAACTATTCAATCAAAAATTCATTTTTTTGGTTAAAGAGTTATTATTTTAGTTAAAAATTGATTTCTTCTACTGAAGTGTTAACTAACTAGACTATTTCTTCCAACATTTATTTTATTTGGTTGAAAATGATTTTTTTTCTCTAAAAACTTAACTAATCGACTTTTGGTTAAAAATTCATATGTTTCTTGAGAATTTAACTATTTTGTAGAAATTTTTATTTTATTTGGTTAAAATTAATTTTTTTACTAAAAACTTAACTATTCTATTTTTGGTTAAAAAAATAATATTTTTAGTTGAAAGTTAATCAATTTTTTGGAAAACTCATTTTTTCTCTGTTTGGTGAAAATTTATCTTTTTTAGTTAAATATTCATATATTTTGTTGAAAATTCATGTTTTTTGGCAGAAAATACATCATTTGCGTTTAAAATTCAACTATTTGGATAAAAATTCATTTTTTGGTTGAACCTTCACAATTTAAGTTGAAAATTCGTTTCTTTGGTTAAAAATTTAACTATTTTTTGGAAAATTCGTTTTTCTAATTAAAAGTAATCTATTAACTGAAAATTTAACTATGCTATTTTTGAGGAAAATTTATCCTTTTTAGTTGACTTCAATTATTTTAGATTTTAAATTGAAATGTGTTTTAGTTGAAATATCAACAGTTATGTTTTTTGATTGAAAAATCATCGTTTTGGTTGAAGATTTACGTAATTTATTGACAATTTGTCTTTTTTAGTAGAAAATCAATCTTCTTGGTTGAAAATTCAACTATTCGGTTAGAAATTCATAAATTTTGTTAAAGATTTTACTTTTATAGTAAAAAATCCATCTTTTTTTTTTAAATCAATCTTTTTTGTTAAAAAATTAATAATCTTGCTTGAAAATTTACCTTTTTTGAAAATTTACGTATTTTGTCGAAAATTGTTTTTTTTTCTGTAGAAAATTAATCTTTTGTATTGAAAATTCAACTATTCGGTCAAAAATTTATTTTGTTGGTTGAAGATTTGTTATTTTAGTTAAAAATTGATTTCTTCAACTGAAAATTTAACTAATCCATTTTTTACGGAAAAATCGTTTTTGAAACAAATATAAGCTTCTTGGTTGAAAGATTATCTGTTTGGTTGAAAATTTGACTATTTCTTTGATCATTTATTTTATTTGGTTGAAAATTATTTTTTTTTTCTAAAAATTTAACTTATCGATTTTTGGTTAAAAATTCGTCTGTTTGGTTGAAAATTTAATCATTTCGTTGAAATTTTATTTAATTTGGTTGAAATTAATTTTTTCACTGAAAACTTAATTATTCTATTTTTGGTTGAAAATTCATAATTTGCGTTGAAAATTTCCACTATCAGAATAAAAATTCACGTTTTTGGTTGAAGCTTCAAAATTTTAGTTAAAAATCCATTTCTTTGGTTGAAAATTTAACTATTTTGTTGAAAATCCGTTTTTCTGATAAAAAATAATCTATTAACGGAAAATTCAACTATGCTACTTTTTGCGGAAAATTTATCTTTTTTAGTTGACTTCAACTGTTTTGTATTTGAAAATAAAATGTGTTTTAGTTCATATGTCAACTATTTGGTTAGAAATTCATGAATTTTGTTAAAAGTTTAATTTTATAGTAGAAAATCCATCTTTTTGGTTAAAAATTAATCTTTTTTGTTAAAAAATTAATCACCTTGGTTGAAAATTTATCTTTCTGTGAAAATTCATGTACTTTGTCGAAAATGTTTGTTTTTTTTTAGTAAAAAGTTAATCTTTTGGGTTGAAAAGTCATTTTTTTGGTTGAAGATTTATAATTTTAGTTAAAAATCGATTTTTCTAGCTAATCGATTTTTGATAAGAAAAATTCATCTGTTTGGTTGAAAATTGAACTATTCGTTGAAAATTCGTTTCGTTTAGTTGAAAATGAATTTTTCAGCTGATAATATATCTATTTCGTTTTCGTCTAAAAAATTGATCTATTTTCGTTCAAAATTCATTTATTTTGTTGGAGACTCGTTTTTTGGGATAAAATTGGACATTTGGGTCGAAAATTCAACATTTTTGATGAAATTTGCTTTCTCTATTGCCTAAATATCTTTTTTTGTTAAAAATTCAGCTCTTATTGAACATGTGTCTGTTTGATTTGAGAGTTTAAAAAAAAGTTTTGAGGGGCCGAAAGGGGGGGGGGGGTCAGAATTTACGGATTCTAAGAAAAGGGGATAAGTGGTTCAAAATTTCAGGAAAAAAGGCTATCTAATTTATGCACGGCTCCTTAGTGAAAGATGATCCACTGTGTACCAGTCTCCCCTTCACACTTATCACTCATAGAAAAAAAAGTTGTATGGTCCAAAAATTGAAACATTTTAGACAGTTTTGGTAGCAATTTGGCTTGTTTGAGCTCCATCGACTTGAATTGCTCTCCGGGCAATAAATTTGTCTCTGACCCGGCGAGAATTTAGAGGGTGTTTCACACGACGTTACAGGACCGGTCGTAAAAGTGGAAGTGATAGGCAGGTGGTTATATCCGGCCGGTGTTTTGCATGTGTGAATTTGGCATGCATATGTATGAGAGAGCGATGGCCATTGCCCATTGCCCACTGGGCATTGTCCACCCCCGCCTGGCTGGTTGCTGAAATGCTGAACTTTCCAGTGGCTAATCGTATGCATTGCTCACTTGGCAAGATTGATATGAGCGATAGTGTGTTCTCGAAAAGAGAACATTTATTGTTAGCTGGGTGCAACATGTGTGTTCCTGTAGCTGCAAATTTAAGGTGGTATGCAGCCCATAATTAATGCAAATGAGCGGATGAACGTGAACCTGCTCTAACGTTTCAGTATCCATAAAAATCCGCGAAACTTCATTTCCTTCGCTGTTGGTGTAATTTATTTACACTTTCTGCAACTCAAGCTATTTGCATATTCAGATGTTAAGGAGTGATCGTATTTTCGTATAATTGTACACTGGAGAATAAGAAACGTGTGCTTTTTATTTTTAGGAAGAATGATAAGAGAGATAAGTGTGAAGGGGAGACTGGTACACAGTGGATAATGCCAATTTTCTCGTAATGAGAGAAAGAGATTTTTTAGTCATTAAGAACAAAAAGAAATTTTATCCGAAATGTTGAATTTTCAAACCAATAGTCGAATTTTATCCCAAGAAATGAGTTTTCAACAAAGTAGTTGAATTTTGAACGAAAATAGATCAATTTTTCAAACAAAAACGAAATAGATATATATATATATATATATATATATATATTATCAGTTAAGAAAAATCATTTTCAACTATACGAAACGAATTTTTAACAAAACAGTTGAATTTTCAACCAAAGCAATGGATTTTTAACTAAAATTTTGAAGCTTAACCAAAAAAAAAAGAATTTTTATTCTGATAGTGGAAATTTTCAACGCAAATTATGAATTTTCTACTAAAAAAGATCAATTTTCAACAAAATATATGCATTTTCAATTGAAAAAAGATAAATCTTCAACGAAACAAAGGTAAAATGAATTTTCCAAGAAATTGAATAATTTTCAACCAAATAAAATAAAATTTCAACAATATAGTTACATTTTAAACCAAACGGATGAATTTTTAAACAAAAATTGATTAGTTAAATTAAAAAAGAAAAAAATTATTTTCAACAAAATAAAAATAAATATTCAAGAAGATTATATTTGTTTAAAAAAAATTTCCACAAAAAATGAAATGGTTGAATTTTCAGTTGAAAAAATCCATTTTTAACTAAAATTATAATTCTTCAACGAAAAAATGATTTTTTGAATTTGATAAATTTTGAACCGAGATGATTAATTTTTTAACAAAAAATATTAATTTCTAAGAAAAAAGATGGATTTTCTACTATAATAGTAAACTTTTAACAACATTCATGAATTGTTAACCGAATAGTTGAATTTTTAACCAAGAAGATTAATTTTCTACTAAAAAAGACAAATTTTCAGTAATTTATATAAATTTGTAACCAAATAGTTGCATTTTCAAACTAAAAAGTATCCATTTTTAACCCAAAAGTCAATAGATCAAGTTTTATTACAAAAATTTAATTTTCAGCCAAAAAAAAAAGAATTTTTTGCAAAATAGTTGAATTTTCTACCACATACTTCAATTTTTTACTCAATTCTTGAATTTTCCAGACTTGTTGACTGGAAATATTTTCAATCAAAAAGATTATTTTCTACTGAAGAAGACAAATTTTAAATAATTTACATAAATTATTTATTATTATACATTAGTCAACAACTGTTTCGAACCTGGTAAAACGATTTGCCGGGCCTTTACAAGCCCGAAGACTCATTTCACTTGTTGGTTACTTTAACCGTCAGCCATCTAGCGGCCAAAATTTCAGGTTGACGTGTATAGATAAAGGACAGGATGAGATAGAGAAGAGAGGATTGAAAAGGATAGACGTAAATTTAAATTGATAATGAGATAAAAAAAGATAGACGTTGATAGATGTAGGATAGGATGAGATAAAGAAGAGGAGATTAAAAAAGATAGAGGGGAAGTTAGATTAAAAGAGATAGAAAAAGATTGACTTAAATATATAACGAATAGGACAAGATAAGGAAAAGGAGATTGAAAAAGATAGACGTGAATTTATATTGACAAAGAGATAGAAAAAGATCAACGTGGATAAACAAAGAATATGATGAAATAGATAAGAGGAGATTAAACAAGATAGACAGGAATTGAGATTGACAGAGATATAGAAAAAGATAGACATCGATAGATGTACGATACGATGAGACAGAGAAGAGATTGAAAAAGATAGACGGGAATCTTCTGAATCGACAGAGAGATAGAAAAATGTTGACCTTGATAGTAGATAAAGGATAGGATGAGATAGAGAAAAGGGGATTGAAAAGGATAGATGAGAATTAAGATGGACAAAGAGATAGTAAAAGATTGACGTGGATAGGCAGAGGATAGGATGAGATACAGAAGAGGAGATTAAAAAAGATAGAGGGGAGTATGGATTGATAGAGAGATAGAAAAAGATGGACGTTGATGAATGTAGGATACGGTGAGATAGAGCAAAGATGATTGGCAAATATAGACGGAAATTTTATAGATTGACAGAGAGATAGAAAAATGTTGACGTGGATAGATAAAGGATAGGATGAGTTAAAGAAGAGGGGATTAAAAAGGATTGATGTGAATTTGGATGGACGAGGAGATAGAAAAAGATTGACGTGGATAGACCAAAGATAGGGTGAGATAGATAAGAGGAGATTAAAAAGAGAGAGGAATATAGATTGACAGAGAAATAGAAAAATATAGATGGAAATTAAGATTGATAGAAAGATAGAAAAGTATTGACGTTGATAGATAAAGTGTAGGATAAGATAGAGAAGAGAGGATTTAAAAAGATAGACGTGATTTTAGAGTGACAAAGAGATAGAAAAAGCTTGACTTAGATAGACAAAGGATAGGATGAGATAGAGAAGAGGGTATTGAAAAAGATAGCCATTGATGTATGATACGATGATGTAGAGAAAAGAAGATTTTAAAGGAAAAGAGGGAATTTAGATTAAGAGAGAGATAGAAAAATACTGACGTGAACAGATTAATGATAGGGTGAGATAGAGAAGCGGGTATTGAAAAAGATAAACTTAAATTTAGATAGATAAAGGATAGGATGAGATGGAGAAGAGAGTATTGAAAAAGATAGACGTGAATTGAGAATGATAAGCAGATAGAAAAAGTTTGACGTGGATAGATAAAGGATAGGATGAGATAGAGAAGAGGGGATTAAAGAAGAGAGGGGGATATAGATTCACAGAGAGATAAAAAAATATAAACGTTAATGAAAGTAGAGAAGGATGAGAAGAAGGAGAGATTGAAAAAGATAGACGGGAATTTAGGTCAACAAGACAGAAGAAGATTGACATGAATATATAAAGGTTAGGATGAGATAGAGAATAGGGTATTGAAAATGATAGACGTGAATTAAGATTGGCAAAAAGATAAAAAAAAGTTAGAAGTTGATAGATGTATGATACGATGAGATAAGGGAGAGGATATTGAAAAAAATAGATGGGTATTTTTGACAGAGAAATAAAAAAAGATAGACGTGGATATTACATAAAGGATAGGATGAGATAGAGAAGAGGGAATTGAAACGGATGGATGTGAATTTAGATGGAGAAGGAGATAGAACAAGATTGACGTGGGTGAACAAAGGATAGGGTGAGATAGAGAGGAGAAGATTAAAAAAGAGAGGGTAATATAGATTTACAGAGAGATGGAAAAGGATAGACGTTGATGAATGTAGGATACGATGAGAAGGAAAAGGAGATATTGAAAAATATAGACCGGAATTAAGGTCAACAAGACAGAAAAAGATTGACTGATGAAGGATAGGATGAGTTAGAGACGTTGATAGATGTAGTATAGGATGAGATACAGAAGAGGAGATTAACAAAGATAGACGGGAATTTAGATTGACAGAGATAGAAAAAGATTGTCATGAATATATAAGGGATAGGATGAGATAGAGAAGAGGGTATTGAAAAAGATAGACGGGAATTTAGATTGACAGAGAAATAGAAAAATATTGACGTGAATAATTAAAGGATAGGATGAGATAGCGAAGAAGGTATTAAAAAAGATAGACGTGAATTTAGATTGACAAATAGATAGAAAAAGGTTGACGTGGATAGACAAAGAATAGAGTGAGATAGAAAAGAGGGTATTAAAAAAGATAAACGTGAATTTAGGTTGAGAAAGGGATTGAAAAAGAGAGATGTAAATTTATATTGACAAAGAGATAGAAAAAGATAGACGTTGATAGATGTTGTATAGGATAAGATAGGAAGAGGATATTAAGAAACAGAAAGAGAGACGGGAATTTATATTGACAAAGAGATAGAAAAAGATTGACTTGGATAGACGAAGAGGATGAGATAGAGAAAAGGAGATTAAAAAAGATAGACATGAATTTAGATTGACACAGAAAAAAAAATATATTGTCGTGAATAAATAAATAAAGAGAAAAGGGGATTGAAAAGGATAGACGTAAATTTAAATTGATAAAGAGATAGAAGAAGATTGAGATGAATACATAAGGGATAGGATGAGATAGAGAAGAGGGTATTGAAAAAGATAAACGTAAATTTAGATTAACAAAGATAGAAAGATATTGACATGAATAGATGAGGGATAGGATGAGATAGAGAAGAGGACATTGAAAAAGATGGACACAAATTTAGATTGAGAAAGAGATAAAAAAGATAGACGTTGATAAACGTAGGATACGATGAGGTAGAGAAGAGGAGATTAAAAAAGATAGACGGGAATTTAGATTGACAGAGATATATGAAAATATTGACATGGATAGATTGAGGATAGGATGAGATGGAGAAGAGGGTATTGAAAAAGATAGACGTAAATTGAAAATGATAAGCAGATAGAAAAAGTTTGACGTGGATAGATAAAGTATAAGATAAAATAGAGGAGAGGGTATTTAAAAAGATTGACGGGGATTTAGATTGGCAAAGAGATAAGAAAAGTTAGAAATTGATAGATGTATGATACGATGCGATAAGGGAGAGGAGATTGAAAAAAAAATATATGAGAATTTAGATTGACAAAGAGATAGAAAAGGACAGAAGCGGATAGTATATAAAGGATAGGATGAGATGAAGAAGAGGGAATTCAAAAGGATAGACGTGAATTTAAATGGACAAGGAGATGGAACAAGATGGACGTGGATAGACAAAGGATAGGATGAGATACAGAAGAGGAGATTAAGAAAGATAGAGGGGAATATAGATTGGCAGAGAGATAGAAAAAGATGGACGTTAATGAATGTAGAGAAGGATGAGAAGGAGAAGTAGAGATTGAAAAAGATAGAGGGGAATTTAGGTCAACAATACAGAAGTAGATTGACTGTTAAAGGATAGGATGAGATAGAGAATAGGGTATTGAAAAAGATAGATGGGAATACAGACTGACAGATATAGAAAAAGATTGGCATGAATATATAAAGGATAGGATGAAATAGAGAAGAGGGTATTGAAAATGATAGACGTGAAATAAGATTGGCAAAAAGATAAGAAAAGTTAGAATTTGATAGATGTATGATACGATGAGATAAGGTAGAGAAGATTGGAAAAAAAGAGATGAGTATTTAGATTGACAGAGAGATAGAAAAGGACAGACGTGGATAGTAGATAAAGGATAGGTTGAGATAGAGAAGAGGGAATTGAAAAGTAAAGATGTGAATTTAGATGGACAAGGAGATAGAAAAAGATTGAGGTGGATAGACAAAGGATAGGGTAAGATAGAGAGGAGAAGATTAAAAAAGAGAGGGTAATATAGATTGACAAAGAGATAGAAAAAGATAGACGTTGATGAATGTAGGATACGATGAGAAGGAAAAGGAGAGATTGAAAAAGATAGACGGGAATTCAGGTCAACAATACATAAGAAGATTGACTGATAAAGGATAGGATGAGTTAGAGAAAAGGAGATTAAAAAAGATAGGTGGAAATTTAGATTGATGGAGAGATATAAAAGTATTGATGTGGATAGGTAAAGGATAGCATAATATAGAAAAAATATGATTTAAAATGATCGACGTGATTTTAAATTGACAAAGAGATAAAAAAAGCTTGACTTGGATACACAAAAAATAGCATAAAATAGAGAAGAGGAGATTGAGAAAGATAGACGGGAATTGAAATTGACAAAGAGATTGAAAAAGATAGATTTAGATTTAGATTGATAAGGAGATGTAAAAAGATAGACGTGTTGATAGATGTAGGATAGGACGAGATACAGAAGAGGAGATTTAAAAAGATAGACGGGAATTTAGATTGACAGAGATAGAAGAAGATTGAGATGAATACATAAGGGGCAGGATGAGATAGAGAGGAGGGTATTGAAAAAGATAGACGGGAATTTAAATTGGCAGAGAGAAAGAAAAATATTTACATGGATAGATGAAGGACAGGATGAGATAGAGAATAGGGTATCGAAAAGGATAGATGGGAATTTAGATGGACAAAGAGATAGAAAAAGATTGACGTGGATAGACAAAGGATAGGAAGAGATACAGAAGAGGAGATTTAAAAAGATAGACGGGAATTTAGATTGACAGAGAGAAAAAAAGTATTAACTTGAATAATTAAAGGATAGGATGAGATAGCGAAGAGGGTATTGAAAATGATAGAAGTGATTTTAGATGGACAAAGAGATAGAAAAAGATAGACGTTGATAGATGTAGTATGTGATGAGATACAGAAGAGAAGATTGAAAAAGATAGACCGGAATTTAGATGGACAGAGATAGAAAAAGATTGGCATGAATAGATAAGGGATAGGATGAGATAGAGAAGAGGGGATTGAAAAGGACATATGAGAATTTAGACGGACAAAGAGATAGAAAAAGATTGTCATCGATAAACAAAGGATAGGATGAGATACAGAAGAGGAGATTAAAAAAGATAGACGGGAATTCAGATTGACAGAGATAGAAAAAGATTGACAGAGATAGAAAAAGATTGACAGAGATAGAAAAAGATTTACAGAGATAGAAAAATATTGACAGAGATAGAAAAAGATTTTCAGAGATAGAAAAAGATTGACATGAATAGATAAGGGATACGATTAGATAGAGAAGAAGGGATTGAAGAGATAGACTTGAATTTAGATTGACAAGGAGATAAAAAAAGATAGACGGGAATTTAGATTGACAAAGAGAAGAAAAATATTGTCCTGAATAAATCAGGGATAGTATGAGATAGAGAAGAGTGTATTGAAAAGGATGGACGCAAATTTA
This sequence comes from Andricus grossulariae, assembly GCA_011634705.1. Taxonomy (NCBI): domain Eukaryota; kingdom Metazoa; phylum Arthropoda; class Insecta; order Hymenoptera; family Cynipidae; genus Andricus; species Andricus grossulariae. The sequence continues at coordinate 95,804,291 of JAABKJ010007545.1, forward strand.
GATCGATAAAAAGATAAAAAAAAGATTGACGTTGATAAACGTAGAATACGATGGGATAGAGAAGAGGAGATAAAAAAAGATAAACGGAGATTTAGATTGATAGAGAGAAAAAAAGTATTGACGTGAATAATTAAAGGATAGGATGAGATAGCGAAGAGGGTATTGAAGAAGATAAACGTGAATTTATATTGAGAAAGAGATAGAAAAAGATAGACGTTGATAGATGAAGTATAGGATACGATAGAGAAGAGGAGATTGAGAAAGAGAAAGAGAGACGGGAATTTAGACTGACAATGAGATAGAAAAAGATTGATGTGGATAGATAAAGAATAGGACAAGATAGAAAAGAGAGGATTTAAAAAGCTAGAAGTCATTTGAGATTGACAAAGAGATAGAAAAAGCTTGACTTGGATAGACAAAGAGGATGAGATAGAAAAGAGGAGATTAAAAAAGATAGACGGGAATTTAGATTGACACAGAAAAAAATATATTGTCGTGAATAAATAAAGAATAGGCTGAAACAGAGAAGAGGGGATTGAAAAGGATAGACGAAAATTTAAATCGATAAAGAGATAGAGAAAGATAGACGTTGATAGATGCATGATATGATGAAATAGTGAAGAGGAGATTTAAAAAGATAGAGGGAATTTAGATTAACCGAGATATAGAAAAATATTGACGTGAAAAGAATAATGATAGGGTGAGATAGAGAAGAGTGTATTGAAAAAGAGAGACGTAAATTTAGATTGAAAAGGATAGAAAAAGATTGACATGAATAGATAAGGGATAGGATGAGATAGAGAAGAGGGCATTGAAAAAGATAAACGCAAATTTAGATTGAGAAAGAGATAAAAAAGATAGACGTTGATAAACGTAGGATACGATGAGGTAGAGAAGAGGAGATTAAAAAAGATAAACGGGAATATAGAATGACACATATATGAAAATATTGACGGTGATAGATAAAGGATAGGATGAGATGGACGAGAAGGTATTGAAAAGGATAGACGTGAATTAAGATTGGCAAATAGATAAGGAAAGTTAGAATTTGATAGATGTATGATACGATGAGATAAGGGAGAGGAGATTGAAAAAAATATATGGGAATTCAGACCGACAGAAAAATAGAAAAAGATGGACGTTGATGAATGTAGGATACGGTGAGATAGAGCAAAGAAGATTGCAAAATATAGACGGGAATTTTATAGATTGACAGAGAGATAGAAAAATATTGACGTGAATAGATAAAGGATAGGATGCGTTAAAGAAGAGGGGATTCAAAAGGATAGATGTGAATTTGGATGGACAAGGAGATCGAAAAAGTTTGACGTGTATAGACAAAGGATAGGTTGAGATAGAGAGGAGAAAATTAAAAAAGGGATGGGAATATAGATTGATAGAGAGATAGAAAAAGACAGACGTTGATGAATGTAGGATACGATGAGAAGGAGAAGGAGAGATTGGAAAAGATAGACGGGAATTTAGATCAACAAGAGAGAAGAAGATTGACATGAATAGATATAGGATAGGATGAGATAGAGAAAAGGAGATTAAAAAAGATGGGTGAAAATTTAGATTGATAGAGAAATAGAAAAGTATTGACGTGGATATGTAAAGGATAGGATGAGATAGAGAAGAGGGTATTGAAAAAGATAAACGTAAAGTTAGATTGACGAAGAGATTGAGAAAGATAGATTTAGTTTTAGATTGATAAGGTGATGTAAAAAGATAGACGTTGTTAGATGTAGTACCGGATGAGATACAGAAGAGGACATTAAAAAAGATAGACGGGAATTCAGATTGACAGAGATAGAAAAAGATTTTCAGAGATAGAAAAAAATTGACATGAATAGATAAGGGATAGGATGAGATAGAGAAAAAGGGATTGAAAAGGTAAACGTAAATTTAGATTGACAAAGATAGAAAAATATTGACATGAATAGATGAGGGATAGGATGAGATAGAGAAGAGGGAATTGAAAAGGATAGATGAGAATTTAGATGTGCAAAGAGATAAAAAAAGATTGTCGTGGATAGACAAGAATAGGATGAGATACAGAAGAAGAGATTAAGAAAGATAGGGTGAGATGGCGAAGAGGAGATTGATTGAGATTAATTGAGATTGATTGAGATTGATGAGGATAGATGAAGAATAGGATAAGATAGAGAAAAGGGAATAGAAGAAAATAGAAAAAAATTTCATCGACAGAGAGATATAAAAAGATTGACGATAATAGACAAAGAATAGGATGAGATAGAGAAAAGGGGATTGAAAAGGATAGACGTGAATTAAGATGGACAAAGTGATCGAAAAAGATTGAAGTGCATAGATAAATGATCGGATGAGATTGTTTGAGGTCTTTGTTTTAAAATTAATTTTTTCAATTGAAAATTTACCCATTTGATTGAAAATTTAAGTGTTTTATAGAAAACTTGTTTTGGAAAATTGAAAATTTATTTTTTTAGTAAAAACTTAACTATTACATTTTGTGTTAAAAGTGGATATTTTTTAGTTGAAAAATTCAACTATTTGATTTAAAATTTAATATTTTATTGAAAATACATCCTTTTTGTTAATAAATTATTCTTCTTGATTGGAAATTTAATTATTTGATTAGAAATATATATTTTTGTTGATAATTCGTCTTTTTTAGTAGAAAATTCATCTTTTAGGTTAAAAATTCAACAAATTGGTACGACTTGATTGAAAATTCGTTTTTAGGTTCAAAATTAATTTTTGAACTGAAAATTGAACTATTTGGTTCAAAATTAAACTTTTTGGTTGAAAATTAACATTTTTTGTTAAAAATTAAAATGTTTTGTAAGGAATTCGTCCTTTTCGTTTGAAAATTCTACAATTTGTTAGAAAATTCAACTATTTAGTAGAAAGTTCAGCTGTTTTTGGAAAAAATTTCGTTATTTTTTTTCAAATTGAAAATTCATTTTTTTATGAAAATCTCTTTTTTTCAAATTTAATTTTAAATATTGTAAGAATTGAGATATGATTTCAAAATTGAAAACGGAACAATTAAGTTATGGTTTTTTATATAATAATCGTTTGACCTCCTTTTGATTCAAAAATGTAAAAAAAATTTACGCGTTTCCTGCCATTTCGTTAATTAAGGTTGAAGTCCGAACCGATGTTCCAGGTAAAAAATTGCGAGAGAATCCACGCGAAATCTGGGGAAACGGCATAAATATGTATGTGCGATAATTAGATGAAAATAAAAGAGAGCGTCAAAGTAATTTCTTTCCCATATCTCGAAAGCTACGTCCTGATAATTTCACCAAACCACCATCCCATGACCCTAAATATCGATATCAGATTGTTTTATTACTTTATGATGCAAATACGCGAATCTGGTGTAAGATTACGATCACAATTTGCATTTTTTTCTGAAAAAATGCTTTAAAAAAAATTCAAACTAAGGTAAGGGGTCGCAAATTTTCGAAAATAATTACCGAAATGTTCGAAAATAATTACCAAACTTTTTAAAAATAATTATCAGACTGTTCGAAAATAATTACCAAACTGTTCCAAAATAATTACCGAACTGTTCCAAAATAATTACCGAACTGTTCCGAAATAATTACCAAACTGTTCCAAAATAATTACCGGACGGCAAGCGTAGGGTGGTCCAAAAATGTTGTTTTCCCAATTTTTTTGAATAACGCCTGGAAATTTGTTCGAATCCACACAAAAATAAATCCCTTCTTTTATGATATTTAGAGGTGGCGCAAGCCCCATAACATCAATTTCCCATAAGAAAAGAAAACGTTCTTCTGAATTTTATTCAGAATCTTCAATATTAACTGAATCGAGTTAACTGAGCATTTCTTGTACCAAATAGCCATAAAATACGAATAAAATATTACTTTTCAAATATTACCCCCATAAGTTTTATAAGGTCCCCAAAAAGCCCCATAAGTGAAAAAATGGGCTTTGCGAGTTTTTGGCGCTAATTATGATTTTTTTGGGGATTTGCTTAATACAAATTGTTTCTCATACATAAAATACTACTTTATACTCATAGTTAGATGTTCAAATAATTTGTTTAAACAATTTATTGTTTTTAACAATTTTCTCTTAGAATAGAGATAGAAAGTCGAGGTTTTTTCACAAATTTTCCACTTTTTGTCTAATTTTCAATAAGAGTGAGATAATAATTAATATTAACAAAAATAATTGTTTCAACAATCCATTATTATTATTAATATTCGCTTAGAATAAAGATAGAAAATTGCAGTTTTTTCAAAAATATTCCACTTTTTGTCCAATTTTCAATTAAAGTGAGTTAAATAATTGATTAAAGTTAACAAAATTATTTGCTTAAACAATTTATCATTAATAATAATATTTAATTTGAATTATGCTAGAACGTTGCGGTTTTTTCTAAAATGTTTAAATTTTTACCCACTTTTTGCTTGGTAAAGTAATAAATTATGCAAGTTAACAAAAATAGTTGCTTAACCAATTTAAAATTGTTTATACCTATCTTCTCTTAGATAAGTGCTAAATAGTTGGGATTTTTTTCAAAACTCTTAAACTTTTTGTCCACTTTTTACTTAGTGAGGTAATAATTAATGCAAGATAATAAACATGCTTATTTACACAAATGATTATTATTTATAACTATTTTCTCTTAGATTAATAATAGAATAATAATAGAATAATAAATATATATAGTAATATATAATAATGAATAATAAATAATAATAGAATAATAAATTGTTTAAACAACTATTTTCATTAACTTTCAATAATTATTACCTAACTAAGTAAAAAGTGGACAAAAAGGTAAAAGTTTCAGGAAAAACCGCAACTTTCTACCATTGAGAAAAGAAAATATTATTAACAATACCAATAAATTGTTAAAACAATTATTTTTCTTAACTTGAATTCATTATTACTTCACTCTAATTGAAAAATGGACAAAAACTTTAAAAATTAAACAAAAAACGCAACTATCTAGTATTAATATAGAAGGAAATAGCTATAAATAATAATAATTAGTTTAAACAATTTTTTTTGCTATATTAAATTAAATAATAACTCACTTTAAGCGAAAAGTGGACAAAAAGTTGAAAATTTCAGAAAAAAACGGAATTTCCTGCATTATTCAAAGATAATATTTTTAACAACAATAATTAATTTTTTTCAACGAAGCAGTTGAATTAAAAAAAAAAACTTTCAATTACACAGATTAATTTTCTACTGAAAAAGACAAATTTTCAACAAGAAGATATAATTTTCAACCAAACAGTTGAATTTTCTGCGGAATTATTTTAATTTTGAACCCAAAAAGCGAATTTTCAAAAAATCAGGTGAATTTTTAACCACAAAAATAACTTTTTCACAAATTTGTCAAATTTTTTACAAAGTAGATTAATTTTTTATCGAAAAAGACGAATATTCAGCATAGAACATGAATTTTCAAATAAAAAAGATCAATTTTGAACCAAAAATGGAAAAGTTAGATTTTCAATTGAAAAAATTAATTTTCTTCCAAACAAGAACAATTTTTAACAAAATACATGAATTTGCAACTAAAAAAGATCATTTTAAAAACAAAAGTAATAGTTACATTTGCAGTTCAAACAAAAAATTAATTTTCACCCAAAAAAGAGAGAAATTTTCAACAAAATAGTTCAATTTTAAACCGAAAAGATGATTTAAAAAAAAAAGAACTTTCAACTAAAAAGATTAATTTTCTACTGAAAAAGACAAATTTTGCTTAAAATTCATTTTCTTGCAGGTGATCGGTTATCACATTTGTTCTTTAGAATTCATCTGTTTTGTTTAAAAAATCATCTTCTTTGTGGAAAAATCGATCATTTTTTTCAAAAGTCATTTTTTGGTTGAAAATTCTTCATTTTAGTTAAAAATTCATTTTTGCGGTCAGAAATTCAAATATTTTCTTTAAAAATCGTAGTTATTTGGTTAAAAATTTATTTTTCAACAGGAAATTTAACTATTCCAGTTCAAGATTCATCACTTTACTTGAAAATTCATCTTTTTGGTAGAAAATTTAACTATTTTATCGAAAATAAATTTTTCAACTGAAAACCTAACTCTTGATATTTTTTAGTTGAAAATTTAAGTGTTTGGTTGAAAATTCTACTTGTTCGGTAGAAAATTAATCTTCTTTGTTGAAAATTCAACTATTTAGTTGAAAGTTCATCTATTTGGTTAAAAATGCAACAATTTTGTTAAAACGTAATTCTTTTTGGTGCAATTATATTGTTAAAAAGTCGTATTTTTTATCAAAAATTCAACTACTTTGTTGTAAATTAATTTTTTTAGTTGAAGCTTGAAGGTTCATCTCTTGGGTTGAAAATTGATCTTTCTTAGTTCAAACATTAAAGTATTTGGTGAAAATTCAGCTATTTTGTTGAAAATTCATGTATTTTGTGGAAAAATCCTTTTTTTTTGGTAGAAATTAATCTTTTTGTTTAAAAATTAATCTTTTTGTTTGGAAATGAATCTGTTTTGTTGAAAATTCATCTTTTTGGTTAAAAATTTAACTATTCCAGTTAAAGATTCATCATTTTGGTTGAAAATTAATTTTTTTAACTATTCCATTTTTTTTTTAATTGATCTTTCTGAGTTAAACATTAAACTATTTGGTAAAAATTAAACTATTTTATTGAAAATTCGTGCATTTTCTTGAAAAATACTCTTTTTTAGTAGGAAATTAATGTTTTTGTTTGAAAATTAAGCTTCTTGTTTGAAAATTAATTTTTTTAGTTGCAGGTTCATCTCTTTGCTTGAAAATCTAACTATTGTGATGAAAATTCGTTTCATGTTTGGTCGAAAATAAATTTATTAAACTGACAATTAAACTTCCATTTTTGTTAAAAATGTATCTTTTTCAGTTAAAAATTTAAATATTTTGTTAAAAATTCATCTTTTATAGTTGAAAATTCATCTTTTTGATTGAAAATTTAACAAGTTTGTTGAAAATTCATTTTTTGTTGTTGTTAAAAATGTTTTTTTTATCTGAAAATTTGACTATTCCATGTTTGGTAAAAACTTTATTCTGTATATTGGATAAGTTGGAAATTCATGTTTTTTGATAGAACATTGATCTTCTTGGTCGAAAATTCATCTTTTTGGTTGAAAATTTAACAATTTTGTTGAAAATTAGTTTTTTTGTTCAAAGTTTTTTTTTATCATATATTTTATCTGAAAATTTAACTATTCCTGATGCTTTGCAGATTTCACTCCGGCCTCCCACAATCCACCGCAATGAGGCGTGTTTGGTGGGATGAACGTCCAATCAGTCCCTTCATCAGCAAGTACCGTTGCAACTTCATCATAAAATTCGAAGGCGGCATCAAACATTTCTCGAAGCTCTCGTGCAGCTCCATGGAAGGTGGTACCGCTATCATTGTAGAGACGCTGACAAATACCTCTTCGAACGGCAAATCTACGATAACCAGCCAGAAATGAAGCCGTGGTTAAATCACTCACGACCTTGAGATGAATTGCACGAGTGGCAAAGCATACAAACGATGCGACGTATCCCTTGTATGAGCGGTGCCCCCGGCCCTTAGTTATACGTACTTGAATCGGTCCAGAATAGTCTAAGCCAGAAATGTTGAAAGGTCGAGAAGGTGTGACTCGATCCTTAGGGAGATCGCCCAATAATTGTAAAGCTAGGCGGGGTTTCACTCGTTGACAAGTTACACAATTTCTTATTTCAGACTTAACTAAGCGTGATCTACCCAAAATCCATGCATTTTGGAGTAACAAACTTAGAGTCAGAGTCGTTACACCATGAATGGTGTAGCGCATGGTGAACGAAAAGACGACTGAGAGCCAAAGAATAAGGTAGAATTGGAGAATGCTTGGTTTCGCAAGACAGGTTAGCGTGTGACAAGTGACCTTCAACTCGCAACACTCCGTCCTCTTTTCCCACGAAGGGATTCAATTTTCTGAGTGGATTTCACTTAAGGAGACATCTCTTTGTATTTAACAACGCGATTTCTGAATGAAAATCTTGTGCTTAGACCAAACGAATAACAGCGATACGAGCGTCCGCAAGCTCTGACGTTGTGGAAAAGGAAGCAGTGGCAAACTCTCCGTTCTTCCGTTTGCGACATCTTACAAGCCGATTTAGACTTGAACAGTGCGTTAGTATTTCCGGCTCACTGGATTGGCCTTGAGTGTGTAGTACTTGCCGAATGTCTGGCTTTTTTGTCCACTCTTCTGCAAAAAGATTGAGCCATTTGGGACCATGCCACCAGACTTCAGATTGCTCAAGATCCTAAGGTTTGACTCCACGAGTTGCCAGGTCAGCTGGGTTCTCTTTAGTCGGTACATATTTCCATTCAGCCGAGGGCAGCTTGATTTGAATAAAGGAAACGCGATTCGCAACGAAAGTTTTCCAGTGGCACGGATGCTTTCGTAGCCAAGAATGGACGATTTGACTATCGGACCAGGCATAAACAGGTACAACCTTGAAGTAAGATAAGCCCCTTAGGTGACAGATTAATTTCACAAGAAGAGCAGGAGCACTTAATTCGAGATTCGGGATGCTCATGGTTTTTACAGGGCTAACTTTAGTTTTCGCTATTCAGAGTGAGACCTTATAAGGACCTTCGTCGCTTGGAAGTCTGAGGTATACAGAAGCAGCATACGCATGAGAAGAGGCATCAACGAACCCGTGAATTTGACCTTCAGAATCTGGAGATCCTCCTAACGAGCGACTGATAGAAAGAGTTGAAATCGATGCAATTGAGTTGCGATAATTATTCCATTGTTCAATCATTTCTTCGGATAAAGGCGAATCCCAGTCACATTTTAGGATCCAGACATCTTGCATCAAGATTTTCGCAGTGACTGTGATGGGAGCAAGCCAGTCGAGAGGATCGAATAATTGAGAAATACTTGACAGGATAGATCGTTTGGTAGTGTTTTCGAGGGCAGGTTTCAGGTCGGTAACGCTAACTCCGAACGCATCTGTCGCTGAATTCCAACTCAAGCCCAGAGTCTTGAATGATTCGTTTGAAACAATTTTCTTATCAATTTCATCTAACTGATCACGACGTGGAAAAAGCTCAGATTGGGTTTCTGCCCATTTATCCAGCTCGATTCCGGCCGAATGTAGAACTTCGCATAATTAATTTCGCTTTTTTATCGCAAGCTCAGGATTGTCTGCTCCCACAAAAATGTCGTCCACATAAGTATTAGGCTGGATGCAACTTGCACCAAGAGGAAATGGCTAAGTAAGGGGTATCGATACTTCCGCCAGTTTAAAAGTATTAGGGCGATGTCACTCTGAAGAGCAGGACCCGCCGTGAGAAATTCATTTAGGCAGTGCTTATCTGAAAAAAGCTGTTCACAAGCTTCATCCTCTGGTTTTATATTTTTTAGGGGGGGGGGGCGCTACTTTCTCCACAGCCCAAAAACGTTGAAGCATTTCTCCCAAGTTATCGTCAGAGGCACAGTGCATGACTGTATGTGGTACTGAAGAAGTGGGTACCGCCCGCCGTGGCATGCCCGAATATAAAGATCCGAAAACGATCCAACCTAACGCGGTATCTTGGGCAATTAATTTAGATGGTGTGAATCGGCGTAACCCTGAACTAAAAACTTGACCATAGACATCAGCCCCATAAATAATATCAATTGAGTCAGGTTCCAACAAATGAGGATCTTGCTAATTAATATCTTTAAACAGACAAAGATCAAAATTCACGGGTTTCCTTGAAGGAAGCTGTGATGTAAGACGAGGAAGAATTAAAGCCTGAGTCTCTATCTGGAATGAAGTACCAGCTCTTGATGCACCAATGCCAGTGAGGGCAATTTTCACGTGACGTTTGGGAAGTTCGAGTAATTGCTCTATGGACTCTGTAACAAATGAAACTTCAGAACCCTGATCGAGCATAGCGCAAGCACGCACTTGAATTCCTCTAGGACTGAGAAGCATAACCTGAGCCGTAGCGAGATATACGGAATGTCATGAGGTCGAAAGATTTGCCGAGTTAGACGATGCACTAGTTCGAAGCACGGAATCCTCATTATTTTGAGAGAGGTCAGACTTCTGACCGCGATTCGCCATAGAAGTTACATACTTCAGAGGAGCGTCTTGTATCGACGAATGATGCTTATCTCTGCACTGTGTAGGGACGGACCTTTTAATAATCTGAGTGTCAGCAGCAATCATAACAAGTGCATGAGAACACTTTTCAAGAAATTCTACGAATTCGTGAAAACTGGAAAATCGTCCCAATTTAATGATCTCCGTTGAGGCAGCAGCAGCTCTAGAGACAGCCTGACGATCTTCAACACTATGTTCAGCCTTCCACAGCTTACGAGATTCAGAATATAGGCGGCTAGCTAAAACATACACCAACCATATTCCCCAATGCGTGACAGGCATTTCAAGATTTATGAGCGCGCGCACAACACGCTAAGCTTCATTGCTGAATGCACGCAAATCTTTAGCAGATTCCTTTCTCAAATATTGCGAATCCAACAAGGCAGTTAAGAGATTATTTACAGTCAGGGGAGGGTTGGAAAATTGCACTTTCAAAGCCTGCCAGGTTGATGAATAATTCGCGTTGGTCGTAGCCACATCTTCACCTAAATCAGCCGCGGAACCCGTGAGACAAGATTTTGAATACTGCAACTTCGTCACGTTGTTTAATTGCGAGTTATTCATGAACAAGAGAGGAGAACAGGTCACGAAAATCCTCCCAATCTTCCTTAGTACCTGAAAATGTCGGGAGATCTAACTTGGGTAGTTTCGCGCTTCGAGAATTCCAGTCCGAACTGTCTTTATCCTTCGGTCAATGTGGAGAGCAGAAGCACCTACCGATGATGTATCAAATCGATCTAGAACCCGCAGCATTTCATTTTGAAGGGATTCGTAAGCATTTCCGATTTCAGCGAACACGTCATTTGCTATGTAAGGATCAGTAGCGGCATTTTCCTTCACAATAATTTCAGCATGAGTCGCGCGAACTACTTCCCGAATTCCCCCCACGGATGCGAGTCGCCTCTTGAACATATTACGTTTAAGTCTTTCCGGAGCACTTTCCTCAACTCGCGCGTGTGTCTACCTAATTTCTACCAACCGGGAATCTTGAAGAGCCGTTAACTCTCTCAAGGATACCGCCGCTATGGTACTTAACTGTGCATGGACATTTGATCAAATGCAAATCTGGATTGCCAAAATATAAAGGAAAGGGGATAATGATCCCAACACACGTGATGCTTACAAATTTTGAGGAATTGAAAGCAAAACAGCAGATGAAGTTTCGTTAAATTTCAATTAAAGGCAATACTCAATATTCAAACGAAATACTAGTGATGAACAACCACAATAAAGCCAAGGTTAGATTCTCCAAAGACTCCACACTCTCTCTCCTATCCGGCTCGAAGGACCAAAATGATAGCAATTCCAGGTAAACAAAAGTACATTCATAACTCATAATTAAAATAAAGAAAACATATCAGAGAAGAGATGTGGGCCAAGTAGAAAGCAGCCATGATTTAAGTGAACAAAAAATAAGGTTTATTTGCCTGGCATAAGAACCTTCCACTCAGTGAGTGGAGGAAAAAGCCCTTAACAATACTAATTAATGTTAGGAAGCCCTCACCAGCGGGCACTCCGTAATCCAAAACACGACCAATCCGCAAGATCCAAAATCCAAGGCAAAGATGATCTAGTCAGAAAAGGACACGAATGCAGAGATCAGCTCTTAAAATGAGCAAAACAAGAAAATGGAACAGCCACTTTTGCACTCGCGAAAATGAGAAACTCGCACAAACTCACAACGAACATGAGAAACATGACCGCTCACGCAGAGCCCTCAAGCTCGACTCAGGAGAGTTCAAAAGTTAGCAACGAACTCTCACCCTGCATCCCTACTCTAGCCGACCGCGTATGTTTACAAACCTCAAATTTTTTAAACATACCTGCCCGAACAATAAGATTGCCGCTGGTACAATAAAAGCCATATTGCCTGAAGAGAAAGAAAAACAATCTTTGTGCAGTATTTAAAGAATAAAATGAAGCTAACACAAATTTATATTACAGGTATTATTTCGCTCGAACAAATACTATTCGGGTTAAAATAAAAAAGTTGGGATTATTTTATTTTGAGTTGGATGAAAAAAAAGTATTATAATTTTTTGTATTGAACGCCAATCTTTTGATATTGATACGAAATACGATATTTTTTAAGTAATAATCACAACTAAGTGTGCTTCTCAAAGCAATGTCCATCAAAAGCTTTTGTGAGATTACCTTTCAAGTTTATAGTACCTGGACAGCTTTCACACTCACCTAAATGACAGAAACTTGAAGAGTTAGGACATACAATAGATTACAGACAGTCGTGCTAATTTGTGAACACCATGTCAGTATCCTCGGTTAAATGTTAAATATTTAATTCATTCGACATCAACATGATATTCTCATGATGCACGCAAACGCACACATTATGAGTGCCACTGCTTCCTGCTAGAACACAATAACGAGGTCTGAGTTTTGTGAATTTTAAAATACTGATCTTCAGGCCTGTTCTGATGTGAATTAGGCATATGACTCATTGACATTACACAGTAGTAACCTCTTCTGAACACGTAAACGAGTTTCATCATAATTCTGGATCGACACAAAGTCTTTTATCCTTGGCATCATTTGACTTATGTCATCGCGCTCATGAAAGTTTTTCACTAGATTTTCAGTTTTAGGAGTCAATGCTCTTCCTGTTTTTGAATCCGGAAGCGTGAGAATGCCATGCTCGGAAACTAATTTTTTGACATTTCTTGCTTTTTTCTCTGACGTATTGAACACCTGCAACAGTTTTCATTGTTGGAAATCATTTCATGATCCTCAGTATCAAACTTATCTCTACCAGAAGGGTCTACAATATCACCAGAGTTCAAGAATGATATTCCCGGTGAGTTGATGAGTTGGTATCTACATGAACTGGAAATTTGAGCTCCTTCTGGTAATGCAGAGAATTTCAAACGCAAGTCAAGGACAACACCACAGAGTTTAAGATTAGTTGCGTTATGCCTCACTTTTTGAAAAGAGCAGTTATTCAAGTAGCATATAATATTACTTAACTTACAAAACTGTTACTAAAGTGTTGCACAAAGATCCTCGACGTGAGCGCACTAGGGGAGATCGCGCGCCACCCGCTCCATGATGGCATCTTGTTTACATATCGTTGTATTACTCAAGGACGAATTGATTTGCCACTGTAGGAATCAGGGGTATTATATCAAAGGACCTCAGCTTTTTTTAAAATGTATTTCGAAGAAAAAAAGTGTCGAGATTTGAAAAAAAGTCGAATTTATTTTTGATTTTGAAAATTACGGTCAAATTTCGACTTTTTTTGGAAATCGTCATGACCACAAGAAATTTTATTAAAAAATCTATCAGAAATATCCATGCTAACATTTTGTTCAATGCAATAGGAAAAATGTTACAAATGTTTGAATGTAAGGCTTTGAATAAAAAGTCCAAAAATTGTACTTCCTCAACTATGATAAATAATTATCAAAATTAATTGATTTTGAGTGTTAGGAGTACCATCTAATAGGACTTTAATTGGAATTATTTTTAGCTAGATCAAAAAACTTTCATTTTTGATATGAATACACTTCAGAAATTAGGCCCCCTATGCATTCGAACGCAACACAAACTGCGTTAGAGGTACAAACCCTTGAATACTGTGCAGCTGTGGCAACCGTAAGAATTTTGGGCCGCAGAACTAGGCCAACAAATGCAGTCTTTGCCCCAGGAAGGGAGCAAGATCCACCACGGAAGATCAGCTTGGATATGGATGTCAGCAAAGTAAGGTGCAAATTGGGTCGCCTCACTCAATATAAAAAAGGAAATAGAACCAGAAAGCTGATACACCATGTTACTTAAATCATTCAGCTGCAGTACATAGAGACATTAACACCAGCAATATTGGATGAGATTATAGATTTCCAACGGCAGTGACTTGATGTTCTTACTGCTAGACTGCGTCGATACAAGAAAAGTAGTGCAAGAAGGTAACAAAATCAAACCTTCTAGGCAGATGAAAGAAGGTCATATCGTGAACTAAGTGTAAAGCAAAATAACCAGCAAGACACCAAAGTTCCTGAACTGGAAGACACGACTAACTATTGGTCGGGCGTTTGAGGGAAAATGAACGAAAGCAATTTAAACGCAGCTTGGTTTCAACTAAAGAAGACAAGAGCTAACAATGACCCTAATGGTGCTGACTAACATCACATCTTTGGATGTTGTAGCGGTTTTGAAAAGAACAAGTGACTGGAAAGCTCCAGGTCCGAACTAGGTGCACAACTTCTGGTACAAGCACCTGACTAGTGTGCATCCTGCGTTGGCTAGGTATTTTCAGAAGATCATCGAACAACCAGATCTGATGCCAGGCTTTATGCTCCAGGGTACTACGTATATGTTGCTTAAAAAACCAGACGCTCAAAATCCATCTGAAATTCGACCGATAGCCTGTCTTCCAACAATATATAAATGCCTTACAGCTATCATAGCAGATAAGGTATATTCTTCCTGCGACGAGAATGACTTCCTTACTGAAGAACAAAAAGGATGTTGTAAAAACTCGCGAGGCAGTGAAGATCTAGACACCATAGACGCTGTTGCCATAACATTTCCGAATACATGATAACGAGGATGGTCATCATGTGACCCATCTTCTATACATGGATGACCTGAAACTATACGCTAGTGCGGACCAGAAACTGCGTCAAGTGATCGATGTCACAAAGCAGTTTTCCAATGATATCCACATGGAGTTCGGACTGGATAAATGCAGAACAGTGCATTTAACCAGAGGAGAATTAGGGACCACTGAGCTAGAGAACGATTTCGAGAATGACATCGAGGCAATGGCTGAGGGGGAGTCATATAAATATCTGGGCATTCTCGAATCTAAGGGTATTCAGCATACGATAGTTGAAAAAAAATCTAACGACTGCCTTCACTACAAGACTCAGATTGGTTCTGAAGAGCTCTCTTAACTCGGCAAACGAGATCAGGGCAATCAACACCTATGCCATCCCTGTTCTCACGTACTCCTTCGGGCTCATCAAATGGTCGAACACCGACCTCGAACGATTAAACAGAATCATCCACCTAGAAATGACGAAGCACTGAATGCACCACAGTAATTTGGCGATCGAAGGGGTAGTTTGACCACGACATACACGGGATAGGGCCATTGTAGATGTCAGGAAACTGTGTGAGTCACAAGTTATACAGTTGCGAGACTATCTTAACAGCAAGCGAGATGTTACGCTTTACAACACCATCTGTAAAGCTAATCTTGACTACACGCCCTTGAATTTTTCCTCAGAGGAGGCCTTGAGTACCAGGGCAGAAACCATAGAGAAATTAGAAATGCAATGGAGACAGAAAGCGATCCACGGCGAGCACCTTAAAACGTTAGATCAACATGAAGTGGTTAGTGAGGCATACAATATTTTGCTGAGAAAGGGCGTCCTGTATCCAGAAATGGAAGGATTCGTTATTGCGATACAGGACAGGGTTGTCAGCACCAGAAATGATCGCAAACACGTTCTATATCAAGACGTAGTTGACCGGTGCCGATTATGTGGAGATACCAATGAATCCATCGAGCACATTATTGATGTTTGTCGCGTAATAGCTCAAAGAGAATATACACACAGGCATAATGATATGGCGAGGATAATACATCAACAGCTTGCCCTAAACCTAGAACTCTTGAAAGAATGTATGCCGTTCAACAGATACATTCCAATGCCCCAATCGACCGTACATCGTAATGCGAGAAGAAAAAGGTGAAAGCGTCTACAGCGTCGACATTGCTTGTCGACTCAAGAGAAATTTGCAGGCAACCTATACAACCAAGATCCACAAGTATAGTAAACTGAGGCATGAAGTAAAGACAATATGGAGGAATGTAAAACATGCATCTATTCATCCCATTGTGATTTCGGCTACAGGCAATGTGCATGCAAGGTGCACTGAACATCGTGAACATTTAGGAGTGAGTAGGGTACTGGCAGCAGCTCAGAAGGTGGTTTTAATAAACACCTGTCGCATTGTAAGAAACTTTCTGGACCATCAGGAAGCAAGCGACTGAAAATCTGTAGAGTGATACATTTTGGCTCTAAAAAAGCATCCAGAAGCGACTGTTGTCACCTCCAACACTCGCGGCCGCTCTGTAAGCGTAACAGCGGTAAGGGAAGAACTGCAAACTACATCATTCTCCTGATTTTGTACCTACAACATCATTGCAAATGATTTCATAAGACGTATTGAATTAACTGATCACATCTTCATCTCATCATTCACTTGACTTTGACTGTGGCTATGATGGAAAACCGGGGCAAACAAGAGCCAGAAACACATGAACGTGTTCTCAGTGGATGCTCAATGTATGCACGTTACGGGAACTTGAGTCCGTTGTGCAGAATGATCAGCGTTAGATCCACTGGAATTTCTCATTCCCCACCACTCAACGTAACAGTGCTACGAAGCCTATTATTGTCCCGTAGGATCTGAAAACCAAGATAATTTACGTGATTGAATTCTCGGCACCATCCGATGGCAATATTACGGCTAAAGAGGAAGAAAGACGGGAGAAATACCAAGCACTTCTTCTCGAGCTGAGCAGGCCTTAATTGAGCAGGTATTAATAATACCAAGGCTACAAAGTCCATATTGCAGTTCTCATAATAGGCTGTTTTGGAGGTATGTAAGCTTCATTTCTTAGCAAACTCGACAAGATTCCGGCTTGCCAGAATCAGGCTCATTCCATCGCAAACCGGAGCGAAGGGCTGTTCTTCTGAGATCAATTCATCTGGTCTGACAACACTGTTCCTCATAACATTCCACAAAAATTGGTAGCTCTGAAAAAGTATCCACAGGTGAAATTTTAATCTCCAACTGTCCCGTCTGCCGCGTGAGGTCATCCGCAGCTAGGGACCTGACTCCAAGGAACAGTGTTGAACGATGTTTTCTCGCGTAAATTCCCCGCTCTTGCTTACCTTCTAGGCCAGAAGGATCAGGAGTGGATGACGTACACGTTCCAGTTGCGGTGGGATTGATTGCTTTAAGGAACCATGATCGTAGCTTCCGTAGCCTGAAACTTCTCTAATAATAATTATTATTATTAACGTTCAGGATGTTCAACTCATAGGCGGAAATACCATTCAACATCTTGGTAATGGAGAAACATATACATATCTTGAAATACCGCAAGCGGAAATCCAAAATGTGCGTGTTTGAAAAACGGCCCCTGAAAAAGGGTATCGCCAAATTCTCAAAAAACTTTGGCCTTCCGATTTATCTGGAAAGAATAAGATCCAGGCGACCAATATGCTGGCCGTTCTTATACTGCTGTACCCGTTTGGTGCAGCAGAATGGAACGTCGGTGAGTCGAAGCAACTCGACCAAAGCACACGCAAGATGACAACAATCCATCTAAGATCATCCTTGATCTTCCGTACCTCGAATATACCTCCCTCGAGATGAAGGGGTTAGAGGCTTGCTAAGATTGGAGTGTCTTCAGCGAAGAACGGTTCTGGCTACAGTCTGCTCATTTCTTAATAGTGCAAATTCTCTCATGCGACGCGTACATTAGAATGAAGTCGTCAATGCTGGAGCGTTTCTATGCCGTGCCGCAGCTAGGGCCGCAGAAGAGCGTGGCCTTCAATTTGAGTCGAGCGACACTACATATAGCCTAGCATCACTAACACCATCGATGATCAAAAGTCGTATTCAGGAAGCAGAACATACGCTTCTACTAAGAGAACATGCTGACAAGCCTCTTCATGGTGAATTCTAATCAAGACGACGTTATAGACACTTAGTTTACCGCGAGCGCATGATGAATGTACCTGTAGGCAATACCAACTACCGAGTGTGAAGGCAAGTGCCAGAAACACTTGAACGTGTTATCAGTGGATGTTCAAAGTATGTACGTAACGGGTACATAGAGAGACACAATGCGGCTATAAGAGTGTTATATTACCATCTTAGGCACTTCTATGGTGCTGACCTATTGCCCGTCTTGTCATACGCGCAGGGGGAACTGGATTCCGTTGTGGAGAATGATCAGTGTAAGATTTACTGGAATTTCTCATTCATTCTCATTCTCATTTACCGCTCAACATATTAGTGCTACAAAGCCTGAAATTGTCCTTCAAGATCTGAAGACCATGGTCATTTACGTGATTAAATTCTCGGCATCAGCCGATGGTAATATCATGGCAAAGGAGGGAGAAAAACAGTCAAAATATCAAGCATTTCTTTTCGAGCTGAGCAGGCTGTATCAAGGCTACGAAGTTTATCTTGTAGTTCCCATTATCGGCTGTCTTGCAGGTAGGAAAGCTTCACTTCTTGGTCAACTCAACATGATTCCGGCTTGCCAGCGTCAGGTTCATTCTATCGAAACCGGATGCAAAGGGCTGTTTTTCTGGGATCGCTTCATCTGGTCTGACAACACTGTTCCTCATAACATTCTAGAAAGATTTGTCGCTCTAAAAAAGTATCCAGAGGTAAAACCTTTATCTCCAACTGTCCCGTCTGCCGCCTAAGGTCATCCGCGGCTAGTGATCTGACTCCAAGGAACAGAGTTCCAGGATGTTATCTCGCGTAAATTTCTCGCTCTTGCTTATCTTCTACGACAGAAGTAGCAGAAGTGGATGACGTACACGTTAGAGTTGAGTCAGGATTGGTTTGCCTCAAAGAACCATAAACGTAGCTGCCGGAGGCTACAACTTCTCAAAATTGTTATTATTATACTAGTAGGCCATTTCCCTTTCGGGGTAGGCGTGATTGACGCCATGAGGAAGGGAGTAATTTCAAGAAGGACGCATTGATTTTTTAGATTGATCTAGAATTC
The DNA here is from genome assembly GCA_011634705.1 of Andricus grossulariae. Classification (NCBI taxonomy): domain Eukaryota; kingdom Metazoa; phylum Arthropoda; class Insecta; order Hymenoptera; family Cynipidae; genus Andricus; species Andricus grossulariae. The sequence continues at coordinate 95,823,178 of JAABKJ010007545.1, forward strand.
TCGCGTTAATTATTCAAATAGCAAGTTCGTTTCTCAACACTGGTTCGACTCAGGTTACTGATCAATCTCTCTAGCGATCTCCCCAAGTGAAGAGCTTCGCAAAGTCATTATGTAAAGCTCCCCACTCGTGTCGAAGGAACTAGCGTATGGCAAAAGGATAATGATCAAGCTTCGTTGGTTGACCAAGAAATTAAACTTTTGAAAGCAGTCACAAGAACTGATCTCTAGTAAATGAAAGCAGAGTCTAATGAAATGCATGCAGCCTTAGATGATCAGTGCATCAATGTTTTTAAAATCAAAACATTTAAACAAATCTGGATGATATGTATCGTTCACGTTTGATATTTAATACCAAAATAAAGCGTTAAAAATCCCGAGTATATGTCGACCTACCATTAGGAATGCTTTATTTCTTTGGATACCTTCCTTACTTATACTATTCGATAAACTTTGAATATTTTTGTAATTATATCTTTCTCTTTATATTTAAGTTCTACAAGATTCTAAACTATAACTTATACATCTAGAAAGACGTAAAATTATTGTCTTAGAATTGCAGAATATTACCATAAAATAATTCAACGTTATGTATCTAATACCTTCAATAAAATTTTTTATGAATGGTAGATAAACAATTCGAAGCCGGTTAATTAATTTATTTTTTCTTCATTCACTTTCGACAACAAATATTCTGAAAGTAATTTTCACAAAGCAAATACATAAAATATGCACACAATTGATAGTGTAAAGCGTATTATTCAAACATTGGTTCAAAAATTCATTTTTTTCTTTACAAAGAAGCAGAAAAAAGTGTACTTTAATGAACTAAAAATGTATATACGCCATCGAAATGCTCAATTACCTATTAGAGCTAAAATCCATTTTTTCATTTCACGCAAAATTGAGTATTTCATAATGTATCTTCTTAATGTTTCTCTGTAGGATATACAAGATACGAGCAGTTTTGAAAATCTTTTTAGGCTACAAATAGCTGAAAATAGCACAAATATTCTGTTTTTTAATGAGTCATAACTCTTGATGTATGGAGGCTGAAAGATTATATTTCTTGTAGATTCATGCATAATTTTCTGCCCTACAAGTCTTTCTCTTGCACTATTTACGTAGCTTCACCGAGGAGCAAAGTATTTTGAAAAAACTGAACACAAGTAATTAGCCCTGAAAAATAAGTCAAAAGTGGTCAACTTTGATATGCCATAACTTGTGACCAATTGGAACTAAATCATTGCATTTTGTTAAAAATACTTGAAATTACGTCTCATTTAATCGAAATGAAGAACATTTTTTTGTGAAATGACCAGGTTCCAAATTGCAAATAGAAACTTCAGAATTGGGGTTTTCACCTCTTCATTAAAAAAAAACGGGTGGTTTGATAAATTATAACATGGCACCTATTGCAGATAGAGGTTCTTTTTTTAACTTTTTCAGAACATCCTCTAGTTCCATTTTGCTGTTGAACATTTAGCTGTAAAATTCAATGGGTGCGTCAGTTTACGCAAACACGATTTTTGGAATTTTTTCAAAAATATTTTCGGGACACACGGTTTTTATTTCTAGAAAAATTCGAGTTTCCATCAGGACTACTTAATAAACCGTTTAAAGAATAAAACGAGCATTAGCTATTTAAAACAGTGTAAAAGTGCTACATGCCTGGACTATCATTTATTCACAGCCTTTTAGTTGATACATTTTTCATAAATTCACGTTCCCTTCTATAATTGCAATTTTCTTTGGAAAATTAGACAAATGTACAAACATCAAAAATTTTGAAGATAAAATAGAATTTGTTCAAGTAATTTGGATCGCATTGATTTATTTATTTTTATCAAGCAATTAGTTGCTTCTCATTAATTAGAAAATATCCCGAGTTATAAATTTTGCAGTGTTCTACTCAGCTTTAGTGGTTCACTCTTCGCTAATCAAATCTGTGAAATTTCACTAGTAATTAGTTACATTCTACGAATTTTGATTCAGAGACCTCAAAGTAACTTTTTCATAGAAAAAGATGCCATAAAATAATAATAACCTTCTCTGGACTCTCAATTTCATACTTATACAATACGATGCGTATTCAAGGCAAATAATTTTTACGAAGTTTGCTAAATAATTGCAATTTTCTATCAAAAATAAGGAAAATATAGAACCGAAAAAAAAATTTGAAAATCAAAAACAGGTGGAAAAGTAGCGTCTGACGATCCTCAATATGTATAAATAATTTCAAATCCATTGATCCATTCTCATTTTAGGAGTCTGAAAAATTGTTATCTTTTTCAATTTGTTAAAACAACCGGAAGCCAATACTTTCATGTTTAGTCATAATACGTCACGTTTACAATTTTGCAATATGACCTTTTTATTATTTCAATAGAGTTAAAAATGTAACACTATCGCGTTATTTTATTAAACATTTATATTTTTCACGTTTTCCATTTTTATTAATCGAATTAATGAATTTTACTAATCTTTGGTGGCTCAATGTGATACTTATTCAAGCTGATGGTTATCCAAGGCAAATTATTTTTACAACACTTGCTCAATAATGGCGATTTTCTATGAACGATTATCAATATGTACAACCGATAAATATTAAATATCGAATATGTAACTCTGTTTAAAAGTACCGCATGAAGACCCTGAATATGTATAATTAATTTCGAGTCCATTGATCCTTTGTAATTAAAAGTCTCTAAAAATTGCTCATTTTTCTCAGCTTTTTTACAAGAATCAGAAGCTAATGTTTCCAAATTAGGTCATGCCACATCAAGTTTATAATTTCACAGTGTGACATTATTATGTCAATAGAGCCAAGAATGTCATTTTATCGAGTTGCTGTATGAAATTTTTCTATTTTTCACGTTTTAAATTTGGATATTATTGTTTGAATTATTCTATACAGTCCTTAGTAAATTTATTCATTGCTATTAAGCAATTACTTTTCCTCTACTACTGAATTAGCAAATATCTTGATCATTCGAATTATTAATTTTCTACTAACACTTTGTGACTACCAACGCCTGCAAGTAGCGCATGAGCATCCTGGATATGCATAATTAATTGATATATTGATCCATATTGGTCTCATATTGATCAATTATATTTTTAAGATTCCAAAAAATTCTAATTTTTCTCAACTTTGTTTAAACAACCAGAAGGCAATATTCTCAAGAGAGAAACAGGCTAGATCTCCTTGTCAATCTCACTGTTAAGCCTTCTTCGTGTTTCAATATAGATAAAAATGTTACCCCATCTCGTCCTTCTATTGAACTTTTCTATTCTCCCCGTGTTTGATGATTATAACTATTTTAAAATTGTTATATACAGTTCTAAATATTTCTCTCTTCAACCAGCAATTAGTTATCCACTGTTGAATTATGAAATATATCGACTACTCGAATTAGTAATTTTCGACTAATCTTTCGTGGCTCACTTTTCGCTGATCAAACCTGAAAAATGTCTCTAGTAATTAGTTAAATTTTATCAATTTTGATTCAGTGAGTAAAACTGATTAGAAATTGAAATATACTTCCTTAAGCACTCAAGTGTATACTTATTCCTATCTTGCTTGGTTAGGAAAGTCGAATTAAAATTTTTTTTAATAATCCCTGGCACAAAATAAAACTTTTTACTTTCGTGCTATTTCCTTCATGGCCAATCATTACAGGAAATTATTGCATGGAAAATAATTTCAGGATAATCAGCATATTAAGAAAGAATACAAATATATAAAAGGAATTATATAAAAAGTAGAGAAACTACAAAAGAACTATTCATTTCAGACCACTCATAATCTCATATGGAACTACACATTGGAATTCATATAAAAAATCTTTGAAATCTCTGAAAATTTGTTGCAATCTGTTGAAATCCATTGAAAGTTGTAAAATCCACCATGATCTTTAAAATAATTAGATGTCCTACAAATCTTAGTCTTCTCTCATTGAATTCGTGAAATCTGTAGAAATGCCTTGAAATACAAATTATTTTATTCCGTATAGTATGAATCATTTAAGAATATCTCAGAGAAATCCACTCAAAGCACTTAATATTTCCAACAGTCAAATTGGAAAAAAAAAACAGTATAGTAAACTGACCCTCGACACATGGGTACCCTTTATTCTCAAAATCAGTCGCAGGCGTGCTTGTGAAGAGGAAGGTCGGGTCTCCCAGAATTTGGGAAGGAAACAAAATATTAAATTCTAAAGTTTAATTATTTCCATAAATTCTGGTTCTGAAAACAAACGATTTCATAAAGAATTTTTAACCATGTAACTCAAATGTAACCTGGAAATCGGGAAAAAATAGACAACGTTGAAGTCTACTCTGCCAGATGAGTAGATTATACCAATTTATATTAATCATGCAATCAAAGAAAATGTTTAAAGCTAAAAACTTCAAAGAACGCTGAATTTCTCCTCCTGATAAAAATTTAGACGTTTACGCGTCTTATATGATTATAAAGCCGGGGGGAGGGGCTTGATATTTTTCACTAAAACCCATTACTGTTTTTTTATTTTCGTTTTTTACTTCTTTTCTTGTTTCAAAATACCCATTTATAGTGAGATGGGAGCATTTGAACTCCTATCTAATACAACGCTGCTGAAGACTGGTGACCTTCTCAGCATAAAACATCAACCAATTACGACTCTCAGTTTTCTTTCCTTGCCCCCCCCCCCACAGTAATAGAAGTTTTGGTGAGACTGACGCGTTACGAGTTAGTCGAGGAAAGTCAAGGAAAGTAAAGATAAAATCAGAACAGAAGAAGAGAAGAAATTAAAAAATGACTTTCAAGGAACCAGGAAACTAGTACTTTAAGATATAAACAGAAGTAAAAGTACAGAGTTTGTGAGTATGAGAAACAGCAAAGGTGAAATGCTATATTATACAGACGGGATAGTAGATGCTTTAAAATACTCTTTTGAAGAATTATTAGGAGGTGAAGGTATATGGCAACATAGCTGGTATATAGAACATAATGAATTAGAAAACACAATTGCGAAAGTCTGTGTCACTGAAGTTACAGATGTAATAAAGAACTTGAAAAATGGTAAGGCTGCGGGTGTAGACAGTATTAGCGCTGAAATGCTTAAATACGATAGCGAGTACATACCTCGCAGGGTGTGCAAATTTATAAATTTATGCATCGAGACAGGACAAGTCCCAGACGATTGGAGAAGAGCGATTATCGTACGAATATACAAAAAAAAAAGGGAGATAAAAACAACTGCAATAATTACAGAGGTATCAACTTACTAAGAACCGTAAGTAAAATATGCTCAAAAATACTCATTCGTAGGGTAATGGAAATTACGGAAGAAAAGATATGGGAAGTCCAAAGTGGAGTTATGCCAGGAAGATCATGTACATATCAGATATTTAGCTCAAGACAGATCACAGAAAAAAGCCTAAAAGTAGGAAAGAAAGTTTTCTGAGCATTTGTTGACCTAGAAAAAGCATTTGACAAGGTAAATAGAAGTAAACTTTGGGAAGTCCTTAAAGAGTACGGAGTTTTATAGAAACAAATCATGATACCAGAAGTTTAATAAAATACTTTACCTATCAAAATCTAACTTTTTCATGCTTTAACTATTTCAAAATATACTGTAAGTGCTTAATTTCAGCCAAAGACTTTTTCATCGGCTTTCGCCAAAACTGTTGTTTCATAATTACTCTTCTGACGCGAATTTTAAAAAGAGAAATTGCATCAAATCACTATTTTTCTAAACAGAGAAAACTATTTTATGTGAAGAACTAATATGAATATAAAAAAGTACGGGCGTTATTTGTAATAGTCACCGTGCCCCTCACCGATACCATACCCCACTCTCTCCTCATAATCATTATAATTGTAGAAGTTAAGAAGAACAAATCCTAATTAAAATTATGGAATTTTTAGAGAAATTATGAAATCCGAAACCTCCAAAACTGCAAAACAATAAAATTTTATGTTTTAAGTAGCGGAAGTTTTATGCTCACCTGTTTTTGTTTAATTGTTGACACCGTGAAATACTTCACTACCATAAAAACAGTCTAATCACAGAAAAATTACTCTTCTACAATAAATTTAAGCTTTGTACAACGCACAGAACTTTACTCTATGAAGAGAAAATTAAGACTAAAACGATTTGGATTCGGATGTTCTCTAATGATTCATGAACGCAAGAACTGTCCCTTTCGAAAGATACGGGATAATGAAACTTTAAGTGCGAAAATAATAATGCAGTCTTTTCGAAAATGACTGCCAAATCAGTCACTTTTATTGACTGAAAATCAGTCATTTCATGTGAACGATTGAATCCATCACCAATGTTGACTGATTCATCAGTCCAAACGACTGCTTTGCCAGTCAAAATGACTGATTTGTCAGTCAAAACATGCTATATTAATTGAATCAGTCCAATTTCGCTCCTCCTTTAAAGAAGTAAATGAGTTAGTAAGAGAATCGAGAGAGGAAATATGAGTGAGTGGCGATCAAAAGAAATAAAAGAAGTATGCGCTTTACCCATTGCAATAGTGCTGAGTAATTGAGTTAGTGCTTGAGTAAATTAGCAACGCGAAATGAGTAAGTGAGAGAGGTATTAAGCTAGTTAGTATGTGACGATGGATGGACTGTATGAGTTAGTAATAAATGAGTTAGTGAGTAAGCGAGAGATTTGAGTGAGAGAGTGAATGAGTGGTGATCAAAACAGAAGAAATAAGTGTGTTAGTCGTATTGTATAATGTATAATGCTAGGAAAAAATGCGAGTGAGCGTGCGGATAAGTGAATAAATGAGGGCCGTGGAGTGAATAAGTTAGTAATGCATGAGTTACTGAGACAGAGAGAAAGAAAGTGAGTACACAAAAAATAGCTTGTCTCACTATAAATCGGATATTTGCCCAAAATTGCGAAGTAGCATTTTTTAGTCAGTAAGTACATAAATTAAGCTGTTAAAAGAAAGAAAATTATATGAAGTTGTATGGGATGATTTTAATTTTTGCTTAAAATGTTTTTAATAATTTGTTAATATTTATAAATAAAAAATAAATTGATTTATTTAGTATTCAACGAATGGACAAAATTATCTTATCTTTTACCTCCAGTTTTACTTTTAGAATTGACCATAATAATTAAATAAAGTATAAACATGGTTATATAAGTTAATGCACCAGATGCTGCATTGCATTCGTTTAGTGTGTAAACTGTAATGTACACAGATAGTAGCATTGGCAGTACTTCCTTTTTAGATGGTGATTGTCTTTTCACTAACAAAAATGGACTGCTCTTTCTGTCAATTTAGTTTTTTGGAATCATTTATACACCATGAACCTGAAACTGTTATGAACAATAACTTGGATTAATACACTCAAACATCAAAATCTTATGATAGAATTGTAATTAAAACAAGCTTCCACGTTAAATAGTGCTATCAATGCATTTTTTATACAAAATGAACTCTATGTTGTTCTCATTTTGTCGCGCTTTATAAAAATAATTCTTCATGCTTACCATGCTTAACACACAATTACTATTCAGTCCCATCGTATTAAATAAATACTTCCATAATGATCAATCTAGATTATCTCCAAAAATGTCGCCTTACTTATCCACAGAAAAATATTATAATAATGAAGCAACTGTGATACAATAAATTATTGACAGCTTATTTCCTGTCGGAAAGATGGCCTCTGCGAAGATAGCTGGACGCCGCGGCGTCCAGCTTTTAGTCCGGCGCGCTGGACTAACATCTATGTAGTGGAAGAAGAGAATAATTTTTCGTTCAGCTTTATTAAATATTCATACAATAATTCTAGCTTTCTCTCAGCTAGAGTTGTAGAAAAGTTATTTTATAAAACCTCCCTGTAATTTACTTTCTTACATTGTACCCTATGATTACTGTTATAGAATCTTGGAAACTATAGCTCTCTTCTTTTTTTTACAGAATAATATAAAAGGTTCACGTTCGAGCGTTCACCTTAGGAAATAAATTATATATCTGCGTGGCAACAATCGCTCCTTTTGTATCGAAAGAAAGCGAATAGAAATAACCAATGCTGAGGTAATAACAGGTAATTTTCGCAGAATAATGAAGTGTATATACAAATGTATACATTCGAGGGAATACTTTATAGGGTTTAAGAGTATACGATTGGATATACAATTCATGTGGATTGGTTTTTTCTTGAAAATACATAGTGCAAGCACTACTTGATTAGAGTTTTCCCAATTCTTAAGAACAATTTACAGTTTCTTTATAAGTTTTAATGTTTTTAATTCGTTATAACATAAGGATATGTTAATATTATTAAGATTATAATTATGAATTGTAAGTATATGATCTAATTAAATATATTTCTTAAAATATAATGTAACTAAAGTAAAAGTGATATTGAGGCTATCTGATAAGTTATTGCATTTATTATAACTTTTAAAATATTTCGAATGATATACTTTCTATTTTCAGTGCCGTATTTAAAAGAAGAAATTGACTTGTTTGATTGTGTTTTCTACCGATTGAATAAAAAGCTTTTGTCATTAACTGGACTGTGGCCATATCAATCAAGGCTGAAAAGTTTCTTCGGATATAATATAATTCAATTAACACTATTAGCTGCACTTATACCGCAGGTATCACTTCAACTTAACAGTTTTAAAATTTATTAAATTAATTTAAAACATTCGAATGAGTCTTTTTGAGGTGTATTGTATTTAGTTTATTAAATTTTTAGTTTCTAGGATTATGGAAGGCTCGGGGAGACTTCGATATCATAGTAGAGGGTTTGTCTCCTTGTATCGTCGCTTTAGCGTCTTTCACCCTTCTTAAAACGTGGACATTGAAAAAAAGGAAGGTGCATATTGTACAAAAAAAAAATATAAATATTTAAATAGATGGCACTCGAAATAAAAATAGTCACTTAAGCAACTAAAATTAGATAATATTCCTGTTAGATGCAGTTATTGCTAGAGTATATGAAAGCAGACTGGAAATATTGGTTAAAAAAATCAGAGATTGACATTTTACACAGATATGCCATGACTGGAAGAACGCTCACAATAGCATATGGAAGTAAGACCAATTTTTTATTTTGTTTATCAAAGAACAATCAAAGGCTTTCCTAATCCGTTGCTGGGTGAAATTTTTCTTTGAAGCCATTGCATTTTGTTGGTTAACTCAATAACAGTTTTTGCCCACAGCTTACATTTATTCAACGACTTTGACGTTTTTCACCTTACCAATGATTCCGGTAATTATAGATTGGGTTGTACCCTTGAATGAATCCCGACCCAAGCAATCTGTTTACGTTGCTGATTATTACATCGATCAGGAAAAATATTTTAATCGGATTTGCACACTGGAGGCTGTTTGTAGTATAACTGCCGCAAGTGTGATCGTTAATGTTGAAACAATGTTTATGGTTTATACTCAACATGCTTGTGGCATTTTTTCAATGATAGGGTAAGCAATGTAAAGAATTTTTGAAAACTGATCTGGGCCAGATTAAAACGTCTAATATGGCGCTGATCAGACAGATTAATCTGGTGTTATCAGAATAGTTAACTTTCTGTGCGACGTTTTGAACATGAAAATTTTAAATAGCGGCTACTAAAATATCTGTGCATCAGGGGAGAATAAACCATATTAGTCAAAAGTTTTATATACAGGATGATTGTGATGAACTTTAAACAGTTTCTGTATACTTAAAATTAATCCAGTATTAGTTAACCTGATTCGATTAAGTTTCGTGAAACCTGGACTGCATTATTCATAATCCGTTACAGCCAGTGCCGGTTTAAGGAAAAATGCGAAACGATTTCTTTCTGCCTACAAATATATGCACTGGGCATTTGTTTATATGATTTGTTTGTCAATTTAAGATAAAGTTCGAATCACAAATTATGATCAATAAACACGAATGAAAAAATAATTTAAGGAGAGTTAAGAGAAATAAATTCTTTCGGTCTATAAATGTCTTAAGTGTACATTTTTGTACAAAATATGTGTAGAACATTTTTTTTAAATATCGAATTGGCAAATTTTAGAGATCAAGCATCATCCAGTCAATAAAAACAAGTAATTTTAACGCAAAAATATACCTTGTAAATAAAAATCCATAATTTAATTTCAAAAATGTATAATGTCAACTATTGAATTCTTTATTTTGTTTATAACAACTAACTGCACAATTAATGAATTTTTTATCTTCCAAATATCTACATGCATTTAATCAAAGCGATACTGAGCATAGCAAAAATTGTTACATGAAGATAAAATAAATGAAAAAATGGACATTGTTCAATATTTGCATTACCATAAAAGTTTTATCAAACCCCTCGATTTTACCAATATTTTTTTTCAAGTGGAACAAAATCGTTATGTATCATAATGCAAATACATATATTTGAAAAACATAACAATTTATTTTGAGCCTCAACCCAATTGTTATAAACAAATTATATAAACAATTACTTGGACGCGGTGCTCAGGCCCAGAAGAAAACTTTTGTTTTGTAGTGAAAATGCCTTAATTTTCCATAGGAGTAATATTCAGAACAAAAAATAACCATAAATTGACGATGAATATTGTTACAAACATTCTGATAAGCAAATTGTAATTTTGTGGATTTTGTCAATGTTACAGTATTTTTTTTCATCAAACTACTTTGAAATCAATTTTAAATTATGATGTAGAAAAACTTTAACGTTTATTAATGTTATTGGTTGGTAAAAAAACTATAATCAAATATTATTATTAGCATTTTTGAACGGAAATGTTTTTTTACTATATTATGTTGCAGGTATCTTAATGATAATGTTTCATAAACAAAGTGTGTCACTAGCTCTTAATTTTTATTGTTGTCAACATTGGAATATTTATAACAAAATTCTATGTGAGATTTCTTATGGTTTAGCACTGCATCCAAGTAATTTTTTATACCATTTTTTTATAACAATCGAGGTGAATTTTAATCTATTTCTTTTGTTACTGAAATGTATGTGCAAAAATTGCTGTATGCTACATACTGTATATACTACTGTATATACTACATACTGTATGCTACATGCTACCAAAAATTTGTAAAATGTATAATTTGAACGTTCTATTTGTTCACATAATAAAGTTCATCGAAAGGAAATACAAAATCGGGCATGAACACGCTCTAATTCATTTAACTCTGAGAATTTATAAAAAAAATAATCGAAATCGGTTAAAAATTGTCGGCTGTAGTGGATAATGAACAGTATATTCATGATACCGTCCAATGTGCTGTGCAACTGTTACTTAAATTTTTTTGAGATTCCCTTAGCACCCTCATAATAATTATTATATTACAGCTGCAAGCTTCAACATTTGGTGACAACTGAAAACAGTTATTCTGAAAGCATTCATAATCACAAAGCTACACTACAAGGCAATGTTGATAAGGAAATTAAGGATTGTGTTAGGCTTCACAGAAAGGTTATAGAGTGCGTACCTTTTTGCTGTTTGACTTCCTTTTAAATGTCAAATGTTAATATTATTAAGTATATTAATTACACAAACACAAAAATGTGTAGCTTAATAAAACATAGTTATCCTTAATTTGGCCACAAATTTTCCCTGCGTGCAAATAAGGCTATGCCATCAATTGCTTATGACACTAAGAATACGTACAAGTTTATTTTTTACATTGTCCAGACAATGTTAAAAATGCAAGTCTATATCTTTTTAATATCAGTACGAAATGATAGCATGGTCTTCAGAGTTGGGTACTAACTTGTTACAAGTAACTAAGTTACTGAAAATTTACGTTATTTGTAACTCTTAGGGTAACTTCGTTACCATTTTAAAAAGGGATTTGTAACATAATATATCTCGAATTTTGCAGTAACTTGAAACTTTCGTGTTAGTTATTTTAAGGTTGCTTTGTGTTTTTTATATCTCTTGTTGAGAGAGGCATATGAGTCAGCTATGGGTAGAAAATTAATCTCTTTTGGTTCAGGATTCAGCTGTTTTGTTGAAAAATCGTCTTTTTTGGTTGAAATCAATTGTGACTGATTTTAAATTAAGATCTTTTTTGTTTGAAATCAATTGTGACTGATTTTAAATTAAGATCTTTTTTGGTTGAAATAACATCAACTATTATATTTTTTGTTGAGAATTTATCTATTTTGGTTGAAAATTCATGTGTTTTGTTGAAAATACAACTATTTTGGTTCGAAATTCACTCTTTGGTTAAAAATTTAAGTATTATGTTTCATATGCATTTATTTTTGGTAGAAAATTAAACTATGTGGTTGAAAATTAACTTTTTTCTTAGGAATTCAACTCTATTCTTGAAAATTCGTCATTTTGGTTGAAAATTTAAGTACTTGGTTGAAAATTAAAGTTCTTTGTTAGAAATTCAGGTGTTTGGTTGAAGATTAATACATTTAGTTGAAAATTCATCTCTTTGAATGAAAATTTAACTATTTTGTTTCAGGTTTGTTAGAGGGGGGGGGATTCATATTTTTTGATAAAAAATGAAAGTAATTGGTTGAAAATTAACTTTTTTGTTGTGAATTAAACTCTTTGGTTGAAAATTCCTCTTTTTTGCTTTAAAATGTAACTACTTGGTTGAAAGTTGAATTACTATGTTGAAAATTCAGTTCTTTCGTTTAAAATTCATATTTACAGTTTAAAATTGATCTCTTTGGTTAAAAATTCAACTATTTTATTTCAAATTCGTTTTTTTTTGGGGTAGAAAATTCAAATATTTGTTGTAGAAAATTAAATTGTTTGGTTGAAAATTAACTTTTTTGTTTGGAATTCACCGCTTTTGTTGAAAATTGCTTGAAAATTAAACTCTATTATTCCAAAATATTCTTTTTTGTTTGAAAATTAATTTCTTCCGGTAAAAAAATGTCATCATTTTTGGTTAAAGATAAAACTATTTAGTTGAAAACTCTGACTGAAAATATTTTTTGATTGGAAAGTCAACTGTTCTTTTAAAAATTCATCTTTTTGGTTGAAAATTCAACTATTTTGTTGAATAGTCATCCATTTTGTTGAAAATGCAATATTCCTACTTGAAATGTGAGGAATTTAAAGCGTTTCAAATTGAGTCATACAAAAGGTGTTTTGTCCGTAATCGGAAACATCTTAGGTCCTGATACTTAAAATTCTTACCTGAATTTCAAAATAAAGTCTTAAATCTAGATAAATTTTACTGAATATAATCAAACCAATCTTAAGTTATAACAATTATAAGTATCATTTACTACAGTCATGCAAATATTATTTTCAACTACCTTATCAGTCGAAAGTTATGATTTGCATAGTACCGTGAAACGAGAGAATAGAATTGCTTAAATTAAATACGTGAGTCGTGATTTTAACTTCAAATTCAATCTAAAAAATCATTTTTAATGGCTGATAAAATTAAAGTCAACGAAACAAGTAATTCTGATCCTGCTGAACAATCCGGAAAAATAAAACCCGTTCAGAATCTGATACCGCAGCATATTCCGAGTGATATATTTATTACTCAGTTCGAATTTTATTCTAACTATTTATTGTTGTTAACTTGCCGAAACATATTGTGTATTTTTTATCCACCTGAACTAATGCCTATTTCTTTGTAAATTAAGTTTTTCATGAATTACGTCTTAGTCATTTTTATTTTTAAATTATAAAATGAAGGAAGTAAAAACAGGAACTTTTTATGTAATTCGAAGTTACTTTATCTAGTAACTGTAACTCGTTACAGTTATAAGTAACGTAACTGTAGCTAGTTACCTTTTTTTTCTCTATGTAACGTAACCGTAACTAGTTACTCAAAAAAAGTAACTTACTCAACACGGATGGTCTTATTTGCACCCATCGAAATATCGTTGGAAACGAACCAACGATATTTTGGCAAAATATTTAATATATGAATTTGCAGTATAATTTATGCAACTTTTATTATAACTAAATCAAATTTTTAAATCGTTAATACAAAGATATTATATAGCTAAAATTAAAATTTGGGAGGTCTGAATATGCCGCTTATCGCATATAGCAGTCATTTTGACAGAGGTTTTAAGTTCATAATTGATTTTACAGTTCACGATAAAATTATAAAGACTGAAAAGGCCTCATTTGAATTTAAAAAAGTGACATCAATAGATGTAGAAATTGTTATAAAATTTGCATACTCTTTCAAGACTTGGATTGAAACTTACAATTTTTATGACATATGAATCTCACAAAGTTACTTATCCTAATTTCAAGATTTCAAAACCCATGAGTCATGGATACATTTCGCTGTTTCAAAAACAAAAATTTTTTTTTTCAATTATATTTCAGTTTTCTTGATTTGATTTTTCAGTATTTTTTTGTTGGAACTATAAATTTTTTTCCGTGTACTAGCAGATTTATTGAGTGCGTCAACGACTGTTTTTCAACGGGGTTTTTCATCATATTGGGATTGAACATGATGATCATAAGCGTAACAGGCATTCAGGTATACATCTTTAAAATAAAAAATAGTCCGGGTAACGTAACAGAATTGTACAATCTTTTTATTCTTAAGTAACATATTTTCTTTTGAATTTCGAATTATTGCTGTTAAAATTGCTTAGGCCTTTAAATCTAATTTTCATGATACGAAAAAAAATCTTATAATTGTATTTGTAGTCATCGAGAGTGTTGATGTATGAATTAATAAAAATTCCCTTCAAAATTTTAGAGTTCAAAAAATTAGTTCTATAAACAACCACAACCCCTATTCACTTCGTTTTTTGCCTCAAAATTTCTTTTCCGAAAATAAAATAATAAGTTGATTTAATTTCGACGAAAATAATTATTTATTAACTTTATTTTCATTTTTCTTGCGGAAAAAATTAACTTTGAAAATAACAAAAACTTGGGACAAGAAACATCGTCGATAGTAGTTTTTATGAGGGTCAACCTTTTTTTATAACGTCCGTTTTAGTGGATAATTAATATATTATATTATTACTACAGTGGACCCTAAAGCGAATTTTCAATCAAATTTTCAGTTATTAATACTCGTATATTATAAAGTATAACATGCTACATCTATTTTACATTAGAGTGCTTGAAAACAAATTGTTTTCGAATCTAAACGCGTACACTAGCCTAAGTTGTACGTTTTTAGTGAGCAAATTTGTTCGAAGAAAAAAAGGAAAATCGGATATGATGTAGAGGTATGATGTATTTTCATTTTGTCTTTTTTATTGCTTCTATTATCTCAATGTCATGAAAATGCATTTATTAAATTTGTATGCATATCAAATTATCCCATTTTAGATTACCATCGTTGTGAATAATTTAAAGCGAATTTTTAAACTCATTTTCTATAAAAATAATACATTTTCTTACTTTTTTCACATTTATAAAAAAATCAGTAGAAAAGACAAACCTTAAATTGGGGACCTCTAAATCGTATCCGATTTGAAACTGTTTTCTTGATGAAAATTTCTTGACTGAAAAGCTATAACTTATGCTTGTGTGCGTGTTCAGATTCAGAAATCATTTGTTTGCGATGTAACATGAATCAATCTTATTTTACATAACTGCAAGTTATTATATGGGAATAGTCAATATCACCTTTTTGGTATCCGATTTAAAATAAAAATATTTTTGATCCAGACAGTGATAAAATTTGGAGAACCACGTGAGGTTTTAAGGTACAGTATTTTCACAGCAGCGCAAATGTTTCATCTCTTCTTCCTTTGTGTTCCAAGCCAAAATATTATAGACCACAGTCTTGCTATACGGAACCAAATGTAAGTCTTTTAGTGTTGTATTATCCTAAATATGATATAAACAAAAAAGGTTTTTTGATTCAAAGTTGCATATCCAATGGAAACTATTTAACATTTTGATAAATTTAACTTGGTATTTTTCTCAAAAGTGGACGCATTTAATATAGATTTTTAAAATTAAATTTAAATGCATTTCAAATTTGAACCAGTCGCCATTTTTTTTTACCTCACCCAAAACTGTTTTTCAGATACAATAGTGGTTGGTACAAACTTCCAATACGATCACAGAAGATGTTACTTTTTATGATGATAAGAAGTTCAAGCCCATGTGAATTTGTAGCTGGCGTCTTGTTCAAACTTTCAATCGAGACTTTTTCATCAGTAAGAACTCTCTTTAGCTGTAAATCAATACAATATTATTCAAATAAATTTTGTAATATTTAAAACATTTACTTTTTTAAGGTTTTACATAAATCGATGTCCTATTTTACTGTCTTGTCTTCAGTAAGATGATTCCATATAACGATTTCTGGAAATCCTTCAATATTTGGAGTGGTTTTAAAACATGAACATAACTGTTATACTCGTATGACACGACATCTATATTTGCATCAGAGTTTATTTTAGTATTGTCAAATTATTAAATAATTTATATATACATAGCTAAAATTACTTTTGTTATTATGTATAGAAATATAATTAAATAAAAATTAATCTCCCAATAGGGGTTCTTCACATAATTATCAAATCAACAGTTCAATTTTTTTTATTTGCCTTCGAATAAAGTATATAGAAAAACGCATAAGGTACTTGAGGTGAAAGGTCTTTTTTTTTGCCTTAGATATTCACTTCATGTGAGATAATAACAGCCCGTATTATCTTACAAGTGCGCGAGACCTTCCAGGGCTTCCATTTCCTCTTACCATTTCTCATCAAGCTCTTTCTCCCTTCCTCTTTCCCTGTACATCTCACCAACACGTTCTCCCACGATTCCCTTTCATAACCACATACCTTACACATTTTCATTTCTTCACTCATCCAATATTTACACTCATTCATGCCTCCTTCCATTCTGAAACATACCATCCTGGACCACCTGCACTTATTTTTCAACTTCCCTAAATATTCTGGGACCCCTTCCATCTTAAGCAATCTATACCATTTATTGTATTTTGACTCCATAATCATTTCCCACCTCTTCTCTTCCTGCTTCTTACTCATTTCACCCTCTACTACCTGCCACTCCTTCCCCTCGTCACACATTCTCCATTCCCTTATAACTTGCCATCTTTCCTCCTCCCATCTTGAATGTCCCGTGTTTCCTCTCCTCTCTCTATTTAATATGTCCTGCAGGCATACTTGTGCAACTTTGCTACCCTTACCACTCTTAAGTTTCTCTTCAAAATTCCAGACCCTTCTTCTCTGCCTTATCACCAATTTCTCTGTCCCTGTTTCTTTTCTGAGCATATAACCAAGGCAGCTCCAGCTCACTCCCATAACCCACCTCAGAAATCTCTCTTGCTCAACTTCTATTCCTCTTTGAATCTACTCATTCCAATCCCCAACACTAGACCCATCACCTTACTCGCAATTACCATTCTTTTCTTCAACTGCAGATCATTTCTACCTCCCGATTCGAACCATAATCATAAATAACACAATTCCTCCACCATTTTCACCATTTACCCATTTATCTTCCATCCATAATTTACTTCATTCTTTCGCTTTATGAAACAAACTATCTTTGTCTTTGAGACATTCATTATCAGGTCTTTCTCTCACATACTCTTCGAATTCTTTCATTAGCAAGTTCATTCCACTTTCATTCTCTGCCAGAAGTTCTACATAGACCGCGTACGCTAACGAGTATATTCTCTTATTTCCTAGTACTGTACTCCCTTTTCCTTTCTTTTCCATTTTCTCTTCTAGGCCTGCTAACGATATGCTTAACAACAACGGGCTTAGCGGACACCCTTGCCTGAGACCACTCCCTGTCCAGAACTCCTCTACTTTCTGTTACCCGATTCTCACCCTTGTTTTTGTCTCCACCTCGTTTTCTTTCATTGCCTTCCACAAAACTTTCCTATTCACTGAGTCGAAAGCTGTCTTAAAATCTATGAAAAGAGAGACCAGTTTTCATTCTACTCTCTCAGGTTCCTGTTGTCAAGATAATTCAGAACAAAAATATTATCCACTGTTCCCATCCCCTTCCTGAATACTGTTTGATTGTGGGTAATATTTTCTTTCTCTTTTACCTTTTCTATTCCTATTTCCTATTTTATTCGTTACTGGCATGAGCATGATTCCTCTATAATCTTCCACTTTTCTACCCCCTTCTTTCTTTAATAAAGGAACTACCAAACCTATTCTCCACTCTTTCGGCCATCCTTCCCCTCTCCATACTTTATTACATACTTCTCAAATCTCTTCGCTAACCCTTCTTACGCCAAATTTCAACGCTTCATTCTCCATTCCATCCTCTCCTGTCGCCTTGTTTCAATTTAACTTCTCAATTACTTGATTCACCTCCTCTCTGGTCACCTGATTCCCACCGTCCATGCCTCCCTCCTTGATCTATCTACCTCTCCCCTCACCTTGCTATCCTGCCCTCCTAGCAATTTCTTGAAATATACCGTCCATTCCCTACTTCCATTCTTTCCAACATGCTCGGATATAATGATCCATCTGGATAGTAACATCTCAGTATAAGATGTAATTTTCATTTTCTAAAATGGGGAGCGGAATGCATCTTTAGAAAGGCATCCATTCTCTCAAGAGTCCTAAGTTCAGGGCACGTTTTTGATGTATAATGCCCGTGACAACCATCAATAATATGCTCGCTTTACCCGTTGGTATCTCCACATACTCGGTACCTGTCAACCAAATTTTGATGTGACACGTGCTTGCGATCGTTTCTAGTGCTGACAACTCTGTTGTAAAGGTGTTGTACAGCGCAATAGCTCGCTTGCTCTTAAAATAGTTTTGCAACTGTATAAATTGTGACATACAGAGTATCTTGAGATCTACAACGCCCATACTCCCTCTTGATCATGGTAGAACTACCCTTTCAATCGCCGAATCACTGTAGTGCATTCGGTGCTTCGTCATTTCTCTGCGGATGGTTCTCTTTAATATTTCAAGAACGGTGTTCGACCATTTGATGCGCCCAAAGGAGTACGTGAGGACAGGGATGGCATAGGTGTTGATTGCCCCGATCTTGTTTGCCGAGTTGGCAGAACTCTTCAGAACCAATCTGAGTCTTGGAGTGAAGTCAGTCATTGAGCTTTTCTTAAATATCGTATGCTAAATACTCTTAGATTTAAGAATACATAGATATTTATATGAATCGCCCTCAGCCATTGCATCGATATCATTCTCGTTCTTGTTCTCTAGCTCTGCGGTTGCTCATTCTCCTCTGAATAAATGCACTGCTCTCTATTTATCTAGTCCGAACTCCATGTGGATATCATTAGACATGGTATTTCGTATTTTGCTCAATGCGTTTAACGCTAAACAGAACCACAATGCACTGAAGGATTTTCCTTGAAAGATACCCGTCGTAATGCGTATTGATTTAGTTGTCCTTAATTACCCATGATCAAAATACTTGATTCTTGTACCCTAAAGCATCATCGCACGACTTAGAAAGTCGATGATGCGTGGGCAGATTTTGTAAATTTTTAGGACTTTAAGCAAATAATCATGTACGAAAGGAAACGCTTGCTTGTAGTCAATGTATGCCATGTGCCAATTTCTTTGATGTTTGCGTGCTTGCGTCATGGCAACAGTGTTTATGGTGACTAGATATTTACTGCCTCGCTAGTTTTTACAACATTCTTTCTATTCTTCTGTAAGGATGTCATTCGCGTCGCAATGAGAACATACCTTATCTGCAATGATAGCGTCAAGGCGTTTATACATTTTGAAAAGACAGGCTATCGGTCAAAATTCAAATGTAGAATAAATTACCCATTACAACTAATATAGTTAGCAATATATTGAAGAAGGTGTCAGATTACAAATTACGTTATCATTAATTAAATACTACTATTGTTCTAAAGAAATTTAATACACAAAAGTCAATATGCGACATCTACATTTTAAAATGTGTCAAACGTTATAGTTAGGTTATAGTTCACCATGTTTTTTTGTACTGATAACTATACTTGATACAACCAAATTCAATTATTAAAAAAGAAATTTGCTATTATTAAGTATTCAAATTTAAATCATAGTCACTAATAAATATTTGCCATTCTTATTAATGATATAATTGGTTATCTGTAATCCTTGTGTAATGATGTTTTTATAAAAAAAAAGTCAAAAGGGTTTTTAAATTTTTCAGGAAATAGAACATATAATTAATTCAATTAAATGATGGGAAGAAAAATTTATAAATGTTTAAAGTTGATCATTATTGTTGCCATATGCAATTTTATAATGAAAACTAACAGATTCCGTATTTTCTAAAAATTATAATTTGTACCAATCAACGTATTTGAGGGATATAGTGTTTATGATTATGTGTGATTCTTAACATTATTGGCATATAAAAATTTATAATGTTAACAAATTAAATAAAGAAAAACGAACTTTAGACATTTTCTCGGAGAAAAATTTCTTTCCAATAAATACAGTTTTTAATCAATCAAAGAACGTATTCGATTCTAAGTCATTATCAAAAATTAGGCTTTGAACTATTATCATAAACAAATTAAACGAACAGGAACATATATTTGGCACTTTCGCGTAGAAATTTATTTTTCACAACATAGTATTTCATTTAAAAAGTACTAACAAGACAAGCGGTCAATTATTAATTCCTTTTACGTATATTAAAAATATCACTAACAATTAAATAAACTTAATTAAAATTCTCACGCTCTAAAGTATGTAGATAATTTTATTTTAACTTATCCTCAGTTTAACAATAGGGTGGTTCAAAAAAGGCTTTTTTGAAGACAAAAGTGTTTTTGATTCTGTTTAAGATTTAGAGGAAATAATATGTGTCCCTTAGGAGAACTAGATGAGATGATTATAAATGCCGTCTCAAAACTGTAAGTTTAAAACATGCAAAAAGTCTCAAAAATCTTCTTTAAAGCAGCTTTTTTATTCGTAGCAACAAGCAAGTACAAAAAAATTAATGCAATTTAAATTAGCCTGAAAGATCGTCTTAGAAGTTGTAAAGTAGTTTTAACAAATTTTAAACCGTCTGGCCTGAAAATGAAGAAAAAATCTAGAATTTCTAAAAATTATAAATAATTTTTTTTCAGCATAGAAAAACTTTCTTATGTTCCAAATCTACTTTTAAAAAAATTGAGAAGATCAGATCGTTAAAAATGACAAGTTACTGAATTTTTCAAATTAACTCGTCATTTTTAATAATCTGATATTCTCCATTTTTTAAAAGTAGATTTTGAACATAAGAGAGTTTTTCTATGCTGAAAAAAATTTTTTTATAATTTTTAGAACTTCTAGATTTTTTCTTCATTTTAAGGTCTCCATAAAAATTTAATTTCTTCTATATAAATTCAAATGAAAAATCTGAAAAAAATTTTAAAATAAGGCATATTATGCAGATTAAGAAACAGAAATAATATTCACGATTTTCCCAAAACTCTGCGATTAAAAGATTTGTTTATTCTATTTCGACTCCGCCCAACCTCAAGATATCAACCGATATATTTCAAATTTTATACACGTTACCAGGGACCCAAAAGGAAACTTTTTAATGATAAGACGTTTACAATTAATAAAATTTAGTTTTCTCGATTCACCCTAATGATGATGTACACTCGGATACTTCCGTAAGGTATTTTAAAGCAAGTTATCTGAAAACAGATTTTTTGGCGGAAAGATGGCAAAATTTTTTTTTATTTATTGAATTAGTTTATATCAAGCATAGTTTAGAGATTAAACGAACTTACCTATAAGTGAAGTTCTATCCTAATTGTATGAAGCGCCTCTTCCGAAGTGATCAAAATGTAGTACGCCTACTTCTCGCCTATATCGCCACGTTTTTCAAAGATTTCAATGAAAAAATGGTGTGAACCTCGCTACTTTCCGCGTTGGCGCGGAGAGTCATTATTTTAAATAGTCGCCGGAACGATGTTTAGGTCTTATGATTAAAATATGAGATGGGAATAACAAAGGGTGGGAGTGATCACTTCGGAAGAGGCGCTTCATACAATTAGGATAGAACTTCACTTACAGGTAAGTTCGTTTAATCTCTAAATTGTATTTGACACCTCTTCCTCATGATCAAAATGTAGATGTTTAGCGCGAGTTCCGGCACTATAGAGTAATTTTCAAAGGTTTATATTGGACAAAAACCTTTATTAACATATTAAACGATTTTTAAAACTACTTGAGCATAAGCATCTGTAGCAGTCAAACTTAAATTGTAGAATTTTAAGAATGTCCAACCTTCTTTTCTACGAATAGTACATAAATCTAGTCCGTTTCTATTCAACGCAGAATTCGACGCATGTCGCGTTGAATGTGCTGTAAAGAGCTCTGTGTCTAATCCACTGTCGTTAAGAGAATCTTTCACACAACGGCTAAGGGTTTGCGTCGTGACATCTTTGTGGGGCTTTTTAAGAGATATAAAGAGAGATGTGCTTTCTTCTCTTAAATTTGTTGTTCTGTCTGAGTAGCATCTTAGTGCGGAGGCAGTACAAATTTTTACCTCGTGTGGATAATAGGGCAAGTTGAGGCACGGTTGCTTTTTGTTTGGTCCAGATGTTTTGATGCAATCTGGTTATTTGATCTCAAATCCGTCTTTTGTTGTTCTTGTGTTAATTGTTTTAATTTTCGCAAAAGTTTGCATCCTATGCCCTGTTATTATTGCCAGAAAGGTTATAAGTTTTTTTGTTAATTGTTTTAACGACAGTTCTTCATTTGAGGTTAACGGCACGAAATGAGTAAAAACAATTTGGGGGTCCCATGTTGAATCGTATTTGGGTTTCGAGGGACGCAATTTAGAGACGCCTTTAAAAAATCGTAATCCGACGTGGGCTATTCGCACCTTTATCCGGCTTTGTATCTGACTCTATCGGATCCTATCCGTCATTTTAAGCAGGGTTTGTTCCACATTTAGAATAACAGCATGAAGTTATTAGATCGAAAACAGGACTTTTTAAAGAAATAATTTAATATTCCTTTTCCCTGAACAAAATAAAAATTATTTTTAAAATATATAAAATATCAAAATTACCCAATCCAAAATTTACTTTTTATCTTTAAATGTCATTAAACATGATTGAAAAGTAAATGTACAAGGAAAGATAAAATCGAAAACACCAAATATCTCATTTTCAATAAACAATTACATATTCAAGCGTGTAAAAAAGTTACACTTATATTCTTTTTCCAAATTATATACAGTCAAACTCGGATTTAACGTCGGTTTTAGGGCTGTCCTCGGACCTGACCTACCCTAACTAAACCGGATTTAGCTACGTTTTGTCACGCCTTCGCGAACCCCGCACAGCCCGCGCAGCTCCTGACAAGCCTACCCGCGCCGCGTCGTCAATTCTCGGAATCCGTAAATTCGGGAACGTTGAATCCGAGTTCGACTGTACTTCAGTTCGAGGTTATGTCTCGTGCACGTCTTGAAAAAATAAGAAATATACGCAGCCGGATGCAGAGCTGGTGTACGGCTGACCGCGTCCACTGCCATGTAACCAATCAGAGCAATCTACCGGATATCAACCTAGCGACCGGCACTGGACATCTACACACAGCCTCATTGTAAAAATGAGAAATAATCATTCAGTTGCTTTTAGGACCATCCATTCATCATCATACGACTGCATATCGCCCGAATATCATTCATAATTACAAAAGTGTAAATGTCAAACTTTTTGTTCAATTTTAACACCCACTATTGCTGTACCTACATGTATGCCGGAATCTATCGCCTAGCAGTCAGTAGTCTTAATCGTTACTTTATACCGACAGAATTGAAATTCAATGAAAAAACCATTCTCGTAAGCCACAGCTCAAAAAAGGTAAAACAATTTCTTAACTCCTTTATCCCAAATTTTTTTTTATTAATACACGATATCATATAGATGTAAAATAAAAGAACTATTAACAGTAATATAAATAAAATAATTTTTAAATAAATAATTTAAATCGATTAAAATTTTTCTTCATGTAATATTTTGTCTTTTTCGCGTTTTAGACCATTTTGCAACTTTTTATATCATAAAAGGACATTTTTAATGATCATTTAAAACTTATATCGACGGAACTTAGAAATTTTATCGCGTACTGCGGCAATTTTTGTTAGTCACAATTGTTTCTACACTTTCGTGTAACATTTGCTCCTCAGGTGTTTTAGACTATTTTACAACAATTAAGAATCACACCAAAGGTAACTTTTTCTGAACATTTACAATTTGTCGTAAGGATGGAACTTAAAATTTGTTTCCTTAAAAAAAAAAACAGAAAAAGAATTGTTTTCGCGCTAATAGTGTTTATAGTGTTTCGAAATTTTAGAACACATGAACCATATTTTTAACATATTTTTTAAAAATATTTATACTGTTGTCATGGTATTTCCCCGCTCGTGGAGCCAACCGTCAATCAGTACTGGGCGAATTGCCGATTATCTGTACTGCTGAGCAGTACTGGGCCAGGACTGCGCCAGTGGCGAACTCCGGCGGACTATAGAATTTTCTACCTGGGTGGTCCTTAACAACCTTGGTTACATACGTTATACGTATATATCTTGAATCACCCCTGATAAATATTATTATAAATATTGCATATACTATCATGCAAAACATTGAATCCCCTTTAAATATTAATGTGGTAATATGCATTATTGATTGGTAACGAAGTAGAGTCTAGTGTATATAATAATGTTATTTCTAAATATTAATTCTAAATGGTAATAAATACCGGCTTTCAGTTAACACTACTTCTGTAACACGGATAGTATTTTTTGAAGATTGCTATTCTTGATTCGGATTATGATATTACAAATCGGGACACAATTACTATTACAACGAAATAATTGAAAGCGATAATAATAATGAAAGATCAATTGGTAAAACTAATGTGCAAATTATTGGGCATGACTAAGAAAGAGACCATCAAAACGAGGCAGACGATAATGCACAGACTCATCAGTCTGAAAACTTACTTTTTCAAGATGTTCAGGATGAAATTATTGATAACGAATCGCAAGATGTGTATTTTGAGGAGAGGGAATGCGAAGATGAAATTTTTTATGATGCTGATCAAATTTTTTCAATGAGAGTAGAATATTATGTTGAAGAAAATGAAGTAATAAATTTACTTTCATCATCGTAATTGGTTACTGAATATGATTACATTATTCAATGTGATATAAATCTTTGCACAAGGAAAACATACCTTTATATTTTCGTATTTTGCCGCAAAAATTGCAACAACAAAAAAATGATCCAAATGGCCTCTTATTTTGCAGAATTTCGGGTTTATACTTTAACAAAACTAATTGTGAAGCAAAGAATGAAGGCGTTTCTTATTTTCAGAGTTATTCGTTCTAAAAATCAAAAGCTGAAGACATTTTTTCTATAGTAATAAAACGGCGTAGCGCGTCCTGTAAAATTTGTGTGTTAAATAAAGCAAAACATGAAATTCGTTTGCAAAAGGAAAAAAATTCCAGGTTAATTAAAAAATATATATTACCTTCTCATCTAGAGAAGGTATTATATTTGTGTAAAACCCCCCCCCCCCGGTTTTTTGTCAAATGTCCACGTTTGGAGACCCCCTGAACTCAAAGAACAGGTTTTTACAAATGTGTCTGTCTGTTAGTCTGTCTGTCTATAGTTTCTTAGTTTGCTAGCATGATAACTTCCAAAAGAATTAATCTATTGGATTGGACTTCAAAATGCTCTTCAGGTGCCTAAAATGTAGGTCAAGTTCGTTAGGCAGCCATTTTGGATAAAAATTCAAAAAGTGAGCGCATTTTGAAATGTTTGCAGACCATTTTTTGCAAAATTTGAAAATGACATATGCGGTTGTTCATAGTACTCAAAAATTCGAATAATTTATTTTCATGACATTTTTCGATGAAATGAAAATTTTCATAGTTACAGCACTTTCAAGATCCAAAAGAAGAATCGAAAATTAACATTTTCAGCAAAACAACGCACGATACGAAAAAAAGTCTAGAAGAGAAAAATGTCTCTTCATGCACGTGCTACAATATTATCATAACGACTATTTGAATTTTCTTGAAAAATTGAAAATTCGCATTTTTATTGCACAAAAAAATAATAAAAAATTTATTTTTACAATCAAACTATGCAAGATACGATAAATAATGATTGAACAAAAATTTTGCACTCAAAAAAGATCTACAAATTTGTCATTGGCCACTTTTTGATAGGATGTGTCGTTTTTGTTTTATTCGTAAAAAATAACATTAAAAGTGAAAAAATCTGCCCGATAAGTGGGCACATTCTCATCAAAACTTTGCTTATTTAATTTCTGTTTGATCTCGTGTGTGGCTTTTCAAAATATTCTTTTTTATGTTGTTAATACTATCTTTAACAATTAAACAATAAAATAATCATAATTAATGCTCATTAGGGCGTATCGGAAAAAAAAGTTGTTTGCTCGAAGTTCTAATAGCAATGAAAACTTTCTTTTGGCAGTCAAAAACACTCCCCTTAAGTTTCGTGACAAAAAAAATCCTTCTGTCTCCGCATCGTAGATATAGCTAGAAATCACAAAAAACGAAGCACTTCTGCAAATTTGAAGAGCAAAAATTTTCTTTTTTGAGATTTCAATTCTCAATAAAAATAGTTCAAAGCAAGTGGATTTATACATGTATAGCGGTAATTCCAGTAAAATATTTGTCACCCGCCCTAATTGACTTTGAAGTTTCAAAAAATCGAGAAAAGTCGACTTTTTCGCTATTTTTTTAGAGTTACGGTAAATTTCTGGACTATTTGACCATATAATATGTGATCTACGTCAATGAGAATGTATTTGAGATATGTTGCAACAATAATATATGAAGAATATTGACATTATAATAATTTTTATTGACTGAATTGCAAGAAAATATTTAAAAGTTGCTCTTTATTTGATAATAAAAGTAATTTTCGGTACATAAATTATCAGTAAAAACAGTTCGAAGCAAGTAGATTTGTACCAACATAGCAAAAAATGATTTAAATATTTTTTACCTGCGTAAGTGACCTTGAAATTTCAAAATATCGAAAAAAATCGACTCTTTCGCTATTTTCTTAGAGTTACGGCAATTTTTTCGACTATTTGATCATGGAATGTGCGATATACGTTAAGAAGAATGTATCTTCAATATATCACATCAATAATATATATTGAGTATGTCGATATTAAATTCATTTTTATTGATTTCGGATTACAATAAAATATCTAAAACTGATATATTGCTGTTTATTTCACAACAAAATTAATTTTCGATCTCTAAATAAGTTAAAAATATTTTCGAGTGTACCTACTTTGGTTCGAATTATTTTTTGCTGTTTTGGTACAAATCTACTTGCTTCGAACTATTTTTCCTGATAATTTATGTACCGAAAATTAATTTTATTGTCAAATGAAGAGCAATATATTACTTTTAAATATTTTCTTGTAATTCAAAGTCAGTAATAGTATATTATGCGCCAAGGTGCATAATTAGGGTCTTTACTCGACGAGCGGCAACGCTCGCAGGACGATTGAAGCCGAGGCAAGATAAGTCCTGCGAGCATTTTAAGCGAGTAATTTGAAGACACGAATTGTGTGCATTGGCGCAGATACTATTTTATGTGAATCCGGTGCATAAACGCGTTCTTATGTGACAGCGTAGAGTATCGTAATGCTGTACATTACGATACAGTGGACGATCACACTTCACATTACACTCCGCTGTATCGTAAAGTACAACATTACGATACTCTACGCATTACGATACAGCGGAGTGTAATGT
The DNA here is from genome assembly GCA_011634705.1 of Andricus grossulariae. Classification (NCBI taxonomy): domain Eukaryota; kingdom Metazoa; phylum Arthropoda; class Insecta; order Hymenoptera; family Cynipidae; genus Andricus; species Andricus grossulariae. The sequence goes on from JAABKJ010007545.1 coordinate 95,850,862, forward strand.
GAAGAGTGATCGTCCGCTGTATCGTAATGTACAGCATTACGATACTCTAAGCTGTCGCATAACAACGCGTTTATGCACCGGAGTCACATAAAAATTATTATAATGTCAACATTCTTCATATATTATTGTTGCAACATATGGCAAATACATTCTCATTGACGTATATCACACATTATATGGTCAAACAGTACAGTTTACCGTAATTCTATGAAAATAGTGAAAAAGTAGACTTTTTTCGATTTTTTTAAACTTCAATGTGAATTAGGGAGGGTGAAAAATATTTTAATGGAATTATCGCATATACAGGTATAAATCGACTTGCTTTGAACTATTTTCATTAATAATTTAAATCTCCAAAAAAATTGCTTTCCTATTCAAATTTGAAGAAGTGCTTCATTCTTTGTGATTTTCAGCTATATCCACCATGCGGAGACAGGAGAATTTTTCTTTATGAAACTTTAGGGGAGTGTTTCTGACTCCCGAAAGAAAGTTTTTATTGCTATTAGAACTTCGCGCAAACAACTTTTTTTTCGATACGCCCTATTGGGTACTATTAATTCTGTTCAAATTTAGGTGACGGCCCCTAATCTGTTAAGGAAAAATCTACCGTCTAAGTTAATCTTTAAATTATATCATATTTTTCAAATGAAAAAAATGCCATACTAGTATCCAATATTTTTAAATTCATTATTCATTCTTCGATTGAAGGTTACATAAAATTACATTTATATTTTCCATTTAAAAGTACGAGGGGTCAGCTTAATTTTCACATGACATTTTGAGGGGTAGTTCACCGAAATGTCACAAATTGCCACCAGAGGGAGGGCTGAGTGAAGAATCACTGAAAATAGCGCAACGTAATATGTGGATGCTCCCCTAGCCGTGATACATTTTCACACTGTGAGTTATGAACACCCTACAGAATTGCATAAGCCCCATTTTAAATGTTACACCTCCTAATGAAATTCTGTATAAATTCATATTTCGCCTGAAGTTAGTATTTTAAGCGGATTTGTGGCCCTTGGCAATCCCACCCTGAACGTAGGGGTGAGAAAGGGATGAGAATGGGAAGAAAAGGGAAGAAAAGGGAGGATCGTGCGTGGTAGGCAGGCAGCTTGTCTTCCACTAAATCCGGGATAGAACAGGGTTACGTGATTCAAATCTAGATTCGATGGTATCTCTCGGGCGCCAAGTCAAGAAGCCCCGGCGTGTGTTATCGGCCTAGAAATCCTGGGCCTCTGTAATTCGGTCGTGTAGCCACGAGCCATGTTGGAAATCACAAAGACTTCCTACCACCACCTCTTCTTTCAATGTAGTAGAATGATGGCATTATATGTATTTTATCTTTATGTGTGTGTGTATCCACCTTAAACCACCGTTTCCAGCACGCCCCCATCCCCATTAAGGGTATTGTATGATTGTCGTCCATCTCTCTTTAACTCTTGTTGCCTCCTCCATCGAATAAGGATGATTTCTAAGCGCTAGAGAGAGAGGAAAAATAAGATTAATCCTTCCCAGTTCTACCTTCTCCGAAGCACGTTCTCTGATCCAAGTTGAAACGTCATTATCCAAGTCCAGATATCGTTATCATCACGAAATTACTATACACTTGAACTTGGAATTATGGCGTCTGAGTTTATGGCCTTCCGAGAACTGCTGGCCTCGTGTGGCACATAAAATATATAATTCGGTCACTGACAACCAGTGAAAAGTTACTTATTCATTCAGTGAAAGTAACACTTTTGAGAGTTGACAGTACTGCACCACGAATAAGTCCGGGATCACTTATTAATCAGTGAAATATCCGACTACTATTTAAATCAGTGAATTTTTCACTGATTCATATTTAGAGAGCTGGTAGGTCATAAAGGTTTCATCAATAGGTCGATCGATGCGTCTCTAAACCGCGAACAAATACATCAGATATATTACTGTTGTATTTTGAATATCAAAGAAATTTTTCTCACCTCTAAACAGAATAAACAATTTTTTTGAAACTTCATAAATCGGCACTCGTGTGTCATAAAAAGTTAACAGCAGGTTGATCGATGCGTCTCGAACCCGCGAACAAATACACCTGATGTATTATTGTTGTATTTTGAATATCAAAAAAGTTTTTTTCACATAAACAGAATAAACAATTCTTTTGAAACTTCATAAATCGGTACTGGTGGGTCATAGAGGTTTCAACAATAGGTCTATCGATGCGTCTCGAAGCCGCGAACAAGTACACAAGATATATTAATGTTGTATTTTGAATATCAAACAAGTTTTTCTCACATAAACAGAATAAACCATTTTTTTGAAACTTTATAAATCGGCACTGGTGGGTTATAAAAAGTTAACAGCAGGTCGATCGATGTGTCTCGAAGACTCGAACAAATACACTATCTTATTGTTGTATTTTGAATATCAATAAAGTTTTTTTCACATAAAAAGAATAAACCATTTTTTTTAACTTCATAAATCGGTACTCGTGTGTCATAAAAATGTAACAATAGATCGGTCGATGCGTCTCGAAGCCGCGAACAAATACACTAGATATATTATTACTGTATTGTGAATATCCAAACAGTTTTTCTCACATAAACAGAATAAACCATTTTTTTAAACTTCATAAATCGGTACTGGTGGTTCATAAAAAGTTAACAGCAGGTCGATTGATGCGCCTCGAAGACGCGAAGAAATACTCTAGGTATATTATTATTGTATTTTTATTATCAAAAAAGTTTTTCTCACATAAACACAATAAACCATTTTTTTGAATCTTCATAAATCGGTACTGGTGGATCAAAAAAAGTTAACAGCAGGTTGATCGATGCGTGTCGAAGCCGCAAACAAATACACTAGATATATTATTGTTGTATTTTGAATATCAAAAAAGTTTTTCTCACATAAACAGAGTAAACAATTTCTTTGAAACTTCATAAATCGGTACTGGTAGGTCATAAAGGTTTCAACAATAGGTCGATCGTTGCGTCTCTAAGTCGTGAACAAATACACCATATATATTCTTGTTGTATTTTGAATATCAAAAAAGTTTTTCTCGCATAAACAGCATAATCCATTTTTTTAAACTTCATAAATCGGTACTGATGGGCCATAAGAAGTCAACAGCAGGTCGATCGATGCATCTCGAAGACGTGAACAATTACACTATCTTATTGTTGTATTTTGAATATCAAAAAAGGTTTTCTCACATAAACAGAATAAACCATTTTTTCTTAAACTTTATAAATCGGTTAAAGATAATATCCAAAAGCTATCTAGACAAAAAATGGGATATAATGAGATAATAATAATCCTTATTAACACGTTTTTCAGCGAGATAAATTTTACTAGAATCTTCTTAGGGGCTATGCATAAATTACGTAAAGTCTTTTTTTTGTGGGTCAACGATTTTAATATGATGTCTTATACTACTTTCTTAAAAATTAATTTTTTTTTGTTGAAGATTCACCATTTTAGTTACAAATCAATTTCTTTGCTCGAAAATTCTACTATCTTGTTGAAAACACGTTTTCTTGTTGGTTAAAAATTAATGTTTTCAATTGAAAATTTAACTATTCCATTTTTGGTAGAAAAATTATCTTTTTTAGTTTCAAATTCAACTATTTGGTTAAAAACTCATGTATTTTGTTGAAAAATTGTCCGTTTTGGCAGAATATTAATCTTTTCGGTACAAAATTCAACTTGGTTGAAAATTGATCTGCTTTCTTGAAACTTGTCTTTTTTGGTAGAAATTTAATCTTTTTGGTTAAATATTGATCTTTTTGGTTGAAAATTCAACTGTTTTGCAGAAAGCTCGTCTTTTTTATTGAAATCAACTGTTCTAAATTTAAAATATAAATCTTTTTTGGTAGAAGTATCAACTATTACATTTTTCGTTTAAGATTAATTTTTTTCTTAGAATTGCAACTCTTTGCTTGAAAATTATTATGTTTAAGCTGACGATTCAAGTCAAGTATATTGTTGAAAATTTCATTTTTTTTCGTTAAATTCAACTCTTATTAATCAAAATAAAAATATTTTTGTGCTGAAATATTAACTATTGCATTTTTCTTTAAAAAATCATATTTTTAGGTTGAAAACTGAACTACTTTGTTAAGAATTAGTTGTTGTTTTTAATTAATTTTTTTATCTGAAAATTTAACAATTTAGATAAAAATTCATCTGTCTAGTTAAAAAAAAAATATATTTTTTTTTAATTCATATTTTTGAGTTAAAAATTCAACTGTCCTGTAGAAAATTGATATTTTTTAGGTTACAAATTCAACTATTAGGTTAAAAATTAATTTATTTTTGTGAAAATTCGTCTTTTTTATTAAAATCGCTCCTTTTAGTTTGAAATTCAACAATATGGTTGAAAGTTTATGTCCTTTGTTTAAAATTTGCCTTTTCTGGTTATAAATTCAGCTTTTCGTTGAAAATTAATTTTTTTCAACGGAAAATTTAACTATTCCATTTTCGGTAAAAAATTGATATTTTTTAGTTTAAAATTCGTATTTTTTGTAGAAAAGTGAACATTCTCGGTTGAAAATGTAACTGTTTGGTAGAAAATTCATTTATTGTAATGAAAATTAATGCAGTACATTTTTGGTTGAAAATTGATCTTTTTTAGTTAAAAAATTTCAACTATTAAATTGCAAATTTATGTTAGTTGTCAAAAATTCGTCTTTTCATTTACGGTCTTGTATTACTTAATTATTTATTTTCCAACTATTTTAGTTTCTATATTATGTTTACTTAATTTATGATTCAAATTTCTCATGTAACATGTTGAACTAATTCCACGTGAATTTCGATTGAGCTTATGAATTTAAATTTCTAAAGTAAGGATCATATTCCTTATTCAATGTGACCTCTTCAATTGAATATCAATAAAATGCACTAAGCACTTGGACGTAATTTAAGAGAGACACTGTGCCAAATTCAAAGGCAACAGTTGTCAGAAATGTGGGAACGCTTCACATTGATAAAGTTTGTCTTACCATAGAAATGAAAAACACACCTTAAAAAAAGTTACTGGGGGCGATTCTGTAACTTTTTCACTTTCATTTCCACTTCCACTTTTCCGAAATGCACGTTGATTGTTTTTTTGTTTGTTAGAATTGGTCTGTCACTTAGAATGTCAAAAAAAAAGATAGCCGACGTAAGTTTCGAAACCGGGAAAAACCGGAAAATGATCGGGAATTTAATCAGCAACTGGGAATTTACTTGTAATCGCAGTAAAATTCAAGTTTTCATTATTTTAATAATTTTTGTCAACTTAGAAAAGTGAATTCTACTGTATCTACAGTCGCAGGGTATATTAGTCTCTTTATTAGGTTTTGGATTTATTTATTTATTTACGGTTTATGGATCTAAGATTTTTTAGATTATCTCCGTTTACTCATGATTTTTTCATATACCAAAGTATTTGCGTCCATCCCCCAAATGAAATCCAAATGATTGAAGGTCTTATGAGGAATTCGGATTTTACCAATTGGATTTCTCAACTGTTTGTAAAGCCTTGCAATATCCTGAAATTTTAATAATTTTGTACATTACGTTCAATGATCAATGATAATTTAAAAAAAATAGAAAAGTGCCATATTCATATCATCTAAGTTGTGAAATATAAACTTGAGAGAGCTGAATAGTAATTTATATAAATGAAAAGAAAAAAAATTCACATTTCAATCGAGGTGGGAACTTGCTTTCAATATTGTATTATCGATTTCATGACAAAAAATTGTAGAATTTTAAATTAGCAATTCTCTAAATTGAGCAATTTAAAATTTTTAATTGCTTAACATTAAATATGTAATTGCTTAATTAAATCATTTGAAATTGAACTGTGCAGTACCTTTAATATTTAACAAATTTCAATTTAATCTTCAAGAATGAATAGTTTAAAATTACAATCTTTTTATAATTATTAAGAATTGAATATGAAATAATATGAAAATGAAAAAGTCGAAAATTAATCTTTTTGGTTCAGAATTAATTTTTTAACTGAAAATGTAACTATTCCAATTGCGGTAAAAACTTCATCTTTTCTAGTTGAAAATTTATTTATTTTATTATAAATTCGTCTTTTTTTTAGAAAATTAATCTTTTTGATTGAAAATTTAACTTTTTGGTTGAACATTTGTATAATTTGTTAAAAATTCTATTTTATTGGTAGAAATTCAATTTTGTTGACAACTCGTATTTTTTGGTTAAATTCAACTGTTTTCAATTAAAAATAAAAATGTTTTTTAGTTGAAAATTAACTTTTCTGTTGAAAATTCATCTTTTTCAGTAGAAAATTTATTTTATTGTTTGGAAATTCAACTATTTGGTTGAAAAGTAATGTATGTTGCTGAAAATTTGACTTTTTTGTAGAAAATTCATCTTTTTGATAGAAATTAAATCTTTTTGCTTAAAAATTCATCTTTTTTATCGAAAAGTGAACAGTTTTGTAGAAAACACGTATTTTTTTATTGACCTGAACTGCTCTAAAATAAAAATTTTCATCTTTTTGGTTGAAGTACCAACTGTAAATAACATTACACTTACATACAATTACATTTTTCGTTGAAAATTCACCTTTTCAGGTTGAAGATTCAGCTACTTTGTTGAAAATTAGTTTTTTTATTAATAATTAATTGTTTGTAAATAAATTTAACTAGTACATTTTTTATTAAAAATTCATCTTTTTCAGTTTTAAATTACCGCTTCTCGAAATTGAGCAATTCTTTAATTATAATTACTTAATATTAGATATTTAGTTGCTTAATTGAAGCCTTTGAAATTAAGCAGTGCAGCATCTTCAATATTAAACAATTTTGAATTGAATCTATGTACCAGAATTAACATTTTTCTCAAAGGCTTTCGAAAATTAAAAGTTTCAAATTGAAGCTTAAAAACTTAAAAGATTTTGAATCGCAAGTCTTCAAGATTTAATAGTGCAAAATTAAAATCTTCAAATTATTATTAAGAATAGAATATGAAATAATTTTTTATTTAAAGTCCTTAAGATTAAACGATTTTCTATCTAAACGATTTAGAAATGTACAATTTCAAATTGAAGCACTCGAAGTTGACAGAACATTTTAAAAGCAAAGAATAATACAATGGAACAAATTATAATTGGAAGTTTCATATATTGAAATATATTTAAAATCGTAAAAATATTCAAATTTTCAACTTAATTAATTCAAAATTGTTTAATTTCAAATTATAATCAGAATCTTGAAATGTGGATAATTACATATTGAAAACAGTTTTCAATTTAAAATTATTATTATTATTGAGTTAATCAATATTATTGTTAAAATTGAACTCGTTGCAAAATTAAACAGTTTGAATTTGAGACGATATTTTTTTTAATTTTCTTTGAAAAATATGAAAATACTAACCGAGGTATGTGCCATATAATCATTGTCGGTATAATGAAGTGCAACACGTGTTGTAATCTTACTTAAATCGTAATTTGCAGTGAAAAACTTTCCATATTTCTTCAAATTGCCAGTTAGTCCGTAATAACATTTCTGGAAGTTATCTAAAATTTCATTTTAATTATCATATTTTTTATCTTCACTTTATGCCATCATATCAATTATTAAGTAAACAAATAAATAAGAAGAACCTATAAATTATTGTATGTGAAGTAAAGGTGAAACTCATGTTTCGTAATTACTGATTGTAAAGTAGGGAAAATAAAATTTACGTAAAAAATTTGGAAACATAAATATATAAAAATCAATAATAACTTACTGCTTTTTATAAGTTGGGCATAATGTACAAACTGTTTTATGGACGCCCCGGCTGGGACGTGAGCAAGTAGTTTTGGAAACGATGTCTACTGAATAAAACATTGTTTAAAAAAAAATGTTTACCGACAAATCTGATGAAAAATATTTTTTTTAGTTTTTAAACAATTTCTCTTTCTCAATTTTCATGAATGGATTAAAGCTCTGTGTTTTATAAAAAAAGTATGTATAACTCACCAAGTTCGTTTGGCTTGGACTGAATCCACAAAAAATAAATAGAGCATTCTCGCAGATTGGTTGAATTACAGAATTTTTGTTACAAATTTTCGAACTAAATTTAGTAAAAAATAAATTCGTTAGGTAGAACTCGTACATACCGATCAGTTTCGTTAAAATCTGAAATCATAACTAGATAAGGTGGATTTCTACAAAGTTGACCAGTTTAAGTCCGAGTCTTTTCCCACTTTTCCTTTAAATAATAAGTTTTTTTTTAAATTACCTCAGTAAAGTAAGTTTTTTTTTATTACTGTGAAGCAATTATTTGAAATCCATTAAAATGTTGTAAAATACGATGAAATTCTGCGAAATCTGATATTTTTTGAAATCCTGGAAACTTTATTAAAATACCGTGAGAGCTTTTAAACTCCATTAAAATCATTGAAATCCTCAGAAATCTTATAGAATCCCTTCTAATCTTTTAAAACATTATAAAACCTTATAGTTTCTGTAAAATCGTCGGATATCTGAACATCATGAACATTTTTATTTAATTCTCCTAAAATCATTCAAACCCTTGGGAATCTCTTGAAATTTGTTTAGTCTCTTGAAAATGCCTTGAAATCTTTTAAAATGACCTAAAATATTTATAATCCTTTAAAGTCCCGTCAATTTATTCAAATCAACTGAAAATTTCTTAGAATTTTCAGAAATAGCCTAAAATAATTCAAATTCTTTAAAAATGTTTGAAATCCCTTGCAACTTTTTTAAGTTCTTGAAATTTTGTTTAAAATACCCTAATATCTTTCACATTCTTTAAAATCCCTTCAAATTATTGAAATCTATTGAATATTTTTTGGAATATATCCTAAAATGTTTAGAAATAACCTGAATATTTGAAATCCTACGAAATACCTCAATTCTTGAAAATAAATTCATTGAAATTCATTAAAATATGATAAAATCCCATGAAATTACATAAAATCTTATGGTATTTCCGAAAATCGTGGAAAATTTATAAAAATACCTTAAGAGCCTTTAAAATCCTTTAAAATCATTAAAATACTTGAAAATCCCTTGAAATTTTCTTACTTTCTTGAAAATGCCTTCCAATCTTTTCAAATACCCTAAAATATTTCAAATTCTTTGAAATTACATTAAATTACTGAAATCAATTGAAAATTCTCTGGAATATTTAAGAATACGATAAGATATTTTTAATTCTGTGGAATCCCTTCAAATGATTTAAATAATTAAAAATTCCTTGGAATCTTTTTATAATCCCTTAAAATATGTAAAAACCTTTTAAACTTTTTGTAATCTCTTAAAACTTTGTAAAGCTCTTGAAAATGGCTTGCAATCTTTTATAATACCCTAAAACATTTGAAATCCTTTGAAATCACAATAAGTTACTAAAGTCAACTGAAAATTCCTTAAAATTTTCGAAAATAACCTAAAATGTTTCATATTCTTTAAAAATGTTTGAAATCCCTTGCAAATTTTTAAAATTTCTTGAAATTTTGTTTAAAATACCCTAATATCTTTCACATCCTTTCAAATCCCTTCAAATTATTTAAATCTATTGAAAATTTTGTGGAATATTTAAAAATATCCTAAAATGTTTAGAAACACCTTGAATATTTGAAATCCCACGAAATACCTCAATTCTTGAAAATAAATTAATTGAAATCCATTAAAATATTATAAAATCCCGTGAAATTACATGAAATCTTATGGTATTTCCGAAAATCGTGGAATATTTAAAATAATACCTCAAGAGCCTTCAAAATCCCTTAAAACCATTAAAATACTTGAAAATCCCTTAAAATTTTCTTACTTTCTTGAAAATGCCTTCCAATCTTTTCAAATACCCTAAAATATTTCAAATTCATTGAAATTACATTAAATTACTGAAATCAATGGAAAATTCATTGAAATATTTCAAAATAGCATAAAGTATTTTAATTCTTTGAAATTCCTTCAAATTATTGAAATAGTTAAAAATTCTTTGGAATCTTTTTATTGTTCCTTAAAATATGTAAAATCCTTTTAAACTTTTTCAATCCCTTAAAAATTGTTAAGGCGCTTGAAAATGCCTTGCAATCTTTTATAATATTTTAAAATATTTAAAATCCTTTGAAATCTCATTAAAGTACTTTTAAAAAAACATCAAATATTTAAAATCCTTTGAAATCCCTTCAAATGATTAAAATCAATTAAAAATTCCTTAAAATATTTGAAATCCTTTTAAATCATTCAAAATCCCTTAAAACTTTTTCAAATTCTTGAAAGTGGCTTGCAATCTTTTAAAATACCCTAAAATGTTTCGAATACTTTACAATCTTTTGAAATTCCTTGCAATTTTTTAAAGCTCTTGAAAATTTCTTGGAATTTTTAAAATTACCCCAAAATACTTCAAATCATTTAAACAAATTTTAATCTCTTTAAACTTTTTAAAGCTTTTGAAAATTCGGTAAAATTGTTTAAACTATCCTAAATTCTTTCCAATCCTTTAAAACTCCTTAAAATTATTGAAATCTTTTAAAAATTTGTCGGAATTTTATCAAATATTCTACAATCTTTGAAAATCTTTGGAAATGCATTTAAATATTTCAAAATCTTTGAAAGCGTATGAAATTCCTAAAATTTTGTGAATAAATTCTTTGTAAATCCATTAAAATATTATAAATTCCTGTGAAATTACGTGGAATATGATCATGTTTCCTGAAATCCTGAAAATTTTTTTAAATATCTTGAGAGGTTTTAATCTGATAAAATCCCTTGGAATTTCTTTAAATCCCCTAAAATATTTCCAATCCTTTGCAAGTCTTTGAAATCCATTTGAAACGTTTGAAAGCTTTTGAAAATTCATTGGAATTTTTAGTTTTTTCATAAATAATCCATCTATGATAAAAATAATCCAGTAAATAATTTAGTTTTTTTCCAAAAAATGTATAATAAAACCTAGTAAAATCTTCCTTTTTTCGTACCTCTAGCTTGTTGCTCACCAATGTAAGAAATCTAATTGGAGGACTTATCATATTTTTGCAGAAAGCTACAGGTGCCAGTGCGTGCATAGATATAATTTTTTCATTATATTTTGGTAATTCAGATGCCATTACGAAAAAAGATGTAGTGCCTTGACTATGGCCGACATAAAATATTCTTTTGTGGCCTGTCTTTTCCAAAATGTAATCAATCATTGCAGTCAAGTCTCGAGTGCCGATTTCATGCCAACTATTGACAAACACATTTTTAAAGAGAAGTTTAATTTATTAGTCTGTCAAAAAAGAAAAAGTTGAATTTAAAAATTTTACCTGAATGACCAATACGACTTTTTGCTAACTGAAGAACTTAGATGCTTTCTAGAATAAAAATTTCCTCTCGCATTTCCCATCCAAACGTCGTACCCTGCGTCCGCTAATATATAACCTGTAAAATTAAAAAAATAATTATATGGATTTGTGTTATTGAAAGCTGGCAAATAATTTACCCGATGATAAATTGTGTAAATTTATTTCTCACTTGTGCTTACCAAGAGCTTTTCTTGGACCTGCAATAATCCAATCATTAGAGCTGGAAAGCAATCCATGCATGAGAAGCACAGTTGGTTTACCCTCAGGTTTTAAATTGCTTTTTGGTCCAGTTATTCGGTGCATTTCTAAAACGTACTTGTCATAACTAGCCACCACATGTGTTTCTGGATTGTAGCCATACTTGTCGATTAACTCTACCTGATTGTGAAAAAAATCGAGAGCCCGGATCAGAGAACCGGTTTTAACTTTCTGGCGCTCAGAGTGGAGAAACCCCTTGACCATTTGAAATTAAGCGATGTTCACCCCCCCCCCCCACACGAGGCGTTAGAAAGTTACATCCGATTCTTTTATCCGGACCCTCCATTAGAGCATTTTGGAAGAAGTAGTTGGAATTAATGTCAGACCTGGAGAATAATAGATACAGTAAAGGGAATTATTGCTCAAACTAGCAATCCTGATTCGCGCCCAGTTATTCGGTGCATTTCTAAAACGTACTTGTCGATTACCACAATCTGACTGTGAAAAAATCTAAGGATCGGATCAAAGAATAGGGTGTCTACCGTCCTGGAAATCCTTGAAAACCTGGAAAAATCCTTGAAATTTTTTTTACCTGGAAAAAACCTGGAAAAGTCCTTGAATTTTGCTCATGGTCCTGGAATTTTTCAAATGTGTTCTCTGCCGAACAAAAAAAGACTGCTGAACCGTTTTTTTGGAGGTGCATATATATAATAATCAGGGTGTCTACTCACGTGGAAAAATCTGAAAAAATTTAGGACCAGAGCTGCGTTTCTTAGTGCTTCTTATTTATTATCCCAAATTTTCAACTCGATGTGACTATTCATGTGGAAATAAGTTTACAAATGAAAAAAAGTGTCGGTAAGGTAGGAAGCCGGTCACGTGACCCACACGTCACATGGCCTTAAAGGGATTTCAAATGATTTCTACTTACTTCTACTTATTTAACGATATTTTACGATTGCCAAAGATTTCAACAGATTTTACGGTATTTCAACTAAGTGATCTAGAGAACTTCCGGGAATAAATTAAATTTTTAATGGAATCTGTATTATCATTGGGGAATAACAGAAAATTTTTTAAGTCTTTTTCAGAGTAGATGAGGTTATGAATTAAAAATCATTTTCATTTTTTTTTTCTGAAAAAAAAATCTTCACCTTTCGCTCCGCTGGGATTTGAAGCACAGAATTTCTGATTTCCGGTCAGGTGCTTTTCCCATTAAGCTACTAGAGAGACGAGAGAAGAAACTTTTATTTCAGAAAATATACGCATTATTATGCTAGATGGTAAATATCGAATTTTTAAAGGAATCTGCATTATAATTAGTGAATAACAACAACATTTCAACGTCTTTTTCAGACTAGATCAAAAGTTCTGTGGTTCGAATCCCAGCGAAGCGAAAGAAAAAAATCTTTTTTTTTCAGAAAAAAAAATAAAATAAAATGATTTTTACTTCATAACTCCGTCTAGTCTGAAAAAGACGTTAAAAATTTTCTGTTATTCTCTAATGGTAATACAGATTCCTTAAAAAAATTTATTTGTACCATCTAGCATAATAATGCGTATATTTTTTTAAATAAAAGTTTCTTCTCTCGATCTTAATGGGAAAAGCAACTGACCGGAAATTAGAAGTTCTGTGGTTCGAATCCCAGCGGAGCGAAAGAAGATCTTTTTTTTCAGAAAAAAAGAATGAATGAAAATTAAATTAAATTTTATTTGATTCGGTTTGATTTGAGATGATTTAAGGCTTAGTTAAGAAGTTATAAAAGCCTAAAAAATTGATAAGAAATGTCACTTTTAGGATTAAACATCAGAAAAGTATAAACCGTTATAGTTCCGTTCGGGTGCCCGTCCGTCGATCGTAATTTCTACCAGGGAGGGGTGTGGAGAAGTGAAGGAAAGTAACAAGAAGGGAGGTGATGGAAGAACAACTGAGGGGAGGGGAGCAAAAGTTTGAAGGTATGGGGGAGGAGAAGTGGAGTAGGGAAGAGGAGAGAAAGGGAAGTAGGAAGAAGTAGGGAAGGGGAGTGTTGAGAGGGGAAGTAGAGGAAGATGAGCGCAAGAGGAGAGGTAAAGTGAACAGAGAGGAAGAAAAATAGTGGAGGAGGAATGGAAAGTAGGGACAGGTATTGGAGTGAAGAAAAAGTAAGGAAGGGAAGGAGATGATAAGATAGGACCGGAGGTTCTCTACATGCAAAAAATTCTCTCCCCTCACCCTGTCGCTCCCCACTCGCCTCTATCCGATCCCATCTTATCATCTCCTTCCCTTCCTTACTTTCCCTTCACTCCAATACCTACTCCTACTTCCCATTCCTCCTCCATTATTTCTCCTCATCTCTACTCACTTTACCTCCCCTCTCGCGCTCACCTTCCTCTACTTCGCCTCTCATCACTCCCCTCCTTTCCTACTCCTCCGGACCCGAAAAAAGATTTTTTTTGTGTGGCTATGTTATTGATGTTAAAAATGAACAAAGAATAAATATAACAATAAGCGTTAGTTATTGCAGTTAGTATAGATTTCTAAAATATAAAAGTAAACAAGAAAAAGTTACATTTGAAACGGTATCTATAACGATAACTAGTTAATTTTTTCGTGATGTAACGGTTACGATAACTAGTTTCCTTTAAATAGTAACTCACCCATCACTACTGTTGATGTTAGTAAATGTCGGTAACAGGAATCTTGGATTAAGAGGAAAGCAAGTAGGCTAGGGGAGGGGAGTGATAGGAGGGGAATTAGGTGGAGCGGAGAGTGGGAGGGGGAGTAGGGCACGAATGGAGAAGTGAGGAGAAGGGTGGAAAATATAAATAGTGGAGGGGGGAAGTAGAGGTGAGTAGTACAGAGGAGGTTATGATAACTAGTTTCTTAAAAAAGTAACTTAACCACCACTGCTCTTGATGTCAGTAAATGTCGGTCACAGGAGTCTTTGATTAAAGGGAAAGGGAAGTAGGGTTGAAGAGGGGAGTTTTTGGGACGGGAAGAAGGAGGAGTGGAGTGCGGGAGGGGGAAAAGGGGACGAGTGGAGACGTGAGAAGGGAGAATAGGGGATTTATTGGATCGGAAAGGGGAAGGTGGAGCGAAGTGCGGTGAGGGGCAGTATAGGAACTGAGGGGGCAGGATGGGAAGTAAGGAGAGGGGAGGTGAAATATTTATGGGAGAGAGGGAAAATAGAGGATAGTAGTGGAGTGGAGGTAACGATAACTGGTTCCTTTGAAAAAGTAACTCACTCATCAATGCTCTCGATGTTAGCAAATATCCGTAACAGGAATCTTGAATCCCCCTCCCCTTCTTCCACCCCCTTCTCTCCCTACTTCCATTGCCCTTCTCACCCCTCACTTTCCCTACCATCACTTCCCGGCTATAAAATACTGAATATGAGTTTAGAGTTAAAGTGCACAGTCATCTTCTTCGGTTCAAAGAATGTAATCGTTACCACCCACATAAACTCGTCAAAGTCAGAGGTTTTCTTTTCGTGGGAGCGGCTTATTGACCAAATACCATTAGCAAGAAGTGGTTTTTTCATCGGGTTCGTGAATATTCTCGACCAGGCGTAATGAATTCTTTGCTAATTGCGGTTAGAACAACGAGACGGAAGATCCTAAGGGGAGACATAAAGAAAGAGTTGGGGACATACCGCGAGTTCCAGACGCGTAAATCGTTCACCGCGGGGTCACACACACATTCTTGAGTGCATATGTGCATGCTCTCAAGTACCCACAAGTATATATAGATAAATATAGTAGGCTCGAAATATGTCTTTAGACCTGCACTTCCAATCCCAGCTTCCGCTTCTCCACGAAAACAATTCCAAACATATCCCTTGTTTACCAACGCAAATCCTCGGGAAATCATCGAGTGTCAGGAATTCCTCAAAAGAAACATTCCCAGTCAAGAAAGGAATATTTTTGAGGGTGAAGATGAATTTTTTTTTGGACCACCCCACAGTGCTGCTTATGGAGCGGTGTTTTTGATATTTTCACTTTCAAGCCTATTTTGTTTAAACAAGTTTAAACAACAAGTGGAAAAGGCAAAAAAATAATTCGGGCTGTGAGAGCTGTGTGAAAGGAGAAGTCATTTTAAAGGTCCTCTTCTGGAGATAAAGTAATATAAGAATCAAGAAGTGTTAGGATTTTTTCTTTATAGGATTATTGTTGAAATTGATGAATTTTTCAAACTAAAATGGGCATTTTTTGGTTCAAATAACTACTATTTAAAATGTATTACACTTTTTTTACAAAAATAATTCCCAATTGTTCTCAAACATGGTCAAAAGATTTAATTAACTTATTGTGTCTGGTACGTATACCTACTGAGCATGCGAAAAGGATCAAAACTTGTTTACTGTACAATTTTATTGTTATAAGCAAATTTTATTAACAAATAAACTATTTACATCAATTCATCATTTAAAAAAATACTTTGTGATCTAATATGTATCGCAGTAGCTTCTTAGACGGAAAATTAGTAAAACTTAACATTTAATTTTGTTATAAGAAATAGTAGTAATAATAAAAAATAACAAATTTTAATCCATTTTTCGCGGGAAAAAAATTATTTCCCACCTTAAATTTCGAAATAGGAACGCAATTATTAAACTTCAGAAAATGGGTAACACTTACGTTTAACAATGGTATAAATAATAATTTTAGTTAGCAAATAAAAATTTTCATCCCTTTTTCTAGGAAAAAATTTTGTTTTCACCTTTTATGTATCCTAATATCATAACAGACTTATTATGATGGATAACATTGACGAAACTTATGATTTGTCTTTGTTATTAATAATTGAAGTAAACAAATACAAAATTTTCATATATATATATATATATATATATCACTTATCAAACTCCAGAAAATTGTTTAAAGGTAATATTTAGCTTGGTTAACAATAAATTAAGCAAAAGAATAAGAGAAAAAGAATAAGAATATTATATTTGTTAACTTTCATTACATATGACAAAAGTAAATTTTAAGTTTCAACAATTTTCTGTAGGTTAGTAAGCTTGTGAAGCTAATTTGATACATAATAGATCGCAAAGAATTTTTTTGGTGAAAAAGTATGCAAATTGTTTATAAAAATAAAATTTTGCAATAAACCAATTGTAATTTGATCAAGTTAGCATTTTTTAATGTGCAAAAATTTTTAGTTGTAATAAAATGTAGCAACTTTTCAGCAGTAGAAATGTTCGAATTTCAAAATTCTCGATCGAAGGTTTAAGAGCTGAAGTCACTTGAATTCACATGAAGTCACGTGAAGACACTTAAAATCACCTGAATTCATTTGAAGTCACTTGAATTCTCGTGAAGTCACTTGAAATCTCCTGAAATATCTGAAGTCACTTGAATTCACATGAAGTCACGTGAAGTCACTTAAAATCACCTGAATTCATTTGAAGTCACTGGAATTTTCCTGAAATCACTTAAAATCTCTTGAAATATCTGAAGTCATTTGAATGCACGTGAAATCACGTAAAGTCACTTAAAATCATCTGAATTCATATGAAGTCACTTGAATTCTCCTAAAGTCACTTAAAATCTCCTTAAATATCTGAAGCTATTCGAATTTACCTGAAGTCACGTGAATTCATGTGATGTCACTTGAAATCGCTTGAATTCATTTAAAGTCACTTGAAATCTCCTGAAATATCTGCAGTCATTTGAATTCACATGAAGTCACGTGAAATTACTTGAAATCACCTAAATTCATTTAAAGTCACTTGAAATCTCCTGAAGTCAGTGAAATCTTCTAAAGTCATTGAAATATCCCGAAGTATATTGAAGTCATTTGAATTCACATGAAGTCACTTGAAATCGCCTGAATTCATTTGAAGTCATTTGAAATCTCTTGAAATATCTGAAGCAATTGGAATTCATATGAAGTCACGTGAAGTCACTTGAAATCACCTGAATTCATTTGAACTCACTTGAATTCCCCTGAAGTCACTTAAAATCTCCTTAAATATCTGAAGCTATTCGAATTTACCTGAAGTCACGTGAATTTATGTGAAGTCACTTGAAATCGCTTGAATTCATCTAAAGTCACTTGAAATCTCCTGAAATATCTGGAGTCATTTGAATTCACATGAAGTCACGTGAAATTACTTGAAATCACCTAAATTCATTTAAAGTCACATTAATTCTCCTGAAGTCAGTGAAATCTTCTGAAGTCATTGAAATATCCTGAAGTATCTTAAAGTCATTTGAATTCACATGAATTCACTTGAAATCACCTGAATTCATTTTAAGTCATTTGAAATCTCCTGAAATATCTGAATTCATTTAAATTCACATGAAGTCATGTGAAATCACTTGAAATCGCCGGAAATCATTTGAACTCACTTAAAATCTCTTGAAATATCTGAAGCAATTTGAATTCATATGAAGTCACGTAAAGTTACTCAAAATCACCTGAATTCATTTGAAATCACTTGAATTCTCCTGAAGTCACTTAAAATCTCCTTAAATATCTGAAGTCATTCGAATTCACTTGAAGTCACGTGAATTCATGTGAATTCACTTGAAATCGCCTGAATTCATTTGAAGTCACTTGAAATCTCCTGAAATATCTGAAGTCATTTGAATTCACATGAAGTCACGTGAAATCACTTGAAATCACTTAAAATCGCCTGAATTCATTTGAAGTCACTTGAACTTTCCTGAAGTCACTTAGGATCTCCTGAAATATCTAAAGTCATTCGAATTCACCTGAAGTCACGTGAATTCATGTGAAGTCACTTGACATCACCTGAATTCATTTAAAGTCACTTGAAATCTCCTGAAGTCTGTGAAATCTTCTAAAGTCATTGAAATATCCTGAAGTATCTCGAAGTCAGAAGTAGGTGTAAACCGAATAGGTCGAGGATTAAGAGAGGATTAGCGTGGATTAGAAGTGGATTACCCACGATTAGAAGTGAATTATTTCGAGTTGAAAGTTTACTGCAATTGTATCACTTATGATTACTTAGATAAACCCAGATTATCTGGAATTGCACGTGGACTATCTACGATTACAGTGGATTATCCGAATGACAAGTGGATTATCGAGGATTACAAGCGAATAAGTTACAAGTGGTTCAAATAGGATTGCAAGTACATTCTCCAGTATTATAAGTGGATTATTTCGAATTACCCTGGATTACTCAGATTACTTGGATTACTTCATATTACCTAGAATTATAATAAGATTATCTAGTATTACTTAGGATGACTTTCTATTAAGCCGGATTACAAATGAATTACCTAGGATTACAAATGGATTATCTATGATTGTGATTGTATTACTTTGAATTACACTGGATTACTCGGGTGAATTGCATTACTTCGGTTTATCTAGAATCACAATTAGATTATCTAAAATTAACTAGAATTACACTGGATTACTTTAGATTACAAGTGGATAATGTAGGGTTATAAGTGTATTGCAACCTGATATTTGCAGATTACAAGTAGATTATCTACGATTATATTAGATTACTTCTGTATACAAGTGCATCATACAAGGTTACAAATGAGATTACGCCAGATTACAAGTAAATGACCTAATATTACCTGGATTACAGGGGGATTATTTCTGATTACAAGTGGATTACCTAATATTACATTATAGTATTCGAATTACCCTGGATTACTTCGATTACGACGGATTATATAGGATTGTCTAGGTTTACACTTGATTACTCCGGATTAAATATGAATCAGAATTAGATTACTGCGAATTACAAGTGGATTATCTAGGATAACCATTGATGATCTAGAATTCAGAAATGGATAACTTCGGATTACAATTGGATTACCCAATGTAACAATGGGATATTCTTGGATTACAAGTGGATTACATATGATCACATGGATTACTGGGGATTACTAGGATATTATCTATGATTACAAGTGAATATTACCCAGGGTAACAAGTATAATGCAAGTGGATTACATTGTATTAAAAGTGTATTACGTGGGATTATACTGCATCACTCGGCTATCTTTGGATAATTTGGATTACTTCAGATTACCTAGGATTACTCCAAATTACCTAGGATTAGAAGTGCATTGTCTGGAATTACAAGTGGATTATTAGATATACTTGGATTACGGCGGATTATATAGAACTACAATTACATTGTGTATGATTACCTAGGATTAAAATTGGATAACATTGGATTTCAAGTGGATTACCTAGGGCTACAAGTGAATTATGCTGGATTACAAGTGAGTTACTTAGCTTTACGCAGGATTACAAGGAAATAATTTCAGATTACAAGTAGATTGCCTAGAATTACACTCGATTACAAGAATTATTTTGGATTATTTGGATTACTTCGTGATGGATTACAAGTGTATTACCTAGGTTAAGACTCGATTTTGTAGAATTGCCTAGGTTTACAATGGATTATTTCGGAGAACAAATGGATTACAAGAGAATTGCTTCGAATTACAAGTGGCTTACATGTGGATTACAAGTGGATTATCTAGGTTGACAAGTCGATTATCTGGCAGTACATAGAACTACAATTAATTATATTATGTATGATTACCTAGGATTATAATTAGATTACTTCGTATTTTAAGTGGATTACCTAGTGTTAAAAGTGTATTACCTAGAATGACAAGTTAATTACCGAGCATACGGAAGATTGCGAGGAAATAATTACAGATTGAAAGTGGATTATCTAGGTTTACACTCGATTACGAGGATCACCCTGGATTTTTTTTATTATTCCGCGTTAACTAGGGATTTCTAGGTTTACACTGGATTACTCCTGATTACAAGTGGATTACTCCTGATTACAATTGGATTACGATAGGATTGCCGTGGATTGCAAGAAGATTATTCCGGATTGCAATTGGATTATCTAGCATTGCAACTGGATTACGGCGGATTACTAGTGGGTCTCCTAAGGTTAAAAGTGGATCACGGCGGATTACAAGTGAATTGCCTAGGATTAGAGCAGATTGCAAATGGATTACCTAGGTTTACACTTGATCACTCGGATTGCCGTGGATTGCGATGTATTACTTAGATTACTTCGGATTATCTAGGATTGCCTAGATTTACACTGGATAGTTTCGGGTCACCAGTGGATTAAAAGGGGATTACTTCGAACTACAGGTGGATTACACGTGAATTACAAGTGGAGTACCTACACAAGTTAATTACCTAGCATTACAGGGCAATAATTACAGATGACAACTGGATTATCTAGGGTTACACTCGATTACGAGGATCACCCTGGATTTTTTTGATTACTCAGCGTTAACTATGATTGTCCAGGTTTACACTAGAATACTCCTGATTTCAAGTGGATTACAAGAGGATTACAGCAGATTTCAATATGATTATCTAGGATTGCAATTAGATGATCTAGGATTACAATTAGATTACTGGGGACTACAAGTGGGTTACCTAGGATTACAAGTGTATTAAGCCGAAGAACAGGTGAATTACCTGTGATTACGTCGGATTACAAGTGCATTGCTTAAGTTTACACTTGATTATTTCGAATCACAAGTGGATTACAAAAGGATAACTTCAAATTACAAGTGGATTATTTTATAAGGTTGCGGTTAGAATACGCTAGGTTTACAAGTCGACTACTACGTTTTGTAAGTGAATCATCTAGGATTAAAGCGGATTACAAGTGAATTACAATCGGATTACTGTGGATTACAAGTGGATTACCTAAAAAAATACGCAGATTACCTAGGATTAAACTGGATCACTTAGTTGAATTGGATTATCCCGCATTATCTAGGGTTGCCTAGGTTCAAACTGGATTACTTTGGATTACACGTGGATTACAAGGGGATTACTGCAGATTACAAGTTGATTATTATATAGGAATACAAGTGTATTATATAGGATTGCAAGTTCATTACTCCGAAATACACGTGAATTATCTAGGATTACAAGAGAATTATCTCATATTACATGTGGATAACCTAGCATTACAAGTTAATTACCTAGCATTATTCAGAATTACAAAGAAATAATTTCAGATTACAAGTGCATTATCTAGGGTTGCACTCTATTACGAGAATTACTCTAGATTATTTTGATTACTCCGCGTTAACAAGGATTGTCTAGGTTTACACTGGATTACTCCTGCTTACAAGTGGATTACAATATGATTAAAGTGGATCGCAATTGGATTATCTAGCATTACAACTGGATTACTGCGGATTACTATTGGGTTTCCTTGGGTTATAAGTTGATCACTTCGGATTACAGGTGAATTGCCTAGGATTATGGCAGATTACAAATGAATTACCTATGTTTGCACTTGATCACTCGGATTGCCGTGGATGTATTACTTAGATTACCTCGGATTATCTAGGATTGCCTAGGTTTACACTGGGTAATTTCGGATTACAAGTGGATCACAAGAGGATTACTTCGAATTACAAGTGGGTTAAACGTGAATTACAAGTGGATTACCTAGGATTACAAGTGGATTACCTAGGATTACAAGTGCATTATCTGGAATTACAAGTGGATTATTAGATTTACTTGGATTTCGGCGGATTACATAGAACAACAATTATATTATATGTATGATTACCCAGGATTACAATTAGATTACTTTATATTTTCAGTGGATTACCTAGGGTTACAACTGTATTGCCTAGGATTACAAGTTAATTACCTAGCATTACGAAGAATTACAAAGAAATAATTTCAGATTACAAGTGCATTATCTAGGGTTACACTCGATTACGAGGTTGTCCTAGATTATTTGGAATACAAGTGGATTACCTACAAATATCCGCAGATTACCTAGGATTAAACTGGATCACTCAGATGAATTGGATTATCCCGCATTATCCAGCATTGCCTAGGTTTACACTGGATTACTGTGGATTGCACGCGGATTACAAGGGGATTACTGCATATTACAAGTAGATTATTATATGTGATTACAATTAACTAGGATTATGAGTGGATTACCGAGGATTATAAATGGATTATCTAGGCTTACGCCAAATCATTTGGATTTCCTAGGATTGCAAGTGGATTACAAGTGGATTATATAGTATTGCAAGTAAATTACTCTGGAATACACGTGAATTATCTAGGATTACAAAAGAATTATCTCGTATTACAAGTGGATAACCTAGCATTATAGGTGGATTACCTAGGATTATGAGTGGATTGTCAAGGATTATAAGTCGTTTATCTAGGATTACTCCGGATCATTTGTATCACCTAGGATTGTCAGTGAATTACAAGTGGATTATCTAGGATTACACTGGATTACTTGGATGAATTGGATCACGGATTACCAGTTCGGATAACTGAGCAGTCCAGCAAATTACCAGAGTTCTTTCTGCCCCGACTAAAGTTGAGTCAATATAGATACAACATTAATCATTGTAAATATAGATGCATCTGAAAGATGTAATTACCTCCAGCAGGAATTATCATCAAATACCGAAGTACCATTAATCAATCATGAAATGCAAACAACAAAAACATAATTTTCCTCTCTGTGTTTCTTCGATTCGATTCTAGAAAGGTCAAGAATTTTTCTCACATTTTAGCATCGAAGCTACACAATAGGAAATAGCTTATTCCTAACAAGATAAGGCTTGTGGGCGAGATAATCGATTCAGATACACGAGATATTACCCAGGTCAAAGATGATCTCTGAATCTATGATATGTGAACACACCTTTCTAGAAACTTTCATCGTAATTGGCGGAAAACCTTTCTCTTTCATCAAAACTGGACAAATCGATCCTAAATGATTAACCCTAATAGGCTGAACCTAAATCCATGAAAGCTCTCCTTGAAAGTGGGCTTTAAAGCTTCCTCACTCGATCCACGCCTATTTTATTTTCGGATCAGGCTTGTCACGGAATGGTTTATGTCCCAACAAAAAGATGGGCAGAAGCTCATCATAACTTGGAGAAGGTATTCCGTTTTTTGTGACCTTGACAGGTTTAATCGTTGGAATGCAAAAAGATGCAAAAGATGAATAGAATTCGAAACTTTTTTATCGTTTTTCCCGGTTTGGTGCGACGGATGGTATTTCAGTTATACAGATGTCACACTCTTTCCCCGATTTCCCTCTTTTCCCGATTTTTAAAAATAAATCCTCTTTTTCGTCCTGTTTTTAAGTAATTTACCCTTCTTCTCGTTTTTTCGATTTTATTTTGCTTAAATGGAAAATGAATTATTAGAACACAATAAGAAAATTCAACTATTTTTTTGTTGAAAGTTAATTTTTTATCATTAAAAAATCTACATTTATTTTTTTGGTTCATCTGTTTTGGTTATAAAATTTAATTATTTTTCTGAGAATTCAACAATTTTGTTAAAGAGTCATCCTTTTTTATTGAAAATAAAACTGTTTTGTTCAAATTTCGTTTTTTTTTTCGGATTCAGAAACCATCTTTTAGTATAAAAGTCATCTCTTTTTGGTTGAATTAATTCTTTTAATTTGAAAACTCTACATGTTTTTGGTTCAAAATTCATCTCTCCTGATTGAAATTTAACTATTTTGAAATAATGTCATATTTTTTAGTAAAAAATTCAACTGTTTTGTTGAACATTCGTCTTTTTGAATAGAAAATTCATCATTTGGTAGAAAAATTATCTTTTGTGGTTGAGTTAATAATTTTTAATTTATTATAGTTTTAGTTAATAATACTTCTCTTTTGGTTAAAACCTTAATTATTTTGTTGAAAATGTAACTATTTTGTTAAAAAACTTCTCCGTTGAAAATTTAACCGTTTTTACTGAAAATCAACTATTTTCCTTAAATTTCATATTTTCAGATTGAAAATTCCACTCTTTTGTAGAAAATTCGCCTTTAGCTTGAAAATTCCACAATTAATTTGATTGTTTTTTTTTTCTTTTATGACTGAAAAAAAAACTTCCTTCATTTCAAATCTGTCTCTTTGGTTTAAAAATGCATTTCTTTTGATTAAAAATTTAATTATTTTGTAGAAGATTCAAATATTGTGTTAAAAAGTCATCTTTCTCGATTGGAAATTTAACTAGTTGGTTGAAAGTTGAACTAATTTGTAAACAAATTAATTTTTTTTGGTTGACGATTCATCTCCTTCGTTGGAAATTCAACCATTTTTATTGAAAATTAACTATTTTTTTTAAATTTCATATTTTCAGATTAAAAATTCCACTCTTTTGTAGAAAATTCGCCTTTTAGTTTGAAAATGCCACAATTAATTTGATATTTTTTTTCTTTTATGACTGAAAAAAAAACTTTCTCTATTTCAAATTTGTCTTTTTGGTTTGAAAATGCATCTCTTTTGGTTAAAAATTTAATTATTTTGTTGAAGATTCAACTATTTTCTTAAAAAGTCATATTTTTCGGTTGGAAATTGAACTAGTTGGTTGAAAATTGAACTAATTTGTAAAAAAATTAATTTTTTTTGGTTGACGATTCATCTCCTTCGTTGAAAATTTAACCATTTTTATTAAAAATTAACTATTTTCTTTAAATTTGATATTTTCAGATTGAAAATTCCACTATTTTGTAAAAAATTCGTCTTTTAGCTTGAAAATTCCACAATTTATTTGATTTTTTTTTCTTTTATGACTGAAAAAAACTTTCTTAATTTCAAATTTGTCTTTTTGGTTTAAAAGTGCATTTCTTTTGGTTAAAAATTGAATTATTTTGTTGAAGATTCAATTGTTTTGTTAAAAAGTCATTTTTTCGGTTGGAAATTTAACTAGTTTGTTGAAAGTTGAACTAATTTGTAAAAAAATTAATTTTTTTTGGTTGACGATTCATCTCCTCCTCATATTTTCAGATTGAAAATTCAACTGTTTTGTAGAGAATTCGCCTTTTAGCTTGAAAATTCCACAATTAATTTGATTTTTTTTTCTTTTATGACTGAAAAAAAACTTTCTTAATTTCAAATTTGTCTTTTTGGTTTAAAAATGCATTTCTTTTGGTTGAAATTTGAATTATTTTGTTGAAGATTCAACTATTTTGTTAAAAAGTCATCTTTCTCGATTGGAAATTTAACTAATTGGTTGAAAGTTGAACTGATTTATTTTGAGTTTTTGTTAACAATTTAACTATTTTCTTATAAACTCGTTTTTTTGTTCAAAATTAAAGTTTTTAACCAGAACTTAAGCTATTCCAATTGAATATTTATTACATTAGTAGAAAATTCATATCTTTAATTAAAATTTTTAATATTTAGTTGAAAAATCTTCTATTGTGGTTGAAAATTATTTTTTATAACCGCAAATTATATTATTTAATTTTTGGTTGAAAATTTATATTTTTATGTAATTGAAAATACCTGGTCGAAAGTTGAACTACTTTGTTCAAATTAATGTTCTTGGTTAGATTCATCTCTTTGGTTGAAAATTTAACTATGTTGTTGAAAATTAGTTTTTTTTGTTGAAAATTTATTTTTTTAACTAAAAATGTTAACCATTCCATTTTTGGTTGATATTTTATCTTCTTGGTTGAAACTTTATCTTTTTGGTCGAGAATTTATATTTTTGGTTAAAAATTCCACTACTTGCTATTTGAAACTTGAATTAATTTATTAAAATTTTACTTTTTAGATAAAGATTCAAATTTTTAGTTGAAAATTCATGTAGTTTGTTGAAAATTCGTCTTTTTGGTAGAAAATAATTCTTTTTAGCCGAAAATACATCTTTTGTGTTGAAAATTCCACTATTTCGGTATAAAATTCAACTAGTTAAAAATTAATATGTTTTGGTTGAGGTTGCATTTTTTTAAATTCAACTATTTGATAGAAAATTCGTCTTTTTGAGCTGAAAATTCAACAATTTGGTTGAAGATTTATCTCTCTTGGTAGAAAAGTCCTCTTTTTTGTTGTTAAAAATTACACTCATTTATTGAAAATTCAATATATTTCGACTTGAAATCTTAGGAATATAGTATCTACATTAATTTTATTCAAAAGAATTTATTTCCCTATTATTGATAATTGAAAATTGATCGTTTTTAGTTGAAAAATGTATTTTGTCGAAAATATATTTTCGCGTTAAAAATTCAACTATTTATCTAGAGAATCCGCATTTTTGGTTTAAAAATTCAACAATTCGGTTAAAATTTGTTTTTCTCTCTTCACTAAAAAATATTTCCTGGTTAAAAATATAAATTGTTGTGTTAAAAATACAACTGTTAATCTAATTTGGTTAAGGATTCACCTATTTTGTTAAAAATTCGAGTTTCTTGGTTGATAAATAATTAAACTTTTTGATGGAAAATTCAAATAATTGGTTGAAAGTTGAACTTCTTTGTTAAAAATTTGAGAATTCATCTTTTCGATTGAAGATTCCTCTTTTTTTGGTAAAAAATTTGTTGCTCGATAATAATTTTTTAAAATTCAACTATTCGGTTGAAATTCATTTTTTTAGGTCAAAAAGTCAACCATGTAGTTAAAAATTCTAATATTTTGTTGAAAATTTAATTAGTTTTTAAAAACTCAACTATTTTGTTAAAAATTCATCTTCATTGTTTGAAAATTCAAATGATTTGTTAAAAATTCATCTTTTTGGTTGAAGATTCCTCCTTTTTTGGTAGAAAAGTTCTTGGTTGATAATAATTTTTTCAAATTCAACTATTTGGTTCAAAATTCATTTTTGTATATCAAAAACGCAAGTATTTGGATGAAAAGTCAAATATTTTGTTGAAATTTCATTTTTTTTTAAACTCAACTATTTTGTTAAGAAGTCATCTTTTTTGTTTGAAAATTCAACTGCTGTGTTAAAAATTCCTCTTTTTTGGTAGAAAAGTTCTTTATTAATAATTTTTTTTATCAATTCAACTATTTGGTAGAAAATTCATATTTTTAGGTCGAAAACTCAAGTTTATTATAAAAATTTAACTGTTTTGTTGAAAATTCAATTATTTTTCAAAAACTTAACTATTTTGTTAAGTCATCTTTTTTTTGAAAATTAAACTGCTTCGTTAAAAATTTGTCTTTTTGGTTGAAAATTCCTCTTTTCTTCGTAAAAAAATTCTTGGTTGACAATTTTTTTTTAATGAACTATTTGTTTAAAAATTGATCTTTTTAGGTCGAAAACTCAACTATATGGTTAAAAAGTCAAATATTTTGTTGAAAACTTAAATATTTTTTGAAAACTGAACTATTTTGTTAAATTCATCTTTTTTGTTTGAAAATTAAACAGCTCTGTTAAAAATTCATCTTTTTCGTTGAAAATTCCTCTTTTCTTCGTAAAAAAATTCTTGGTTGATAATTTTTTTAAATGAACTATTTGGTTAAAAATGTATCCTTTTTGGTCGAAAACACAACTATGTGGTTATAAATTTCAATATTTTGTTGAAAATTTAAATAGTTCCTGAGAACTCAACTATTTTGTTAAGAAGTCATCTTTATTGTTTGAAAATTCAAATTCTTTGTTAAAAAAACATCTTTTTGGTAGAAAAGTTCTTGGTTAATAATAATTTTTTTAAATTCAACTATTTGGTTGAAAAATAATTTTTTTCGAACAAAAGCTCAACTATATGGTTAAAAAGTCAAATATTTTATTGAAAATTTAAATATTTTTTGAAAACTGAAATATTTTGTCAAATTCATCTTTTTTGTTTGAAAATTAAACTGCTCTGTAAAAAATTAATCTTTTTTGTTAAAGATTTTTCTTTTTTGGTATAAAGGTTCTTGGTTGATAATAATTTTTTTTTAATTGAACTATTTGGTTGAAAATTTAATTTTTTTTAAACTCAACTATTTTGTTAAAAAGTCATCTTTATTGTTCGAAAATTCAACTCCTTTGTTAAAAATACGTCTTTTTGGTTGACAATTCCTTTTTTTTTAGTAAAGAAGTTCTTTATTAATAATAGTTTTTTTTTAATTCAACTATTTTTTTGAAAATTTATTTTTTCAGGTCAAAAACTCAACCATGTGCTTAAAAATTCTAATATTCTGTTGCACATTTAATTAGTTTTTGAAAAGTTAACTTTTTTGTTAAAGTCATCTTTTTTGCTTGAAAATTCAACTGCTGTGTTAAAAATTCGTCTTTTTGGTTAAAAATTCCTCTTTTTTTTTGAAGAAAAGTACCTTAGTAATAAAAGTTTTTTTTTAATTCAACTTTTCGGTAGAAAATTTATATTTTTAGGTAGAAAACTCAAGTTTATTGGTTAAAAATTCGACTTTTTTGTTGAAAATTTAAGTATTTTTTGGAAATTTAACTATTTTGTTAAAATCATCCTTTTTGTTTCAAAATTAAACTGCTTTGTTAAAAATTCGTCTTTTTGGTTGAAAATTTCTCTTTTCTTAGTAAAAAAGTTCTTGTTTGATAATTTTTTTAAAATTAACTATTTGGTTAAAAATTGATCTTTTTAGGTCGAAATCTAAACTATGTGGTTGAACATTATAATATTTTGTTGAAAATTTGATTAGTTTTTGAAGACTCAACCTTATTGTTAAAGTGTCATCTTTATTGTTTGAAAATTCAAATGCTTTGTTAAAAAATCATCTGTTTGGTGGAAGATTCCTCTTTTTTGGTAAAAATGTTCTTGGTTGATAATAATTTTTTTATAATTCAAAAATTTGGTTAAAAATGTATCTTTTCAGGTCGAAAACTCAACTATGTGGCTAAAAATTAAAATATTTTGTTGAACATTGAATTAGTTTTTAAAAACTCAACTATATTGTTAAAAACTCATCTTTATTGTTCGAAAATTCAACTCCTTTGTTAAAAATTCCTTTTTTTTGGTTAAAAATTCCTCTTTTCTTGGTAAGAAAGTTCTTTATTGATAATAGTTTTTTTAATTCAACTATTTGGTAGAAAATTCATATTTTTAGCTCGAAAACTCAACTTTGTTGGTTAAAAATACAACTGTTTTGTTGCAAATTTAAGTCTTTTTTGAAAACTTAACTATTTTGTTAAAGTCATCTTTTTCGTTTGAAAATTAAGCTGCTTTCTTAAAAATTCGTCTTTTTGGTTGAAAATTCCTCTTTTCTTCGTAAAAAAATTCTTGGAATTCTATTGTTAGCAATTGCAGAAAATTGAAAATTAAAAAAATTAAACAGTTTGAAATTGAACTGTTGACAATTGGAGAAAAATTAATTTTCAACTGTTGAAAATTGAAGAAACTTGATAATTGAATTATCAGCAGTAGAAAATTCAACTGTTGAAAATTAAATAGAATTGAAAAATCAATTATTAACTGTTGAAAATGAAAGACAATTGCTCACAATAGAATTTTCAACTGTTGAAAATTCTATTGTTAGCAATTGCAGAAAATTGAAAATTAAAAAAATTAAACAGTTTGAAATTGAACTGTTGACAATTGGTGAAAAATTAATTTTCAACTGTTGAAAATGGAAGAAACTTGATAATTGAACTATCAGCAGTGGAGAACTCAACAGTTGAAAATTAGAGAATTGAAAATTTCATTATTAACTGTCGAAAATAAAAGACAATTGATAATTGAATTTTCAACAGTTGAAAATTCTATTGTTATCAATTGAAGAAAATTAAAAATTAAAGAAAATTCAACAGTTTGAAATTGAACAAAATTGAACTGTTGTAAATTCAACTGTTGAAAACTCAATGTTAAATTTTCTTCAATTTTCAACAGTTAATAATTCAATTTTCAATTCTCTTCAATTTTAAATCTTCATCAATTTTCAATTGTTGAATTTGCATCTGTTAAAAATTCAATTATTAATTTTCAATTTCCAAAAATTGGGTTTTCACTTTTCTTCCGTTTAAAAGAATTCATTTGTCTAATATTGAAAATTCAATTTTCAACTGTTAAAAATTCAAAAATTGTAAATTGCATTTTCTAAAAATTTACTAAATGGGCTTAGCCATAAACTAAATTTTAACGTCCAAAATTTCCCACGTGAATTAAATATTGTTTTCTCCAATAAAGCAAATTTTTGAAATAATAATAATAATTTATTAATAAATAATAATAATTTTTTTAGAGAATGGGGGAAAAAGGGGAAACGCAGGGGAATAGGGGAAAACTGTGATCCCTGCGCTAAATAAAATAATTTTCTATTTTAATATTACAAATTAATCCAATTAGAATGCTTCCACTATAAATTGTTTACATTTTAGGGTTTTAATTTGCAACTTTTTTTTGAGATTTTGTATTTAAGGTAGTTTTCGTACCAAAAATCAGGTCTCCGGATACAAAAAGTTTTCTATGAATTTAAGAATTGAAATAATATTATCATTCATTTTTTAACAAAGAAAAAACTTTTTAAGAAAAATGTTTAAAACTTACGAAAAACATTTGTTTGAAAAATCTTTTTTGCAATAAATTTAATATTTTTTCAATTCAATTTTGAAAGTAAATTTTTTTATGGCTGAAATCTACCATTTTTTTTTTTAATTTGGTTAAGCATGTTTTACTCAAATTCAACCATTTTAAAAAATTGGTGAAAAGTAATTATTTTTCGTAACTTTTAGGCTTTTTTCATCAAAAATAATATTTTTTCTTTCATAAAACGAATAATATTATTGCAATTCATAATTTCATATAAAATTTTTTTTCCATGGTCCTGATTTTTGGCACAACCTTAAGCAAAAAACTTACTAATAATTCTGAAGAGCCACTTTTTAAAATATAAACCCAGAATTTTTTGCACATTTAGATGAGTAATTTTGCGTCGATATTTTTGGTAAATACTCCTCTGAGTCTAAAATAATTCTGTCTTTATAAAAATTCATTATAAAAAAATGAAAGCTCAATGTGACGCACTCGTATCGCATTTGAATTTTGAAATTTCAGTACGCGAAAGTCAACTGAGGGGCAACCTTCCTACAGTGGATAGGGCACCCTACAGTGGATAATCATTAATTCAGAGGACAAATATACGTAAAATAATTAATTTTAAATTAAATTTATTAACTATTGGTTAAATTAAATTAATTTTTGACATAAATTATTTTTAATTAATCATTATCCACTGTAGGTTGTACTATCCACTGTAGAAAGGTCTCCCCTGGAATATTTAGAGATTCTAGAACGTATTGCTAACACCCGTTCACAATGTCCTTTTCGTCGACTTAGAACTTAAAAAAAAAATTGTTTTTAATCGCACTCAACATTCATACTACGCACTAATTATTTATTATATTAATAATTAAATAATAAATTATTTATATAATATCCTTCAATCTCTAATAATGTTCTATCGTTTTCCTAATACCAGAAATCGTGAATATTGCGAATTGTAGCATTCAGTGAGAAAAAAAATATAATTATATTTTTTTTCACTGACTTTGTCTTTATTAGACTCAGAAAATATTTTCTTATGTAACTGGAATGTACAACAGTTAATAGAAAGATTATTCTGTTTTTGAAGAAAATATTATCTTTTTAGAAAAGGTTAATTTACAGGGTGTCTAGTCAAATACTGGAAAAAAATTCCCTGACAATTTCAGATTTTTTCATTTGTTCCAGAATTTTAACATTTTTTTTATCATTTTTTAAAAAGATCGATTCGGAATATTTAAATATCGAAAAGTATAAAAATATTAGTAATCATGTGTAAAATTAAATAACTTTTTTTTCGTTTGTGAAAGTAACTTTATTAAAGGATAAGTAATCCCTAATGGTAGAAATTTCTAGGGATTTAATTAATATATTTAATTTAGAGAACTTTAAGATATACTTTGAGATATTCCTAAATATATTATCACCATCGAATATTTAAATTAAATAGTACTAAAAATATAATTAATCATTTCTTTGATAATAATTTATAAAATATTGCATTTTCAAGAAGATAAATTTTTAACCAAATTAGTTGAATTTTGAATTAAAAAGATTAATTTTTACCAAAAAAGACAAATTTTCAATAAAATACGTGAATTTTCAAAAAATAGTTGAATTTTCAACTAAAAAAGATCAACTTTCAGCTAAAAATAGAATAGTTACATTTTCAGTACAAATTGATGAATTTTCACCTAAAATTATGAATCTTCTGCTCAATTAGTTGAATTTTAAACCAAAAAGGTTAATTTTCAACTAAAAAATATAACTTTTCAACCATAAATTAAAAAGTAAATTTTCAGTTTAAAAATTAATTTTCAACTAAAGAGAGGAATTTTCTACTAAAAGATGAAATATTCAACTGAATTAATTAAATTTTTAGTAAAAAAATTAATTTTCAACCAAAAAAACACGAATTTTCAACATAATAGTTATATTTTAAACTGGAATAGTTAAATTTTCAGTCAAAAAAATTACTTTTCGAAAAAAAAAGAATTTTCAACAAAATACATTAATTTTCAACCAAATACTTGAATTTCCAACTAAAAAGGATAATTTTTTCATCAAATAGTTCAATTTTAATCTGAAAAATATCAATTCTCAATCAAAAATGGAATAGTTCCATTTAAAGTATCAAAAAATTAATTTTTAACCATGCAAAAACGAATTTTCAACAAAATATAAAAAATTTTAACCAAAGTGATGAATTTTCGACTAAAATTATGCATCTTCTACTCGAATAGTTGAATTTTAAACCAAAAAGATTAATTTTCAACTAAAAAAGATAACTTTTTAATAAACAATTTAATAGCTAAATGTTCAGATGCAAAAATTAATTTAAAATAAAAATAGTTACATTTTCAGTACAAAGTGATAAATTTTCAACTAAAATTATGAATCTTCTGCTCAAATAGTTGAATTTTAAACCAAAAAGGTGAATTTTCAACTAAAAATATAACTTTTCAACCATAAATTAAAAAGTAAATTTTCAGTTTAAAAATTTAATTTTCAACTAAAGAGAGGAATTTTTAACTAAAAGATGGAATATTCAACTGAATTAGTGAAATTTTTAGTTAAAAAATTAATTTTCAACCAAACAAAACACGAAGTTTTAACATAATAGTCACATTTTTAACTGGAATAATTAAATTTTCAGTCGAAAAAATGACTTTATAAAAAAAATAATTTTTATCAAAATACATTAATTTTTAACAAAATAGTTGAATTTCCATCTGAAAAGGATACATTTTTTACCATATATTTCAATTTTCAACTGAAAGATATAAATTTTCAACCAAAAATGGAATAGTTATATTAACAGTTTATAAAAATTAATTTTCAACAATAAAAAAACGAATTTTCAAAAAAATATTTAAATTTTTTATCAAAGTGATGAATTTTAAACTAAAAAATATAACTATTCAACCAATAATTGAAAAGTAAATTTTCAGTTAAAAAAATTAATTTTCAACTAAAGGGTGGAATATTCAACTAAATTAGTTAAATTTTTAGTTTAAAAATTAATTTTTAACAACAAAAAAACACGAATTTTCAATATATTAGTTACAATTCTAAATGGAATAGTTAAATTTTCACTTAAAAAAATTAATTTAAAAAAATCTAATTTTCAACAAAATACATCAATTTTTAACCAAATAGTTGAATTTCCAACTAAAAAAGGTCAATTTTTTACCAAATAGTTAAATTGTAAACTGAAAAATATCAATTTTCAATCAAAAATGGAATACTTACATTTACAGTTTAAAAAAATTAATTTTCCACAATAGAAAAACAAATTTTCAACAAAATATTAAAATTTTTAATAAAAATTATGAATTTTAAACTAAAAAATATAACTTTTCAACCAATAATTGAAAACTAAATTTTCAGTTAAAAAAATTAATTTTCAACTAAAAGGTGAAATATTCAACTAAATTAGTGAAATTTTTAGTTAAAAAATTCATTTTCATCGGAAAAAACACAAATTTTCAATATATTAGTCACAGTTTTAACTAGAATAGTTAAATTTTCAGTTAAAAAAATTAATTAAAAAAAAAAAATTAATTTGCAACAAAATACATCAAATTTCAACCAAACAGTTGAATTTACAACTAAAAAGGATCAATTTTTACCAAATAGTTGAATTTTCAACTGAAAAATATCTATTTTCAACCAAAAATGGAATAGTTACATTGACAGTTTAAAGAAATTAATTTTCAGCAATACAAAAACGAATTTTCAACGAAATATTTGAATTTTTAATGAAAGTGATTAATTTTCAACTAAGAATTTAACTTTTCAACCAATAATTGAAAAATAAATTTTCAGTTTAAAAAATTAATTTTCAACTAAAAAGAGGAATTTTCAACTAAAAGATGGAATATTCAACTGAATTAGTGAAATTTTCAGTTAAAAAATTAATTTATAACCAAAAAACACGAATTTTCAACATAATAGTTACATTTTTAACTGGAATAGTTAAATTTTCAGTTAAAAAATTTATTTTCAACAACAAAAAAACATCAAATTTCACTATAATAGTTACAATATTAACTGGAATAGTTAAATTTTCAGTTAAAAGAATTAATTTTCAACAACAACAAAATAATTTTCAACAAAATACATCAATTTTCAACCAAATAGTTGAATTTGCAATTAAAAAGGATACATTTATTACCAAATAGTTCAATTTTCAACAAAAAATGGAATAGTTACATTAAAAGATTAAAAAAAATTAACTTTCAACAATCCAAAAACGAATTTTTAACAAAATATTTAAATTTTTAATCAAAGTGATGAATTTTCAACTAAAAAATATAACTTTTCATCCAATAATTGAAAAGTCAATTTTCAGGTAAAAAAGTTAATTTTAAACTAAAAAGAGGAATTTCCAACTAAAAAGAGGAATTTTCAACTAAAAGATGGAATATTCAACTGAATTAGTGAAATTTTTAGCTAAAAAAATTAATTTTCAACAAAATACATTAATTTTCAAAAAAATAATTGAATTTCTATCTAAAATGGATAAATTTTTTACCATATATTTCAATTTTCAAC
The DNA here is from genome assembly GCA_011634705.1 of Andricus grossulariae. Taxonomy (NCBI): domain Eukaryota; kingdom Metazoa; phylum Arthropoda; class Insecta; order Hymenoptera; family Cynipidae; genus Andricus; species Andricus grossulariae. The sequence goes on from JAABKJ010007545.1 coordinate 95,886,133, forward strand.
TGGAAAATATCAATTCTCAACCAAAAATGGAATACTTACATTTACAGTTTGAAAAAATTAATTTTCAACAATACAAAAACGAATTTTCAACGAAATATATTTAATTTTCAATCAAAGTAATGAATTTTAAACTAAAAAATACAATTTTTCAACCAATAATTTGAAAGTAAATTTTCATTTAAAAAAATCAATTTTCAACTAATAGGTGGAATATTCAACTGAATTAGTGAAATTTTTAGTTGAAAAATTCATTTTCAACAACAACAAAAAACACGAATTTTTAATATAATAGTTACAGTTTTAACTGGAACCGTTAAATTTTCAGTTAAAAAAATTAATTTTCAACAACAAAAAATTAATTTTCAACTAAAAGGTGGAATATTCAACTGAATTAGTGAAATTTTTAGTTAAAAAATTTATTTTCAACCAAAAAAAAACACGAATGTTTAATATAATAGTTACAATTTTAACTGGAACTGTTAAATTTCCAGTTAAAAAAATTAATTTTCAACAAGAAAAAATTAATTTTCAACAAAAAAAAAAAATTATTTTCAACAAAGTACATTAATTTTCAACTAAATAGTTGAATTTCCAACTAAAAAGGATACATTTTTTACCAAATAGTTCAATTTTCAACTGAAAAATATCTATTTTCAACCAAAAAGGTGAATTTTGAACTAAAAAATATAACTTTTCAACCAATAATTGAAAAGTAAATTTTCAGTTTAAAAAATTAATTTTCAACTAAAAAAAGGAATTTGCAACTGAAAGATGGAATATTCAACTGAATTAGTAAAATTTTTAGTTAAAAAATTAATTTTCAACCAAAAAAACACGAATTTTCAACATAATAGTTACATTTTTAATTGGAATAGTGAAATTTTCAGTAAACAATTAATTTCCAACAACATAATTATGCATCTTCTAGACAAATAGTTGAATTTTAAACCAAAAACATGGATTTTCAATTAAAAAAGATAACTCTTTAATTAAAAATTGAATAGCTAAATTTTCAGTTGCAAAAATTAATTTAAAAAAAAATAGTTAAATTTTCTACCAAAGAAATGAATGTTCAATTAAAATGATTAATCTCCAAACAAAAAAAATTAACTTATAATAAAAGAATTTAACTTTCAAACAAATAGTCGAATTTCCAATTTTAAAAATATAACTTTTCCAACAAACACTGCATAGTTAATGTTTAGTTTAAAAAATTAATTTCTAACTAAACAAAAAAGAATTTTTAACATAATAGTCAAACTTTTGACTGGAATAGTTAAATTCTCAGTTACGAAAATTATTATTTTTTTAATTATTAAATTATCTACCAAAGAAATGAATTTTCAACTAAAAAAGATAAATTTTAAATCAAAAATTTAATACGTAAATATTCAGTTAAAACAATTAATTTTCAAAAAAAAAAGAATTGTCAATACAGTAGTTAAATTTTCAGTTAAAAAAATTAGTGAAATTTTTTAGAGAAATTTTCAACTAAAAAGGTGAATTTTCAATAAGGAAGATTAATTTTCAACCATATAGTCGAATTTTTAATAAAAAAGATAAATTTTTAATCAAAAATAAAATAGTTAAATTTTCAGTTAAAAAAAGGAATTTAAAATCGAAAGAAAACAAATTTTCAACTAAATAGTTTATTCCAGGTATATAAAGCTACTTTTGCAAATTAAAAAGCATTGTTATTTAATTTTATATTAAAATAAAAAAAATTAAACACGCTATCAAAAAATTCCCTGACCTAAAAAAAATTCCCGGACATTTCCAGGTTTTTCATGATACATAAAAATTCCCTGACAGTTCCAGGTTTTCCAGATTTTCCAGAAAGACACCCTGAATTAGAATCCCAGTTCCATAAATTAATTTAAAATTTGTTCCAGGGTCAATCTCGTTAGGCAAGAAATTCTGCCACAAGGAGGAAAATTTGTTAATAATTAATTAAACTAATTAAAATAATTAATAATAAAATTTCAGCTTATCAATGAAAATAATTTTTTTTTAATTATTCTTTTCTGATATAAGATAAACAAATTTTCCTCCAAGTTAATAAATTAGTGCATTAATTAGCCCTGATATGATCTCAACCTTTTTTGGACTCGTCTGAATAAAAAAGTTCAGGCTAGTCAAAAAAATTGAAATATGGAGATTGCAGAATTGATGTTTTAATTTTTAATTAATTTTTTATTAATTTAATTTTAATTTCTACGTTCTTCATGTTCTTCTCTTCTGTGCAAGTGTGCTCGCATATAAGAAAAATTTGAAGGAGGTTTGTAAGTTCAAAATTCATGCTGATTTTTCTACGCAAGACGCATTCAGTGAGTGTGAAAGTGGAAAAACGCTGTTCCTACACGAATAAATTGTACATATAATAAATTAATTTTTTTTGAAGATAAATATTAAAAAGTGTCGATTACCGATCTTATATTTGCTTTGGAGGAACGAAAAAAAATCTGCCTCTGCCCGGATTCGAACCCAGAACGCCACTATACATGCGGAGCGTTAACCGAATCAGAATATAAATTTAGGCAAATGATGTTATTTATAAATTATAAATTACATTTAAATTTAGTTATTCAAAAATTGATTTAAAAATAACATCATTTGCTTCAATTTATATGCTGATTCGATGAAAATTCTTCAGACTAAAGTATTCATTAGAAAAAAGCGACGGCACGTGATACAGGAGAGACAAGAAAGGATCTGCTGAGGCCTAGGTGGCGTAACTGGTCAACGCCTCAGATGTATAATGACGTTCTTGGTTCAAATCCGGACTGAGGCAGATTTTTTTTTTCGTTTTTGAAAAGCAAATATTAGACCGGTAATGGACACTATTTAATATTTAACATACAAAAAATTAATGAATACCCTGGTCAACAAAATATTATTTGAATATAATTTATTGTTCACAAGGTATAGTGATTATATTTCTCCTGAATAAAATATTCTCTACACAAAATATATCATACACACAATTGAATAGTATTATATTTTTCTTATACAGAATATTTTCTACTCAGAATATATCTTACAGATCATTAAATAGTAATTTTTTTCTGAAAATATTCTATTTAACTAAAATTGACTAAATTTAACTATTTTGTAAACAAAAAAATTTGCTGGAAATTAATTTTTTTTACTGAATATTCAACTATTATAAAAATTACAACTCATAGAAATTAATTTTATTAGTTAAGGATTCACCTCTTTGGTTGAAAATTAACTTTTTTTTTTTTGAAACTTAACTTTTTTACTAATTATTTAACTATTCCATTTCTGGTTGAAAATCATTTTATTAGTTGAAGATTTAAATCTTTGGTTGAAAATGTAACTATTTTGTTAAAATTTGATCGCTTTTAGTTGAAAATTTAATTATTTGGTTGAAAATTTACTTTTTTATCGAAAAATCATATTTCTGGATTAAGAATTCAACTGTTTTGCACAAAATTCACCTTTTTGGCTTAAAAATTCCATAATTTGATTCAAAATTTTATTCTTCATTGACCTTAAAGATTCATAATATTAGTAGAAAATTCATCATTTTAATTGAAAATTTACTACTTTGGTTGAAAATTGAACTATTTTGTTGAAAATTCGTCTATTTTTCTTGAATTCCGCTATTTTTTATTTAAAATTAAATTTTTGTTGTTGAAATATTAACTATCTTTTGTTTTGTTAAAAATTCATCTTGTTTGGTTGAATTAAACTATTTTTGATTGAACATGGAAATTTTTTTGGTTTAAAATCTGAACTATTAAATTTTTGGTTGAGAATTAATTTTTTTTAATTAAAAATTCAACAAATCGATCGAAAGTTAAACTCCTTCGTTAAAAATTTATTTTTTGTCGAAGTACTATTCTGTTGAAAATTCAAATATTTTGCAAAAATGAAACTACTTTGTTAAAAAATAATCTTTTTTGGTAGAAAATTTAACTGTTTTGTTGAAAATTCATCTTTGTAGGTTGAGAATTAAATTATTTGTTTAAAAATTAAATTATTTGGTTGGAAATTTAATTATTTTGTTTTAATTTATTTTTAATTTAAATTTAATTAAATTTAATTTTTTGTCAAAAAAATGAAACAGTATTTTGTTGAAATTTAATATTTTTTTGATTGGTTCAAAATTAATTTTTATAGTTTGAAAATTCAAGTATTTGGTTGAAAATTTAACTATTTTGTTGAAAATTAAATTATTTTATTAAAAAGTCATCTTTTTAATAAAATTTTTACAAATCTTTTTCGATAGAACTATTTTTTCTTTAAAAATAAAATATTTTTTATATGAAATATAAACTATTATATTTTTTGTTGAAAATTCAACAACTTGATCGAAGGTTGAATTCCTTCATTCAAAATTTATTTTTTGTTGAATATTCATCATCTCAGTTGAAAATCCATCTCTTTGGTTAAAAATTTAACTGTTATATTGAAAATTCATTTTTTTGTTGTTGAAAATTTATTTTTTTTTACTGCAAATTTAACTATTCCATTTTTGGTTGAAAATTTATCTTTTTTATTTGAAAATGCAAATATTTCGTCGCAAATTGAACTTTTTTAGTTGAAAATTCAACTTTGTAGGTTGAGAATTAAATTATTTGTTTGAAAATTAAATTATTTGGTTGGAAATTTAATTATTTTGTTAAAACGCAACTATTTTGTTAAAAAGACATATTTTTTGTCGGAAAAACGAAGAAGTATTTTGTTGAAGTTTAATATTTTTTTAGTTGGTTCCAAATTCATTTTTGTAGTTTGTAAATTCAACTATTTGGCTAAAAATGCTACTAATTTGTTAAAAATTTAAATATTTTGAAAAAATGCAACTATTCTGTTGAAAAGTAATCTTTTTTGGTCGAAAATTTAATTTCTTGTTTGAAAATTAGTTTTTTCATATATAATACATCTCTTTGGTTGAAAATGTAACTATTATGTTGAAAATTCTTTTTTTTTTTTTTTGAAAATAAATTCTTGTTGTTGTGAAAAATCTTATTTTTTTTTTAAATTCCTTTTTTTAAATGTAAATTTGACTATTCCATTTTTTGCTGAAAATTGACCTTTTTTATTTGAAAATGCAAATATTTTGTTGAAAATTGAACTTTTTTAGTTGAAAATTCAACTATTTGGTTGAAAATGCATCTTTGTAAGTTAAAAATTCAACTATTTTGTTAAAAATTTGTTAAATATTTGTCTTTTTGGAAAAAAATTCGTCATCCTCGATTAAAAGTTAAACTGTCTTCTAAAAAATCATCTTTTTGGCTTAAAGATTCAACTATTTGGTTAAAAATACAACTGTTTTTGGTTGAAGTTGAATCTTTTTTGTTAGAAAATTCGACCATTAAAAAAAAATCTTCTATTTTGTTGAAAATTAAATTACGTTGTTTAAAATTTAAGTATTTTGGTTAAAAGTAATCTTTTTTTCTCATTTTTTTAGGATCCATTTATTTTGTTGAAAAATCGTTTCACTTCATTTAATTCAACATTTTTTATTATTTAAAATAAAAATATTTTTTTGTTGAAATATCAACTATTACATTTTGTTTAAAAAGTCAACTCCTTGTGGAAAATTAAAATCCTTTGTCAAAAATTCTTGTTTTTAACTACTTTGTTGAAAGCTTTTTTTAATTTAAAATTCATTTTTTTAACTGAGAATTGAACTATTTCATTTTTGATTCAAAATTTATCTTTTTTATTTCAAGATTCAACTATTTGCTTGAAAATACATCTTTATCGGTTTAAAATTAAACTATTTGACTAAAAATTCTAATAATTTGTTAAAAACTTAAATATTTTGAAAAACTGCAACTATTTTGTTGAAAAGTAATCTTTTTTGGTCGAAAATTTAACTTCTTGTTTGAAAATTATTTTTTTTTATATAAAATTCAACTATTTCGTTGAAAATTCATATCTTTCAGCAAAAAATTAATTTCTCTTAATAAAAAATTAATCCCTTTTACTAACAAATTAATCTTTTTCGGTTGAAAATGGATATATTTCATATTGAATTAATTATGGTATTCACATTAACTTTATGCCCCGTAGTAAATAATTTTTGTGTAAAATCTATTTTGCCTAGAAAAAGTTTTACACATAATGTTTGTGTTTAAGTATTTTATTTATTCTTTTTAATATTTTGTGTAGAATGCATTTTGTGTAAGAAAATTTATGCGTAGAAGAAATATAATCACTTTGTGTGCAATATACTCTGTGTAGGGGGAACCTTGCTACAGTGGATAATAGAACCTAAAGTGGATAATTATTAACTAAAAACACTAATCTATGCAAAAAATAAATTAAATTTAATAAATAGTTAATCCACGATAAGTCTTAATAAATTTAATTAATTATTTAAAGTATATTAGCACTCTGAAATAATGATTATCCACTGTAGGTTGCATTATCCACTGTAGACAGTTTCCCCCTATATTAGTGGATTTAAAAACGTACTGATTTTTCGCACGTGACTTTTTTTTCACTCTAAAGGGTTAAATTAAGAAGAAAGTGTCGACCCACTATGTACAAAATCCTTTACCAACTAATTAATTAATAATTAATAATTAATAATTAATAATTAATAAATAAAGTGTTAAAAAGTCAGCAGGCAATCTTTCACCACACACCATATCTTACTATAATACACAAAATTATTGTTTTAATACAAGCTAGTGAAATATTTACAGTAAAATTAATTCGTTTTAGTCGTAGAATTGTTTTTTTGTGAATAGATAATAATCACACAATTACAGTGCCACGATGCAATACACTAATGCTTTTACGATTTCATGTTCGACTTTTCAGAAATTAGAAAAGCTTCTGAATTTTTTTTTCAATTCAATATTCACTTTCTTTTAAGATTTTTACTGCTTTTAAGGGATCATCAAGTAGAGAGGTTTTTCAAAATAATTGTACTGAGCAAAGACGATTGGAATTTTTTTTTACAAAAATCACATTGACTAACGCACACGAAACCTTTTTCTACCTACTTCACTCTTTTCATCGTTTCACAACGAGATTTTTTTTTTGAGCATTTCAGACGTGGAATTTAATAAAAAAATAATGGTACATACCCAACGTGAACCGGATGTCTGTTGATGTCTATATTGTCCGGTTTCAGATTTACGGCGTTGGAGCGGTGGTAATTTTCTTTGGTGATCATCTCTGTGATTGTTGGAGCTGAAATTTAATTGCTTTTTTAATTTAGGGAGAATTTTGATTAGAAGGAAAATTAGGGGACCCTTCCTACAGTGGATAATACAACCCAGAGTGGATAATTATTAATTGAAAATACTAGAGTATGTAGAAAATTAATTTAATTTAATAAATAGTTCAGACACTGTACGTGGTCGTAAATTTAAATTAATTATTTTTCTTATATTTGTCCTCTTGATTAATGATTATCCAGTGTAGGTTGCATTATCCACTGTAGGAAGGTTCCCCCGACATTTTTGATTTTTTGTAAAATATAGAGACCTCGGACTCACTTTGGAGATAGAAAATAGTGTAGTGTCACAAATTTTTAAAAATAGTTGAAGATAGTGTTATTATATTTTTCAAGTTTTAAAAATAAACTTCAATGTTTATTCAAAATTTTATTTTCCAGTCTATAAATTATCAAAATTCCTATTTATTTCTCACAATGAGAAAATCCAGATATTTTTGGTTGAAATTAAATTTTTGGCTAAGAATTCATATTTTTTGGTTAAAATTTTTATCATTGGTTCAAAATTGAATTATTTTAGTTTAAAAATTCATTTTTTTTAGATAGGAATATAACCGTTTTTGCTTAAAAATGGTACTATCTGGTTTAAAAATTAACTGCTTCGATTGAAAATTAATTTTTTTGTTGAAAATTCACATTTTGCGGACGAAAACTCAACTTTTTTACAAAAAATTCGTAGTTTCGGCTAAAAAATTCAATAATTTGGTAGAAAACTTAGCTATTTGGTTAAAAATGTATGCATTTTGTTAAAACTATGTTTTTTTTTGGTAGAAAATCAAATATTTTGATAAAAATTCATCTTTCTTGGTTAAATCCAACTATTTTTTATTAATTTTTTATATATTTTTTAAATATCAATTATTAAATTCTTTGTTGAAAATTCATCTTTTCAAATGAAAAATTAAACTGATTGGTTGAGAGTTGAAATACTTTTTAAAAAGTTCATTTTTTTGGTTGGGAATTCATTTTTTTAGCAAAAAAGTAATTTTTTAAACCGAAAATTTAACTATTTTGTTGAAATTTCACTTTTTTGTTGATAATTCATATTCTAAGGTTAAAAATTCAACATTTTTTATTTTAAAAGATCGTCTTTTTGGCTTGAAAATTCATCAATTTGATTGCAATTTTTTTCCTGACTAATTTTTTTTTTTTTAATCAAATATTTTGTTGAACATTCACCTTTTTGGTTCAAAAACTCATCTCTTTCTATAGAAATTTCACCCTTTTTTGGTTAAAAATGCTACTGTCTGTTTAAAAATTAATCTGCTTCGATTTAAAATGAAAATATTTGTTGAAAATTCACATTTTGGGGACAAAAATTCAAATCTTTTGTAAAAAATTCGTAGTTTCGGTTGGAGAATTCCACAGTTTGGTAGAAAATTTAACTATTTGGTGAAAAATGTATGCATTTTGTTGGAAATTTGAATTTTTTGTGAAATTTTTTTTTTTTTTGCTAAAAATAAAATACTCTGTTGAAATTTGTTGTTTTTGTTGGCTAAATCCAATTTTTTTTTATTTTCAAGTTACTATTACATTTTTCGTTCAAAATTCATCTTTTTGGGTTGAAAATTCAAATCCTTGGTTGAGAGTTAAAATACTTTTTAAAATAATCCTTTTTTTGGTTGAAGATTCATAATTTTAGTTGAAAATTCATTTTTTTTATATAAAAACTAATTTTTTTAGCTGAAAATTCAACTGATTGTTTGTAAATTCACTTTTTTGTTTATGATTCATATTCTAGGGTTAAAATTCAACTTTTTTATAGAAAATTCGTCTTTTTGGCTTGAAAATTCGTCAATTTGATTGCGATTTTTTTTCTTTCTTGACCAAATTTTTTTTTGTATTAAAGAATCAACTATTTTGTTGAAGATTTATCTTTTTGATTTAAAAATTTATCTCTTTCTATAGAAATTTCACCTGTTTTGGTTAAAAATGCTACTGTCTAGTTAAAAATAATTCTGTTTCGATTTCAAATATAAATTTTTTGTTGAAGATTCACATCATGGGGACGAAAATTCAACTACTTGGTTGAAAGATGAACTACTTTTTTTTTAATTCATTTGTATGGTTGAAGATTAATAATTTTAGTTGAATATTAATTTGTTTTTTTGTTGAATAAGTCAGTTTTTTTAATAAAAATTTAACTTTTTTGTTGAAAATTCATATTCTCAGGATGAAAAATCAACTTTTTTATAGTAAATTCATCTTTTTGGCTTCAAAAATAAAAAATTTTGTATAAAATTCCACTTTTTGTACAAAATTAAACTGTTTTGTAGAAAATTCTCATTTTCGGCTCGAAAATTCAACAATTTGGGAGCAAAATGAACTATTTTTATTTTTAATTGAAATCCTTTTTTTATTGAAATGTTCACTATTACATTTTTCCTTAAAAATTCAACTCCTTGGTTGACAGTTGAACTATTTTTTTTAAACATAACTTTTTTGGTTGAAGATTCATAATTGTAGTTGAAAATTCGATTATTCTATTTAAAAGGTAATTTTTTAAACTGAAAATTCAACGATTTTGTTGAAAATTCAACTGATTGGTTTGTAAATAAACTTTTTTGTATAATTCATATTCTCGGATTGAAAATTCAACTGTTTTATCAAAAAAATCGTCTTTTTGTCTTGAAAATTCATTGATCTTTTTTTTTTAATTCAACTATTTAGTTAAAAAAAATTGGAAACGGAAAAAATCTGAACTTAAAATTAATCAAACCAAATTTCGATTAACATCATATCCATTGTTTAAGGTATTTTGTTGAAAAATTATGTGATTTGTTTAAAATTCGTCTTTTTTGGTAGAAAATTAATCTTCTTTGAGTTTTAAGATAAATATTGAAGATTCATTATTAATGTTAATCGCTTTGAATTGAAAATGATTTGATTTCAAAAATTTTTACTTTTAAATGATTCAATTTTAAACAACTGAAAAATCCCCATAAATAAAATTCCTTGCACTGTAAAATTCCTGACAAAGAAAATTTAAAAAATACAAAATTTCCGAAATGATAAAATTTTTGAATTATAATAACCCCGAATTGGAAAATTCCCGAATTATAAAATATCAGACACTGTAAAATGTCCGAAATTACCAAATTCCCGAATTTAAACAATTAAAAAAATTGTTTTTTAATGAATCTTATTTATTTATTAAAAATATAATAATGTAATATTTTAATCAAATATTTTTTGAAATTATTGTATTGTTAATCAATATATTATATTGATTGAAAAGCAATTTTTTTATTATTTAAATTTGGGAATTTTCTAGTTTCGGCAATTTTCCCATTCGTGATTTTTATGCTTCATTAATTTTATAAATTCGGGAATTTTCTATTTCGAATATTATTTTTCGGTATTTTTTGTCGTGCTTCCTGGACTGAAAAATCCAGAAAAATCAAATTCCCAACACTGTAAAATTCCCCAATCGGAAAATTCTCGAATAATAAAATTTCCGAAATTATAAAACTGCCGAAACAAAAAAAAATCCCCAATAATAACATTCGCGAACAGTTTATAATATTACCCAATTGAACAATTACAGATTAATAATATTCCCTACGAAAAATTACCGAATTATAAAATATACGATCTAGAGAATTCCCGAATTTAAAAAAATGTTTAAATGTTTTTATATTAAATATTACTTATTTAATAAAAATACATTAATCAAATACTTTTATCAAAGAAACTTTTTTGATGTTTAAAGTTTTTGAAATTACAGTATGAATTTAAAATTAAAATAACTGTGAAAAAACTGCATACAAAAATAAATTAAAAAACACGTGCGCCTCGAGGGAAGACTGAAAACCCCGAAAAATAAAATTCACGAATTGGAAAATTCCCGAATAAAAAGATTCCCGAAAAATAAAATTTCCTAATAATAAAATTCCCGCATAATAAAATTCCTGAATTATAAAATATTAGAACTAGAAAATTCCCGAATTCAAACAATTAAATTTTGTTTATAAATATTATTCATTTCTTAAACAAACAATAATAGAATATTTCTATAAAAGAAAATTTTGAATTTAATGCTACTCTATTTTTTCAAATTATGGTTATTCTAAATTCAAACAATAGTTTTAAGAAACATTAAAATTAAAAAAAAACTTAATTGGATCAATATACTTCATTATTGTATTTTTAATAAATAAATAATATTTATTCGAGCAGAAAATTACATCGGAAATGACCCTCAGTTGGCCAACAACAATCGCAATCCATTTTTTGCAGATCTGTGTAATCATTCAAATATTTAAAAATTCCGTAAGTCCATTGAAATAATTTGAGATCTTATAAAATCCCTTAAATCTTCTGAAATTTATTGAAATCCCTTGAAATCTACTAAAATTTTGCAAGGTGCTTTAACAATCCTTACAATTTTTGAAAATATTTTGATATTCTTTGGAATCTTTTAAAATTTGTTAAAATCCTTTTAAATGCGTTGAAATCTTTGGTAATTGTATAAATCCATCAAAATAAGTAAAAATCATCTAAAATTCCCTCAAATATGAATTTAATTAACTTATTCATTAAAGTTCTATAAAAAATCCCGCTCAAATCCTTAAAACATCTTTGAAATCCCTTGAAGTTTTTGAAATCGCTTGAAATTCTTTGGGATCTGTTAAAATAGCTGACAATCTTACAAATATGTTAAAATCCTGTAAATCATTTGAAATAATTGTAGGTCCTATAAAATCCCTTAAATCTGGTAAAATTCTTTGAAATCAAATTTTCTAAAAATATCTATAAAAATCGAGCTCTTGAAATTCTCTCGAATCTTTTAAAATAACTTAAAATCTTCAAAATCTTTTGTAATTTTGAATATTCCTTTATATCCCTTGAAATTGTTGAAATTCGTAGAAATTCCGTGAAATAATTCAATTGAAATCCTGCATTAAGTAAATAAATAATTCATTTGTAGTTTTTTTTACTTTTTGCTTCACTTCTTGCAATATTTTTTTACTTTATATTTATGTTTTTTCACTTTATTTTTGGATGAATTCAACTGGTTAAATATTTAAGATTTTGTTTGTTGAAAATTAATTTTTTTAACTTGAAAGTTAAAAATTCCATTTTCGGTCGAAAACTTATGGTGTTAGTTGAGAATGAAACTATTTGGTTGAAAATTCATCTTTCTTGATTGAAAATTCAATCTTTTAGATGGAAAACTTAATTCTTTTGTTAAATTTTTTTTTTTTTCTAGAAAATTAATCTTCTTTTTGTAAATTTATCTATATGATTAACAATTTGTGTATTTTGTTGAATATTTGTCTTTTGATTGAAAATTCATCTTTGTATGTTGAAAATTCAATTATTTTGTTAAAAATTCATCCTTTTGCTTTTAAAATTCATCTTTTATGGTAGAAAAGTTATATTTCATGGTTGAAGATTCATTTTTTCTTGGTTAAAAATTAACTTTTTTGTTGAAAAGTCAACTTTTTTTCTAAAAAAATCGTTCATTTGGCTTGAAAATGTAACTATTTATTTAAAATTCAACTATTCTGTTCAAAATTATTAAAATAACTGGTTGGTTCAAAATAATTTTCCTTATTGTTGATTTTTTTGTGTTGAAAATTCTTGTCTTTTGGTAGAAAATATTTATTGGGTAAAAATTGAAATATTTCATTGGAAATGCAATATATTTCGACTGCAAATCCGCGTTTAGCCAATGGCTAATTTTTTTTTGGGTGAGGGGTCAAAAATAGCCCAAAATTGGTAAAGTTGTTTATGGACGGCCACTGAGAGTGAGTTACGAACCCTTTGAATAGTTTTCAAATTTTGGAAAAACTCTTGCACTTAAAAAATGTATAAAATTGAAAAAGGTAATGCATATTATTTCTGAAAAATGAGTGGGAAGGCCCGGTCTACCCTGAAAAATAATTGGGGGCCTGGTTATAGCTTTAAGGTTTAGGTTAGAAAGCAAAGAGTAAATTATTATGATTTCGGGATATCGAGATTCCAGTCTTAATACTTTTGTAACTTTTCCCATGAAAAAGTGTTGGAGAAGAATACCAAGCGATTGCTGATCGGGCATTGAGTGCTCCTGGAAACACTACTGAATTGATGGAGCTCATCGATTATATGAAAAAGGTGGAGAAGTTTTCCTTAAAGCAGTTGGAAAGTAGTCTCCAGGATATTATCGAGATTGTAGAGTTTTTATCTGACTACTGGCTTCTCACGGAGGAAGAGATTGAGACCAATAACAACGCATTTCAGTGGTATCACAAAATACCTCAAATTTTGGAAGATAACAGGATCATCATAGAGAATAAGACTCAAGAGTTTCAAGATGCTCTTAAAAGTATTTGGCCTCATTTTTAAAAATCAAGGAGATAACGATTCTTGAAATTTGCTCTACACCTCCCATACAATCCCATGGAATTCTATGGAATGCCTGGAAATTTTAAAAATGTTTTATAATTAATAATCTTAAGCATCTCAAGATATTTTCAAATCCCTTCAGTCCTTTAGAATTCCTTAGCACATCTTGAACCTTTTTGAACTTGATTGAAATGTTTTAAGATCCTTTAAGATTAGGGGAAAGTGGGGTATGGTGTCAGTGCGGGGCACGGTGACTCTTGTAATTAATACTCATGTTTCTTCATTTTCATACTAGTTTTTTACGTAAAATAGCTTTCTTTAGTACTCAAAAAAGCTATTTTATGTGAAAAAACTAATATGAAAATCAAAAAACATGAGCATTATTGGAAATAGTCACCGTGCCCCGTACTGACACCATACCCCACTTTCCCCTACTTGAATTCTTTGAATTCTTTTGAAATCAATTGAAATCTTTGAATTGATCTTTGAATTGTATGCATTCTTCATGAAATACCATGAAATTGTATGAAATTCCGTTAAATCACTTGAAATAGCTGATATCTTTTAAAGTCACTAAAATTTCCTCGAATTTTTCAAAACTCCTTGAAATCCTGTGAAATCTTTGAAATTCGAACAATTCCTTTGGAAAATAGCATTAGAAACCTTTTTAAATCTCTTAAAATTTCCATGAAATCCTATGAAATATTTTGAAATCATTTGAAATCCTATGCAATTTATTGATAAACTTCAATCAATTTTAAAATCCATTTTGTTCTCTGAAATACGGTAGAATGCCCTGAAATCTGTGAATGCCCTCGAAATCTGTTAAAATCCTTTGAAAACGCTGGAAATCTTTTGAAATTATGTGAAATCCTATAAAATTCGTGGAAAACTTGAAAAAAATTAAAAATAATTTGAAATTACTTTTGGTCTCTAACATCCCATTGATAATCTCTCGAATTGTTTTGAAATTCAAAGAAATTGAGTGGAAATCTTTCAAATCACTTGAAATCTTTTAAAATACCTTTACATACTTGAAATCCCTAGAAAATCCTTGAAAGCTTTCGAATTTTTCGGAAGTTCTTAGAAATCTTTTAAATCCTATGCAAAACTTTAATTTCCTTTAAAATCCTGTAAAACTATTTAAAAAATTCCTTAAAGTCCCTTGAAACCTTCAAAAATGCCGCGAAATCTTTGAAATCCTATGAAATTCATTGAACAACTTTGAAATTTGTTCAAAGCATTTTGATTTTCTTTTAATCTCTGAAAATCCCGTGGGATACCGTAACATTTTGGGAAAGTCCTGATATGTTTTTAAAATACTTTTAAATATTTAAATCCCTTAATAACTGTTTACATTTTTTTTCGAATTCTTGGGAAATTCCTAGAAATTAGGTAAAAATCTTTAAAATCCTATAACTTCCTTTAAAATCCCATAGGATTCTTTTGATAACTTTTGAAATACCTTTAAATTTGAAATCTTTCGAAAATCCTTTAAAGATTTTGATTTCCTCGGAATATCTTAAGAATCTTTGAAATCTTATAAAAAACTTTGATGTCCTTCAAAAAGCTGTAAAATTGTTTGAAAAATCCTTCAAGTCCCTTGAAATCTTTGAAATGCCGTCAAATCTTTGAAATCCAATGAAACACATTGCAAAATTTGGAAATGTTATCAAATCATTTGAAATACATTTTAATTTCTACAAATCCCGTAGAATACCTTAACATTTTTAGAAACTCATGATATCTTTTGAAATACCGTTCAATATAAAATTGAGTAAAAATATTTGAAATCTTATGAAATACTTTGAGTTAGTTTAAAATCCTATAGGATCCTTCGGAGTTCCTTAGGAACTTTTGAAATACGTTAAAAAAGTTAAAAAAAAACCTTTAATAATCCTTGAAATCCTTCGAATTATTTGAAATCATATGAAACCCGTTGAAAACCTGTAAAACCTTTTGAACTTGCTTTTAATCTCTGAAATCCCTGAAATTCTTTGAATTTTTTTAAATCTTATACGATCATTTTAAAGCCCTTAAAAGTCTAGGAATTCTTCGAAAATTCCTCAAAATCTTTGGAATCCTATGTAATACTTTGGGTTCCTTTAAAATACTATACAATTCTATCAAAATCCCGTAAAATCTGTTGATATTTTTCGGAACTTCGTGAAATCATTAAAATCCTATAAAATCCATTGACAAATTATGAAATCTTTTAAAATTTCTTTTAATTTCTGAAATCCCTGAAATTTCTTCAATTTTCTGAAATCCTATAAAATCTTTTTAGGGCCCTTAAAAATCTTCGAATTCTTCGAAAATTCCTAGAAATCTTTGAAATCCTATGCAATATTTTGGATTCCTTTAAAATACTATAAAATCCTATGAAAAATCCCTTAAAATGTCTTGACATTTTCTGGTATTCCGTAAAATTCTTAAAATCCTATAAAATCTTTTGATAAACTCTGAAATTTGTTGAAATACCTTTTTATCTTTGAAATCCTGTAGAATGCGTTAAAACATTTGAAAATTCTTCAAAAATAGCTTTATATATTTGAAATCTTTTGAAAAACCACGAAATATTTTGAAAAATGTATTTTTAAATAATATGAAATCCTTTGAGTTACTCTAAAGAGCTAAAAAATCCTTTAAAATTTATTGAAATTTTTTAAAATACCTATATTTAAATCTATGAAATTCCGCAAAATGCTTTAAAATGTATGAAAACCCTTAAAAGCTTTTGAAAATAACCTTTGAAATCCATTGCAATCCCTTAAATTTATCAATTATCTTCAATATGGTCAGTTAGGTATCAGAGATTTGAAGAAGAGCTGGAATCCTACTCAAAACAAGTGGACGAAATGCAATACTGCGGCGATATAGAGGAAATACTCCATTATCAAAAAAAGGCTCAGACTTTAGAAAACAAATTGATTAAAGCTATGGAGAAAATAGATAAATTTAATGAAGAAGAAGTAGCCTTTAGATGGGAAACAACTCAGTACCCTATGCGAAAGAAAATCGCAGATCGTTTAGTACCCTTCAAAAAATTATTTGATGCTGGTTGTGATTTCTTGATGAAATATGAGAAGTGGATGAATTCTGTAATTGGTACTTCTAATCCAGAAGATATAGATAATGATGCATCAATGGCTTATAGGTAATGATTTGTTTTGAATCTTCACTAATATTTAATTTACTCATACATATCTATAGCTATAAATAATGTATAACTTTTTTTAGAACTCTCTACAAATTGGAAAAAACCTTTCAGGAAACTGAATCTAAGAAACTTGCTCTAAATGTAAGGAAGAAGATAGAGGACTTCAGAGACCATATGCCAATCGTGACGACGCTGGGTAATCCAGGAATGAAGAAAAGACATTGGGAGCAAATTTCGGAAATCGTTGGCTTTTCAATCAAAGTCGATGCGGATTTGACTCTCGGAAAGATTTTGAATATGAATCTTGATGTGTACGTTGAACAATTCGAAAGCATTTCAGAAGGTGCTAGTAAAGAGAGTACTTTAGAGAAAAGTATAGATAAAATGCACAAGGATTGGGTCGAAATGGTTTTCACTGTGAATCCCTATAAAGATACTGGAACTTATGTTGTCGCTGGAGTTGATGATATTCAAGTCTTGCTTGATGATCACATCACCAAAGCCGTCACCATGAAGAACTCAGCCTACATCAAACCATTCGAAGCTCAAATATTGTACGAATTTATTTCTATTTAGTGTTTTAGATCATAACAATTTTTGTAGGAATTATGGGATATATTTGAGTATATCATGAAGCTATCTATTTTTAGAAAATGGGAAAAGAAGTTGTATTTGCTTCAAGATATTCTGGATCAGTGGTTGATGGTTCAGGGAACGTGGATGTATCTGGAGCCAATTTTTTCTTCACCTGATATACAGCAGCAAATGCCAGAAGAAGGACGAAGGTTCAGTGCTGTCGATAAAACTTGGCGAGATATTATGAAAACTGTTCATGCTGATCCGAGAGTATTATCTGTGGTAGAAATAGACAAGATGTTGGAAAGACTGAAGAAGAGTTTGGGATTGTTAGAATTGATACAGAAAGGGTTAAATGACTACTTGGAGAAGAAGAGACTCTTCTTCCCTAGATTCTTCTTTCTCTCTAATGATGAATTGCTGGAAATTTTGTCCGAAACAAAAGACCCAACTCGGTAAAGAATCAAAAAGTAGTTTTAGCTCTTAAATTTCTAAAGTTCAATTATTGATTCCCGATTTTCAGAGTACAACCACATTTGAAGAAATGTTTTGAAGGAATAGCGAAGCTTACTTTCGACGACAACTTGATGGTTCATGCTATGAGGTCCGCTGAAGGAGAAGTTGTTGAGTTGGTAGATGTGATATCTACAGCAGCTGCGAGGGGTCAGGTCGAAAAATGGCTTGTGGAATTAGAAACCGATATGCGAAAGAGCGTTCGTCAAACAGTTTACTTGGCCATCCAAGCCTACCCGACAAAAGCAAGGACAACTTGGGTTCTAGAATGGCCAGGACAGACTGTACTTTGTGTTAATCAATTGTACTGGACTCAGCAAATTGAGGAGGCTATGCTGAATGAAGGTGATCCTACTGGAGCTCTTCAGAAATATCTTGATCAATGTCAAAGGGAGCTGAATGACATCATTCTGATTATCAGGGGGAAACTGTCTAAACAGAATCGCATCTCTTTAGGTACTTAATAAAAACTGTCGTCTCTTCTTTAATTTTTTTTATTCAATACTCTGTTTTAATAGAGGCTTCCGTGACACTGGATGTTCATGGAAAGGATGTACTGACAGATCTTGTGAAAGAAGGCGTTACGAGTAATAATGACTTCAAGTGGCTCTGTCAACTCAGATACTATTGGCAGGTTCGATCAGCTAGATTACAAATATCTTTCTTTTATTAGTATTTCTCAGGTAATTAAATAATACCTACTGATGGAAATTAAATAATTTAGCAAGAGAACATGTTTACTTACATGATCAACTCCTTCCTACAATATGGATACGAGTACCTAGGCAATACAGGAAGGTTGGTGATAACTCCTCTAACAGACCGTTGCTATCGCACCTTATTTGGAGCCCTAAGTCTTCATCTGGGTGGAGCTCCAGAAGGACCAGCTGGTACAGGAAAAACGGAAACGACCAAGGATCTTGCAAAAGCCATGGCAAAGCAATGTGTCGTCTTCAACTGTTCAGATGGTCTAGACTACATCGCTCTCGGAAAGTTCTTCAAAGGTCTAGCATCTTGTGGCGCCTGGTCCTGTTTTGATGAATTTAACAGAATAGACCTGGAAGTACTCTCTGTAGTAGCTCAACAAATCCTGACAATTCAGCGAGGCATACATTCCGGTGCGGAAAAGTTGTCTTTTGAGGGTTCTGAAATCACCCTTGATCCCTCTTGTGCAGTCTTCATCACCATGAATCCAGGATATGCCGGAAGATCTGAATTGCCAGATAACTTGAAAGCACTCTTTAGATCGGTAGCAATGATGGTTCCTGATTATGCCCTCATCTCGGAAAATATGCTTTACTCTTTTGGATTTTATACTGGAAGATCTTTAGCTGTAAAAATCGTGACTGCTTATAAACTCTGCTCAGAGCAGTTGAGTAGTCAGTGTCATTATGATTATGGGATGAGAGCTGTTAAATCTGTCTTGACTGCTGCTGGTAATCTAAAATTGAAGTATCCAAATGAATCTGAGGATATTCTTCTGTTAAGAAGTATCAATGATGTGAACCTACCAAAATTCCTGAATCAAGATTTGCCCCTTTTTCAAGGAATTGCTTCTGATCTTTTTCCTGGAGTCGTTCTTCCAGAACCTGATTACACTCACATTAATGCTTGCACTAGAGAAGCTTGTGCTAATGCAAACATTCAATGCACGGACTATTTTCTTGAGAAGATACAACAAATTTACGAGATGATGATAGTCAGGCATGGGTTTATGATAGTTGGTCTACCATTTGCTGGAAAGACATCAGCGTATAAGATGTTGGCCGAATGTTTAGCTTTACTTGAGGAGAGAGATCTAATGGATGAACATAAGGTTGAGATCATTGTGATTAATCCTAAGTCGATTACTATGGGTCAACTGTATGGAAACTTTGATCCAGCTTCACATGAATGGAGTGATGGGGTCTTGGCTCTTAGTTATAGGGCATTTGCAGTTTCGACAAATGAAAATCGGAAGTGGCTCATCTTTGATGGGCCTGTTGACGCTGTGTGGATTGAAAATATGAACACTGTGCTGGATGATAATAAAAAGCTTTGCTTGATGTCTGGAGAAATAATACAACTGGCTCCTACGACTAATTTGATATTTGAGCCGATGGATTTGGAGGTAATCGTGATTTTCCAAATGATTTATTATAATAAAAAGATTACATCATTTTTTCTCATAAACAGGTTGCTTCACCAGCCACAGTTTCAAGGTGTGGTATGATTTACATGGAACCAGTTTCACTGGGTTGGACTCCACTTTTAGAATCATGGATGAACACTCTGCCAGAATTATTAAGTGAGCATATCAGGTTTCACATCAAAGATATGTTCCTGAGATTCTGTCCTGCTCTCTTGACGCTCATCCGAAGATCAGGTGCTAAAGTGGGTACCAAACTATTTTTAAATTACTTTCGCAGTTCAAGATGCTAAAAAAGACAATTTCAGGAAATAATATATATGCCTGATGCAAATTTAACTCGATCAGTGATGCTTCTTTTTGACTGTTTCTTGGTTGAATTCAAGGACGAAAAATACCTGCAGTCAATCTCTGATTTAGAAATCAGAGCTCAGATCGAGGTGAGGATCTATGAAAGCATAATCATTCAAACGAGGAAAACTAATTTTTAATTCCTAACAGGGGTCCTTCTTCTTTTCTTGCATTTGGGCTATGGGCGGAACTTTGTTACCTGCCTATCGAGAATGGTTCAGCGTTCTATTTAGAGCCCTGACAGAGCGTGAGTTTCCTGAAGAGATGAGAGAACGCTTTCGTTTGGAAGAAGTTGCCAATCCTAAGAAACCTTATATCACAATGATACCCTCAGCTGGACTCGTGTTTGATTACAAGTTTATCAAGGAAGGAAAGGGCAAATGGAAACCTTGGACCGACGATTTACAAAATCTTCCACCTATTCCTCCGGACATTCCCGTAAATCAGATAATCATTCCTACAATTGAAACTGTGCGTTACTTTCACCTCTTTGAGCAACTCATCTGCAATCAAAAACCAGTTCTTTTTGTTGGTCCAACTGGAACAGGAAAATCAGTTTATATCATGGATTTTCTGCTGAAGAAAAACAATCCTCAAGTTTACAAACCTCTTTTCGTGACCTTTTCGGCCCAAACAACAGCGAATCAAACCCAGGACATCATAATGAGTAAATTAGACAAAAGAAGAAAAGGAGTTTATGGAGCTCCTCCTGGGAAACATTGGGTTGTTTTTGTTGACGATCTTTCTATGCCATTAAAGGAAGAATATGGTGCTCAACCTCCTATTGAATTATTGAGACAGTGGCTCGATCACTGGTCTTGGTGTGATCTCAGAGATATGAGTTATTTGAAATTGATTGATGTACAATTAATTTGTGCAATGGGTCCACCTTCTGGAGGGAAAGACGTGACGCCAAGATTCAAAAGGCACTTTTTTACATTGGGCATTTCTGAGTTTGAGGATGATGTTATGGTGGCTATTTTCAGCAAGATCATGAACTGGCATCTTGTGTCTCGAGAATTTCCTGATCACTTCAAATCTTGTGTTAATTTAATTGTTTACGGGACGCTTGATATTTATAAGGAAATTACAAAGAATCTGTTACCAACTCCAGCTAAGTCTCATTATTTGTTCAATCTTCGAGACTTCTCGAGGGTAATACAGGGAGTTTTGCTTTCTAGAGTCGAAACAACACCAAATGTGGTTCGTAAATGTTAGCCGATGTTTAGAGATTGGTAGTGAGCATCATTATCATAAATATATATATTTTATTATCAATCTGAAAATTTTCTTAGGAGGTTATGAAACGCTTATGGGTGCATGAAGTCCTTCGTGTTTATGGAGACCGTTTGGTCGATGATAGTGACGCTAATTGGCTTGTGGAGGAGATTCGAAGAACTCTCTCATATCGAATGGATGAAGATATGAATGAACTTTTCAGCGATTTTCTTGATATTGGATATAATGCGGTAAGGGTGATATATACTTTTTGTAAATATTTTTCAAACATCTATCTAACCTACTTATTCTAGATAACTGAAGTTCATTTACGTAACTTGGTGTACTGCGACTTCAGCGATCCTTCGAGTGACACAAAGATGTACAAGGAAGTCAAAAATCTGGACAATCTTTCCTCAGTGGTAGAAGAGTATTTAAGCGATTATAATTCCATATCTAAGACTCCCATGAATTTAGTTCTCTTCAGGTAGGAAATTATTCTATTTTGGATCTTCAAACTTTTCCAGATCTATAGACTGTTCTTCATGAAGTAATTCATTTTCACAATGCCAGATTCGCAGTAGAGCATCTTTCAAAAATAAGTCGAATCTTGATGCAGCCTCGAAGTCATGCCTTACTCGTGGGAGTTGGCGGATCTGGTCGACAATCCCTAACTCGATTGGCAGCCCACATATCAGACTATGAGCTCTTCCAAGTGGAAATTTCCAGACAATATGGCAAAAATGAATGGCATGAAGATCTTAAGGGCATCCTTCGAAAAACAGCAGCCACCGAATTGCACACAGTCTTTCTTTTCACTGATATGCAGATCCAAGAAGAAGGCTTCCTAGAGGACATCAGTAATCTCCTGAACTCGGGAGAAGTTCCAAACCTCTTTGAAGCAGACGAAAAAGCGGAGATCTGTGAGCAGATGAGACAGATTGATAGACAAAGGGATAAATCTCTCCAAACTGATGGAAGTCCCATAGCCCTTTTTAACTTCTTCATCCAAGTTGTAAAAGAACAACTTCATATTGTCGTGGCTATGTCACCGATAGGAGACAATTTTCGCATTCGAATAAGGAAATTTCCGGCTCTAGTTAACTGCTGTACTATTGATTGGCTTCAACCCTGGCCTGAAGATGCTCTACTGGCTGTGGCTACCAAATTTCTCGGAGAGATGACAATGCCTGAGATTGAAAGGAATGCCTGTATCGAAATGTGCCAAGCATTTCATGTATCAACTCAAGATCTTTCAAAGGAATTCCTTCTTCGAGCAAAGAGGTATAGTTATGTGACTCCAACTTCCTATCTCGAATTGATCAATACGTTCAAGGATCTTCTGGAGAAAAAGAGAAGGGAAGTGCTCGAGGGAAAGAGGAGGTATGTGGCTGGACTTGGAAAGTTGGATAGTACTCATAAGCAAGTTGAGAAAATGCAGGGGACTCTGGTTGCTTTGCAGCCAAAGTTAATTGAAGCTGCGAAAGATGTGGAGAAAATGCTAGAAAGTGTTGAGAAAGAGAATGCTGAAGTTGCTGCGATTGAGCAAGTTGTGAAGAAAGACGAAGAGGCAGCAATGGTAATTATAAACATATTTCTAGATGTATACTGACGAAAAGATTGTATTCTTTTAATTAATAATAATGATTTAATATTCCAGGTGGTAGCTGGAGAGGCAGAGGAAATTCGAACTGAATGCGATGCTGACTTGAAAGAAGTCATGCCAATTCTGAATGCAGCGAATGCAGCGCTGAACACTTTGACTCCTCAAGATATTCAAATTGTCAAGACTATGAAGAATCCTCCAGCTGGGGTTAAATTAGTCATGGAGGCAATTTGCATCTTAAAGGTATGAAAAGATGTTTATACAAAGATTGCTCAAAGAATACTTCGTAACACAATTTTTATTTCCAGGATGTGAAACCGGATCGAGTTCCTGGAGACGATGGAAGAATGGTTGAGGACTATTGGAAACCCTCGCTGCGAATTCTCGGTGATTTGCATTTCCTAGATGCGTTATTGAATTACGACAAGGATAACATACTCGAAAGGATCATCACTAAGATTAGAACTTCGATACTAACAAATCCGAATTTCGATCCAGACAAGATCAGAAATGCTTCAACTGCTTGTGAAGGTCTCTGTCGTTGGGTTATTGCAATTTCGGAATATGAGAAGGTTGCTAGAGTTGTTGCACCTAAGAAAGTTGCTTTAGCGAAAGCTGAAGCTGTTTATGACGAAGCGATGGCTCAACTGGAAGTGAAGAGAGCTCAGTTGAAAGAAGTTCAGGATCGTTTAGCCATCCTCGAAGATATATTGTCACAACGTAAACGAGATTATCAAACCATGATTGACGAAGTGAATGAGTGCGAACAAAAACTGAGAAGAGCAGAAGAACTGATTGGAGGTTTAGGTGGAGAATATAACAGGTGGTCAGAAACCGCAAAGACTTTGGGAAAACGTTATTATAAACTCACAGGTGATATTCTAATCGGATCCGGTATTGTGGCATATCTCGGAGTCTTCACGATGCCCTATAGACAGAAGCAGATTGAAAACTGGATCTCAATGTGTACCAATTTGGATGTTTATTGCACTCAGGATTATCAACTGACTCAAATTCTAGGAAATCCTGTGTTGATACGCTCTTGGAATATCTTTGGACTGCCCTGTGATTTGTTTTCGATTGACAATGGCATTATTGTCAGTAATTCAAGACGATGGCCACTGATGATTGATCCACAGGGGCAGGCTAACAAGTGGGTCAAGAATATGGAAAAGGCTTCGAATATTCATGTGATCAGACTCACACAGTCAGATTATATGAGGATTTTGGAAAATGCTGTTCAATTTGGCCAACCTGTTCTTCTTGAAAACGTTGGTTCAGAATTGGATGCAGCTCTTGAACCACTTTTGCTGAAGCAGACTTTCAAGGCAAGCGGAGCTGTATGCATTAAGCTGGGTGACTCCATTGTTGAGTATAATGATAAATTCAGGTATGTAGTTCATATACGAATAACAAATTTTAATTTTAGTTTGAAAATCAGTAAGTGGATATCAATTTCTCCAGACTTTACATTACAACGAAGCTACGAAACCCTCATTATTTACCAGAGATTGCAGTCAAGGTGGCCCTCCTAAATTTCATGATTACACCAGTTGGTTTGGAAGATCAGCTTCTGGGAATTGTTGTCGCGAAGGAAAGACCTGACCTCGAGGCTGAAAAAAATCAACTGATCATTCAAGGAGCACACAATAAAAAGCAAGTATTATTGGGAGATCTTGGAATACGAAAATTCGCGATTATAATTAATTATAATTATTATTTAAGAATGCTAAAGGAGATCGAGGATAAAATTCTGGAGGTCTTATCAGCGTCTGATGAGAATATCTTGGAAGATCAAACAGCAGTTTCCATTTTAAGCTCATCGAAAGCCCTCTCGAATGAAATTGAAGCTAAACAAACTGCTGCGGAAGTAACGGAGAAGTCGATCGATGCAGCAAGACTTCAATATACACCAATTGCTGTATATAGTACAGTTCTTTTTTTTACAATCGGTAGGTTTGGAACTAATATTATTTCTTTATGTGAAAGACATTGGAGTTTAGTATTTTATGATGATTACTTTTTTATTCTTTATAACAGCCGTTTTGGCAAATATCGATCCGATGTACCAATACTCTCTAGTATGGTTCGTGAATCTTTTCAAGAGTACGATTGATAATACACCAACGGTGGAAAGTATAGAGCAACGACTAAAGGATCTGACAAAATCCTTCACGTACTCCTTGTTCGTGAACATATGTCGTTCTCTCTTTGAGAAGGACAAGTTGCTCTTCTCCCTACTTCTGACTGTAAATTTGCTCAACAAGCAAGGGAAAATGTCCATGGTTCAGTGGATGTTCTTTTTAACTGGTGGTGTTGGTTTGGAGAACCCTCATCCTAATCCTACTGAGTGGCTTCCAGCTAAGGCTTGGGATGAGTTGTGTCGTCTTAATGACATTCCAGGATTTACGGTTTGTTGAAGATTAGTATAAAGTAAAAAAAGTCTCAAATTTTAACGCATTGATGGGAATTGAACAAATCATTTAGAACTTATAATTAATAATGATTGCAAGTGAATTCAAGTGATTGCAACCTCATATATATAATGAGCGACCTTAAGTAAATTTAATCGCTTTGAAGTTAAATCACATCAACAATTGCTCTCGGCTTTAAAAAAATTGTAGCTTAGAATTGTTTTTACATGTATCCCGTTACGTTGGGAAAACCACAAAGTATCCCGTTACTCATTACCTTGTCCATAAAAAATTACATTTTTCTTTTGAATCATCTAAACTGCTGGATATTGATTCGAGAAAGTATTTTAAATGATTTCCTAATAGTTAGAATATTAATCATTTCCCTTACGAAATTGTATTACAGGGAAATAATTATTAGCGTTATTATTTGGAAAATGATTAGTAAAATTATTGGTGAAATCATTGGGGCTTGTGATGATCCCAATAATTTCACCAATAATTTTTCCAGTAATTACTTCCCTGTTGTTTCTTCTTGTAAGGGTTAAACAAAATAGAATATTCGATTTCCAAAAAATGTTGAATTCTTATTTGCAGAAAGTCAAAGAAGCTTTCACTCGAAATATTGATGGATGGAGGTCCATATTCGATCATAAGGAGCCGCAGACTTTGACTTTCCCAACACCATTTAATACAATAAGCTTATTTGAAAAGATACTTATTATTCGGTGCATGCGACCTGATAAGGTAGTATCTGCAGTTCAAATCTTCGTAGAAGGTAAAAATCTTTTTTTTTTCTATTTCTCTGATATTGAAAGAAGTCCCTGTTTCAATCAATTTTGTTTCTATTCAATGACAAAAGTGAGGGCTGCCACAAAGTCACTTTTAAGTCACTTTATTAAGAAAAAGTCACTTTTTTTAGTTTTTTAAAGGAAAGGCCGCTTTAATCCATCTCATTTTAGATGATAGTAATCTATTGTATGAAAATTCTATTGAATATCAAACTTTACACTCTTTTCCTTATTCTCCTCTTTTCCCTTTTTTTAAAGAATTCCGCTTTTCCGCTATTTTCAAGAAACTTCACTTCTTCTTCTTACATTCTCATCCTGATGAAAAGTTTTTTGTAAAATTTTACTTAGTCAGTTTTCATCAAATCTCCACATTTTGAGACCCCCTGAGTCAGAAAAAACGATTTTTACAAAGGTGTCTAAAGTAATAGAACGCAATAAGAAAATCCAACTATTTTTGATAGAAAGTTAATTCTTTTTGGTATATTTTTGGTAGAGAATTAATCTTTTTTTGTTTCAAATTTTATTATTCGAAAAGTTAATTATTTTGTTGAAAGTTCAATAATTTTGTTAAGAATTCATCCTTTTTGGTTGAAAATTCGTCTTTTCGGGTTGAAAATGCAACTATTTTGGTAGAAAATTCAACTGTTTGGTAGAAAATGCAACTCTTTTTGGCTGCAGTTTAATATTTTTTGTTCGAAATTTCGACTATTTGATTGGAAATTCAACTTTTTTGTTGAAAATTCGTCTCTTTTGCTCTGGAATACAACTATTTGATTCTAAATGCAACTGTTAAAAGTAAAAAATTTTTTTAAACATTTGACTGTTTAGCTTGAAAATTCTACTTTTTTGTTAAATATTCATCTTTTCGGGATTGAAAGTAATATTTTTTCGAAAACATTCAACTTTTCAGCTTAATAACTCAACTCCTTTGATGAAAACTTATCTCTTTTGGTACAAAATTAATCTTTTTTGGTTGAAAATTATACTCTTTTGGTTAAAAATTTAGCTTTTTTGGTAAAAAATGAACTCTCTTATTGAAAATGTATCTCTTTCAGGTAAAAATTTCACTTTTTTATTTAAAAATCCAACTGTTAAGTTCATAATTAATAACCTATTCTGTTTAAAAATTGAACCATTTTGTTAACGAATAATTTTTTTCTTGAATACTCTTTATTTTAGTTAGAAGTTCATCTCTTTGGCTGAAAATTGAACTATTATCTTTTTTTTAGTAGAAACTTCAACTATTTGGTTGAAAATTCATGCATTTTGTTCAAAATTTGGTTTCTTTGGTAGAAAATTTATCTTCTTGGTTATAAATTAATATTTTTTGTTCAAAATTCATCTATTTTATTGAAAATTCATCTTTTTGAACTACTTTGTTAAAAACTATTTTTGTAGTTAAAGACTCATAATTTTAGTTGAAAATTTATCTCTTTGTTTGGAAATTCAACTATTTTGTTGAAAATTCTTCTTGTTTTGTTTTAAAATGATTACTTTTGAATGTAAATTTAAGTCTCCCATTCTTATTTGAAAATTTATCTTTTTTAGTAGAAAATTCAATTCATTTGGTTGTAAATTCATGCATTTTGTTGAAAATTCATGGTTCTTAGTATAAAATCAATTTTCTTGCTTGAAAATTCATCATTTTGTTTGAAAATCTTTATATTTTAATAGCAAATTCAACTATTTGGTTAAAAGTTAATGCATTTTGTTTTGAATTTGTCTTTTTTTGTTAGAAAATTAATTTTTTTGTTGAAAATTAACTTTTTTAATGAAAATTGATCTCTTTTCTGGTAAAAATGTAATCTTTTTCGTTCAAAAATGCAACTGATGGGTTGGAAACTATAATCTTTTTTATTTAGGGATTGAACTATTTTGTTAAAAAATAATTTTGTTGTTGAAGATTCATCATTTTACTAGGAAATTTATCCGTTTGTTTAAAAAATGAATTATTATATTTTTATAGTAGAAAATTCAACTATTTGGTTCAAAAATTTTCAAAATTTTTCGTTTAAAAATACAACTGATGTGTTGAAAATTATAATCTGTTTTGTTTGAGAATTGAACTATTTTGTTGAAAAATAATTTTCTTTCTTGAAGATTCATAATTTCAGTAGGAAATTTATCTCTGGTTGGAAATCGAATTATTGTATTTTTATAATAGCAACTTGAACTAGTATGTTGAAAATTCATGCATTTTGTTGAAAATTGGGCTTTTTTGGTAGAAAATTTATCTTCTTGGTTATAAATTAATATTTTTTGTTCAAAATTCATCTATTTTATTGAAAATTCATATACGTAGTTGAATTTTCATCAAAAAAATATTTCAGTTTCCTTTTCAATACCAAAATATGAATTGTAAACAACAATTCCATTTTGTACGAAATAGTTCAAGTTTCAACAAATAAAGATTTTTCAGGCATGAAAGAAAAAAAGTTCACCTAGATTGTTGAACCTACCAGCCAAAAGATGAATTTTCAGTACAAAAATTGAATTTTCAACCAGAAAATTTGAATTTTCAGCAAAAAATTAATTTCCAACAGAATAGTTAAATTTTCGATCAAAAATGAGATGAGAAAACAAAAAAGAGAGATAAACCGTCTTTAAAAGAAAAAATTCAATAAAGTAGTTCAACTTGTACCCGGGTAGTTGAATTTTCAATTTAAAACAATCAGTTTTCCACAAAATAGTTAAACTTTCAGCCAAAGAGATGAATTTTATACTAAAAAGATTAATCTTTAAAAAAAAAAATGATTTTTCAACAAAGTGGTTCAACAAAAATTTTCAAACAAAATAGTTGAATCCTCAAGCAAAAAAGATTAATTTTCAAACAAACATGAATTTTTTAATTAAACAGAGAATTTAAAATAAAATACGTAGTTGAATTTTCATCAAAAAAATATTTCAGTTTCCTTTTCAATACCAAAATATGAATTGTAAACAACAATTAAATTTTCTACGAAATAGTTCAAGTTTCAACAAATAAAGATTTTTCAGGCATGAAAGAAAAAAAGTTCACCTAAATTGTTGAACCTACCAGCCAAAAGATGAATTTTCTGTACAAAAAATTGAATTTTCAACCAGAAAATTTGAATTTTTAACAGAATAGTTAAATTTTCGACCAAAAATGAGATAAGAAAACAACAAAAAAAAAGAGATAAACCGTCTGAAAGAAAAAATTCAATAAAGTAGTTCAACTTTTACCCGCGTAGTTGAATTTTCAATTTAAAACAATCAGTTTTCGACAAAATAGTTAAACTTTCAGCCAAAGAGATTAATTTTATGCTAAAAATATGAATCTTTAACAAAACAAAAAAAAATGATTTTTCAACAAAGTGGTTAAACCAAAATTTGCGAACAAAATAGTTGAATCCTCAAGCAAAAAAGATTAATTTTCAAACAAACATGAATTTTTTAATGAGACAGAGAATTTAAAATAAAATATATAGTTAAATTTTCATCAAAAAAATATTTCAGTTTGCTCTTCAATACCAAAATATGAATTGTAAACAACAATTACATTTTCTACGAAGTAGTTAAAGTTTCAAAAAAACGAATTTTCAACCAAACAGTTGCATTTTTATCCAAGAAAGATGCAATTTCTACTAAAAAAGATGAATTTTACAATTAAAAATACAAATTTTCAACAACAAAAAATTCAATATTAATGCAAAAAAGATTTCAGTTTGACTTTTCAACACAAAAATATGAGTTCTAAATCAGAAGTAAATTTTGTGCGAAGATATTTGAATGTTCAACCCAAAAAGACGAATTTTCAACAAAACAGTTGAATATTCAACCAAAAAGGATGACTTTAATAAAATTGTTAAATTTTCAAGCAAATAATAAAGTTTATAACTAAAATATTAATACCATTAATATTCAACAATCAGAATATAAATTTCTGTACAATTACGGAGAAAAATTTGTCTAGTTAACATTCAACGGGCCATTTACACAGTATTAAGAATTTAATTTTAAGGCAGTATGCACGAAGAAAAAATCGGACTGTTAATAAGCTGAACTCTTAATATTACAGCACGGAACTTGATGTGCAAAATTGGCATGAGTTTCTACCAATGTTGGCATTAAGTTAAACATTTTTAGCATGAAATGTCTTATACTATAAAAGAATCAAGCGCATGCCATTATTGCTGGAGTCATATGATTTTAGAGCAGTTGTAAGGGACGAAAGTTTTCTCTTTCAGAATTAGAAGAGGATAATTGTTTACTTTTAAGAAAAATTTTATCATTTTGAATGTTTAATTATAAGATAAAGTTTTCTTTTTGAAACCCTTAGAATTAAATCTATTGAGATTAGGTTTAGCATTATATAACCTGTTCGTTTTTAGAGCTTTTTAAGCTTTAATTTGGAAACTTGAAAATTCAGAAGAGTTGAATGTTGGCTACTTTATTTTGCAGTTTAGTTTTGATAATTTCAAATGAAAAAAATCGTCATTTTTGCGAACCGGATACAAAATGGGGAATGGCTGGGAATTTTTCTCGGCGATAAAAGTGGCCATCCTGATATTGGAAAACAGAAATAAACGATGTTAATTAATTTTTTGTGTGTGTTTTTCATTAGGTTGCGTGGACATCAAAAAGAAGGCTATGGTCTTTCCTGGAATCCCAACCTAAATGGATACTTGCTGAGTGCTTCAGATGACCACACAATTTGTTTGTGGGATATCAACGCCACACCGAAGGAGAATCGAGTTATTGATGCAAAAACGATTTTCACTGGACACACAGCAGTCGTTGAAGATGTTGCCTGGCACCTTTTACATGAGTCTCTCTTCGGCTCCGTTGCTGATGATCAGAAGTTGATGATCTGGGACACCAGGTCTCTATTTTTTAAATTAAATTGACAAAGTTCCTCTTATCTCGAAATATCAAGATAGGTAATTGAAAATTCAATTTTATTTGTTCCAGGTGTAACAATGTAAGTAAACCAAGTCACACAGTCGACGCTCACACGGCAGAGGTGAATTGTCTGAGTTTTAACCCCTATTCGGAATTCATTCTGGCAACTGGTAGTGCAGACAAAACGGTTGCTCTTTGGGATTTGAGAAACCTGAAGCTAAAACTGCATTCCTTTGAGTCTCACAAGGACGAGATCTTCCAAGTTCAATGGTCACCTCATAACGAAACGATCTTGGCGAGCAGTGGCACCGATAGACGTTTGCATGTCTGGGATCTTAGCAAGATTGGCGAAGAACAATCTAGCGAAGATGCTGAGGATGGCCCCCCTGAATTACTGGTGAGTTCAGAATTTTTATTTTCGCTTCTTATTTTTAGAGGCTTCAAGCTACTGGTCGAAAATACCTTTATCGAGGAATTTTTTTAATTCTTAGTTTTGTTTGCAAAAAAAGACAACTTATCCATTCACTTAGAGGGATTGACCACTCGACTTTTGACTGTACACAAGATTTCAAAAGGTTTCGCAAAGATTTCAAGGATTTCAAAAAAATGTATAAAGTCATGAATCAATTGGAAATTTTACAGTTTGAGGCCCCTCTAATTTCAAATTTTTGTATTTTCAACACTATTTGTAAAATCGTTTAATTTCCAAGGTGTGAATTTGACGATTTAAATTTCCAAGTCTCTACATTTTTATTTATTTCGTAACGTTCATAGTTTGA
The DNA here is from genome assembly GCA_011634705.1 of Andricus grossulariae. Lineage (NCBI taxonomy): Eukaryota > Metazoa > Arthropoda > Insecta > Hymenoptera > Cynipidae > Andricus > Andricus grossulariae. The sequence continues at coordinate 95,918,084 of JAABKJ010007545.1, forward strand.
AAATTTAAAAATCTGGGAATTTCTGTAAGAAGTAACTGTGAAAAATAATCAGGGCTGCCACACAGTCACTATTAGTTACTTTTTTCTCAAATCACTTTTTAGTCACTGTTTTAAATGAAAAGGTCACATTAGTCACTTTCCTTTCAATAAATTAACTCATGGGTTAATCACTATTCCATTCAGGTCTATATTTGCTTCTGAATTGTCTTGAATTCTTTTGAAATATTTCAGGGTATTTTGAAGGATTCCGAGAAATTTTTAATTGATTTAAATAATTTGAAGGGGTTTGATTTTAGGGTATTTTTAAAACTTCTAAGGTTTGAAATATTTTAGGGAATCTGGAAAGATTCCAAGGAATGTTGAAATATTTTAGGACAAAGAATTTTCTAGAATTTCGCAAGATATGGAACGATTTTATAGTAGTTATAAAGTTTTAAGATATTTTAAATATTTCACGTGATTTTATAAGGTTTCCGAGGATTCTAATAAATTTTCCAGGATGTCAGGAAATATCGTCAGATTTCATAGAATTTAACGGGATTTAATCATATTTTAGTGGATTTTAAAGAATTTATTCAAGGGAAGTGAGGTATTTCGTAGGGTTTCAAAGATTTTAAGAGTTTTAAAAGTTTTTATTCAATTGATACGGAAGTCTTTCAACCTCACCTTGAATTCTTAGGCATTTCATAAAATTATTTTAAATTCCCTTGAATTTTTCTAAGCTCGCTTCAAAGTTACTGAATTCAATTAAGTTTTTTAGAATTTTTCTCGTTTCCCTTAAATTCCTTTAAATTCATTCCAATTTTACGGAAATAGATGGATTTTTTTCTTTACAATTTTTTGCCAATTCATTTGAATTCTTTTGAATTTCAGTTGAATTGTTTTAAAGTGCTATGAATTTACCTGAATTTGTTACCCTTTGAGCACGATAAAAAGTACCCTTTGGTCCCTATATTTCATCCTATAGGGACAGCGAGGCCTGTATAGAATTCATGGCCTCAATAGGATTTTTTTGAATTCTTAGTTTTATTTTAAGAAAAAAAATGTATCCAATTATTGGGGTTTGACCACTCGAATTTTAACTGTACACCAGATTTCAAAAGATTTAAAGGATTTCACAAATATTTCAGAAAGATTTCACAAAAATTTCAAATATTACATGAATGAGATTGGGTGAGTTCGTTTTGAAATTCTTTAAAATGGCTACGGTTCAATGGGAAATTTCGCAGTCTGAGGCCCCTCTAATTTTAAAGTGATGAATTTTAAACACTAATTGTGAAATCGTTTAATTTTCAACTCTTGCATTTGACAATTTAAATTTTCAGGTCTCTGAATTTTTTATTTATTTCGAAACGTTCATAGTTTGAAAATCTACAACTTGGAATGCTTACTTCAAGTCTGCCAGCGAGTTACTTTTTCACTCTACGAAGAATATAAAATTTCATTATTTTAGATTACAATATTATATAATTTTTTGGTTTCAAATTCATATTTCTTAAAATTGATATAATTTAGAAGTCAAGGGCTTAATAGTTTATTTTTAGGTCGAAACCGGATAAATTAAATAACTTAAAATATATTGTCTTTGAAATTCAACAATTTTCATTTGAACTTTTTTAGATTTAACTTCATTTCAAATTAAAGCATTTATAGTTGAAATTTTCGTAATTTAAATTCTTGCAATTAAATAATTTAATATTCAATTATTAGAAAAAAGTGCAATTTCAATTTGATAATTTTATATATATGATGTTTGAAGCTTGCAATGTTTATAAAAAATCAAATTACAAGAGTTATTAATTGAACCCTGTAAGATTCTGCCAGTATATTTCCAATTCAAAGTCTAATAGTTGTGCAATTTAGAGTTTGAAGTCTTTAATATTGAATAATTATAAAAAAGCGTTTGAAGTGGAAGAATTGAAAGTGTTCAATAATATTAGATAGAAACATTCAAAATTGCTTGGTTCTAAATTTAAATAGATCAAAGTTGTAGGATTAGAAATAAAACCCTTTAAATACTTTATTTGTTATTATTGTTTCAAAGCGATCAAAATCAAGCAAATTGGCATGTGAAATTGTATAATTTGGAATTAAATCACTCAAATGTATAAACAATTTTTTTAGTTGGAAGGAACAATTTTCTGATAGAAAAAATTCGAATAGATCAATTTTACATATTCATTTTTGGTTCAAATTTAATATCAAATAGACTAGGGTTGAAATTTCGAGAATTAGACAATTTTAAATTAAAAGCGCTTCAAGATGTACAATTTTTAATATAATGACAACATTTTTAGAAATTAAAAAAAGTGTATTCTTTATGAATCAGAATTAACCAAAATTTTTATTTTTTATTGAAGAATTAAAAACTATTTTGTTTTAAATTAAAATTGTTTTAAAGTGTACTAATTCTAATTGAAAGCCTCAGGGGTTAAATAATTGAATTAAAAACATACAAAGTTGAATAATTTTATACTGAATATTTGTAAATAAAACAATTTCAGTCGTTCATTTTTGTACAAATTTCAAATTCGATGTCTTAATAGTTGAACAATTTCCAGTGCTTCATTTTCTATCTGTTGAATGTTGTTTGTTCAATTTTGGATTTGTAGCATTTAAAATGTTTCTATTTGGGGATTTTCTAGTTTTGAAAGCATCAAATTGGTATAATATTGAATCTTTGATTTTGAATATTTTCAATGCTTAATTTTTAACTTTAAAAGCTTACACTTAGAATTGTTCCGCATAAAATTAATTAATTTAGATATTCTTTTTTAAATATTTTAAATTATAAATTGTGTAATGTTGAAGCTTTGAGTTTGAAAATTTTAATGATCCACGATCTTGGGACCTTAAACAGGCCCAAAATGATTATGAGTATTAATTAAAGTTAATTAGTTGGAATAGTTTCTCTTTCTTGACTGAAAAATCTTTCTTAGATGAAAATTCAACTCACGTTGAAAAGTTGTCTCTTGGTTGAAATAACTACTATATTTTAAGTTCAAAATTCATCTTTTTTTTTTAAATGAAAATTCAATTACTTGGTTGAAAGTTAAACTCTTTTGTTAAAAATTAATTATTTTGTATGAATATTCAACATTTTTATTGAAAATTCAGGTTTTTAGTTCAAAAATTAGCTTCTTTGTTGAAAATTCGTTTTTTGTTGGGCTGAAAATTCAATTTTTCACTGAAAATTTAACTAATCCAATTGAATATTCCATAATTTTAGTTAAAAAATGATCTCTTTGGTTGACCATTAATTTTTCAACAGAAAATTTGACTATCATCATTTTTAGTTGAATGTTTGTCTATTTTTGTAGACATTAATCTTCTTGGATGAAAATGTATCTTTTTGGTCGAAAATTCCATTATTCTAGTTAAAGAACCATAATTTTAGTTGAACACTCATCTTGTTCGTTTAAAATTCAACTATTCCAGCTGAAGATTCATCATTTTAGTTAAAAATTCATCACTTTTTTTTTGAAAATATAACTTTTTTTGAAAATTATTATTATTATTATTTTTAATATTAATTTTTTGACAGAAAATGTAACTATTCCAATTAAATATTTAATTGAAAATTCATGTATTTTGTTGAAAAGTTGCCTTTTTGGTAGGAATTAATATTCTTGGTTGAAAATTCGTCTTTTTGGTTGAACTAACTACTATATTTTAAGTTCAGAATTCATCTTTTTTTAAAAAATGAAAATGTAATTAATTGGTTGGAAGTTAAATTCTTTTGTTTAAAATTAATTATTTTGGTTGAAGATTCATAATTTTGATTGAAAATTCATGTCTTTAGTTGAAAATTCGTTTTTTCTTTAGTTGAAAATAAAACTTTTTACTGAAAATGTAACTATTCCAGTTGAATATTCCATAATTTTAGTAGAAAAAATCATCTCTTTGTTTGACCATTAATTTTTTTAACACAAAATTTGACTATTCAACTTTTTGTTGGAAAATTATTTTTTTTAGTTGAAAATTTGTCTTTTTTTGGTAGAAATTAATCTTCTTGGTTGAAAATTCATGTATTTGGTTGAAAAATCTTCTATTTTGGTAGAAAATTAATCTTTTTGTTTGAAAGCTCATCTGTTTAGTTGAAAATTCAAGTTTTCCAGTTAAATATTCACCATTTTAGTTGAAAATTTATATTAAAATAATAATAATAATAATAATAATTAGAAGAACAAAAAAAAAACAAAACGCTTATACCTATTTCTATTTCCAATCCTAATTTCCTGTTGCAGTTTATTCACGGCGGTCACACAGCGAAGATTAGCGACTTCTCCTGGAATCCAAACGAGCCATGGGTCATTTGTTCGGTCTCTGAAGACAACATAATGCAGGTTTGGCAGATGGCAGAGAATATTTACAACGATGAGGAGCCCGACACTCCAGCCAGTGAACTCGAGGCTGGCGCTTCATAACCCGCGAAATATAATTATCGACTCTTCAACTTCGATTCGAAATAGTGAGTATCAAAGCTCACATTTGAAGTCATTAGCAAAAGACTGTTGAATCGCATATTGAAATCCGTCACCTACGTTTTGCTTACTTGTAAAATGTGAATTGTCATTAATCATCACTCAAACGTATTTCGTAACTACAATTGTTTTTATTTTATTTAGTCAATTGGCAATTATAGAAATTTGCCCACATTGTCACGTTTCATCTATTTCGTTTGTAAAACGTGCAGTTTCGCTATTAAGTTTCATCGTCAAGACTAGAATCTGTATTTATACAGTGTTTTATATAAATCCTAGTATCGATAAAATTGATAAAATATGATTCTAATATAACATGTACGCAGTTTTAAAAACTTCCGATCTCTCACTTTCGAATATTTTTTCTACTTAGAATTAAGTCTGGCATCGCTCGAGCCAATCAGTAAAATTTTCTTACTTTCGACCTCAACTGAATAAACTGTTTTTTCGAAAATGGTTTTTTTATTTAGAAATAAAGATAGAGGATTTGCTAAGATTTCGAGTTAGGCTATTTACAGTCATCACAGTACCTATTAGAGTAAAAAGAAGGTGAATAGGTGAATTTTTTTTCGGAAATAGGCGAACGAACAAAATTTTCTTGTGTTTTTTCCATGTTAAAGCAAAGGGAAACTTCGTGGTTTTTGGTTACGGATTAATATTAGCCGATATCTCTCAAACTGATTATTCGTGTTTAAAACAAATGTTGTCATTTAAATTTTAAAATTCAAGCTCTCAGAACTGATTATTTTAATTTGAAGTACATATTTCAAAAGAATATATAAATTTCTCAATCTAATACAGAAAAATAAAATTCTACATAGGAATTTTGAAGAGTTTCAAATTGAAAATTAAACATTAAAGACTTAAATAAAAAATATTTAACAATTTCGTTGAAAGTTGAACTACTTTGTTAAAAATTCTTTTAGTTAAAAATTCATTTCTTTCATTGAAAATTTAAATATTTTGTTGTTAATTTTTTTTTAATATTCATAATTTTAGCAGACTATGGTTGAAAATTGAACTATTTTTTAAATTCCTTTTTTGCGTTAATAAAATAATTTTTTTAACTTTAAATTTAACTACTTCATTAAAAATTAACTTTTTTGTTGAAACCTCGTCTTTTCGGATTGAAAATTCAACTATTTGGTTTAAATTCGTTTTTTTATTGAAAAATAATTCTTTTAAATGAAAATTTAACTATTCTATTCTTTGTTAAAAATTGATCTTTTCAGTTTAAAAGTGTAACTATTTGGTTGAAAGTTCCTCTTTTTTGGTAGAAAATTAATCTTCCTAATTCAAAATTTAACTATTTGTTTAAAAATTTATGTATCTTGTTAAAAAATCGTATTTTTTAGTAGAAAATTAATCTTCTTGGTTGAAAATTGACCTTGTTGGCTGAAAATTCAACTGTTTTATAGAAAGCTCATTTTTTGTCTTGAAAATCCAACATTTTTGGATGACATTTTTTCTCTTATTGACTTAAAAATCTGGTTTAGTTTAGTATTCAACTATTTTGTTGAAATTCGTATTATTGGTTCAATTCATCTGCTTTTTATTTTAAATAAAAATCTTTTGTTGGTTAAAATATCGACTATTACTTTTTTAGTTGAGAAATAATCTTTTTTTGTTTGAAATTTCAACAACTTGATTGCATTTTTTTCTTTTTTGGTTTAAAAATTCATAATCTGTTTCGGTTGAAAATTAACTTTTTTGTTGACAAGTCAATTTTTTTGTAGAAAATTCTTATTTTCGGCTCGAAAATTTAACAAATTGGTAAAAAGTTAAACAATTTGATATAAAATTGAACTATTTTGTTAAAAGTTCAATTTTTTAGTTGAAGATTTGCCATTCTAGATAAAAATTCACTGTTTTGGTTGAAAATTAAACTGTTTTGTTGAAAAGGCGTTGTTTTAGTTGAAAATTAATTTTTTTAACGGAAAAGTCAACTATTCCATTTTTTGTTGAAACTTCATGTATTTTGTTAAGAATTCGTCTTTTTTGGTAGAAAATTTTAATATTTGGTTGTAAATCTATTTTTTTTATTGAAAATTTGCCTTTTGGTAGAAAACCCAATTTTTGTTGTTGAAAATCCAACTGTTTGGTTGAAAATTGATCTGTTTTAGCTGAGGATTTAAGTGTTTTGGTTGAAAACTTGTATATTTTGGTTAAATTCAACTGTTTTTTATTAAAAATAAAAATATTGTTTCGTTGGAAAATCGACTATTACATTTTTTGATGAAAATTAATCTTTTTAGATTAAAAATACAACTTTTGAAGTTAAACTTCCTTTTTAAAAATTCATTTTTTTTGTTTAATATTCATAATTTCAGTAGAAAATTCATCTGTGGTTGAAAATTGAACTACTTTGTTGAACATTTCTTTTTTGGGTTAAATAGCACTTATTTATCTTAAAATTGATCTATTTCGTTGAAAAATAATTATCTTCGAGTTAGAAATTTGTTTATTTTGTTGAAAATTCGTCTTTTTTAGTAGAAACTTAATCTTCTTAATTGAAAATTTACCTTTTTGGTTGAAAATTCAACTGTTTTTTAAAAATATCGTCTTTTTGGCTTTAAAATTCAACATTTTACATGAAATTTGTCTCCTTATTGAATGAAAAATCTGCTTTGGTTGAGTATTCAACTATTTTGTTGAAAATTCAGCTACTAAATAAATTCGTGAAAAAAATGAAGTCGATAAAAATTACGTAAGATACTCTCACACCTTTAACATCGCTCGAGTCAAACTGTAAAATGTAAAAATGTAAAGGGTAAAAAACTAAAACTGTTTTTCGAAAATAAAGGGTTTTTTGTTGTATTTAAAAATAAAAATAGATTCGTAGTGTATTTATTGATTCATTTACAATAATCTCATTAGGACGTCTTAAAAATTTATGAATAGGCTTTATATTTTTAAATAATCTAAAAAGATCAAAGATTCTTGAGAAGCTTTATTGCTCTTTAAATAATCTTTCCGAGTTAAATTGATTTAGAATCGCGGCTTATAGTTTTCGTTTGTAGCACTTGTTAGCAAATATAGTTCATCTCAGTATGGCTTCGAGTTAGGCTATTTAACAAATTTTGGCACTTAGTAATGAGAGGTATGAATGTAAAGAAGCAAACGCTGAAGAAAATTGTTCCCATATTAGATAGTCGTGTTTGAAAGCTCGTTGTAAATTTGAGCAAGAAGCGAGTCTTCGCTGTATTCCGCCTCTGGACTTTTCAGCGATATCATGTCGTCGCTGTCCAAGGATGAAATTCTGAAAAAGAAGAGAAAAACAATAGAAAAAATTGTTTTTTGCCTACTGTTCATTATTAAGTTATTATCGTTCTCTGCAAATTATTACCAATATCTGCGAGTTACAAAAACGTCGCTTGTTGAGCGAGACCTATGCCTATGTCTCCTAAGCATGCAAAATAAATCGAGACATAATTTTATAAAATGATAAACAAAAGAGATTTAACTCATTCGAATTTTAGTTAAGTCATATATTATACAATTTTCGTATGTGTTGCAAGAATTCAGTCTCATTGATTGAATACAAAATTCCGGGTCAAAATAATTATTTTCTTGAGAAAATTTACCGTGTGCTGGAATTGGAACGCTTAATACCGTCGAGTAGATTTACAATGGATGGTGTCAGAGTTGGACGAAATATCTAAAAAGTATTAAGTCAATTTTTCAGATAGTTTGGAATTTTTTCCAAAATAATTTAACTTCCTAAACTAACTAAAAATTCTGAAGATTTAGTTTAAAAAAATATTGTTCCTTACCGTGACTGGAGCACTTCGCATTTCACGCAGATCAATATTTCGGAAAAGATCGTGAATTATGAGCTCCTCCACACTTGGAAATCGAGGTCCCTCAAACAAATATTTCAGAAACACATTCACCTGAGAAGAAGATACAAAAAATGTATCAGCCCTTGAAAAAATGTGAAAATATTTTTTTTATGGTTTCATACTTGAGGATATTTTTGTAGGTCAGTAACATGAACTGCTGAAGGTCTGAAGGAACACAATTCGTATCCTGTACACATCTCAAAAAGCATGTGACCTAAAATAAAAATAAAAAAATAACGAGGTTTGTTAATTTTTTGCTCATTTCTCTTATTTTTAACCGCAAAAAATTAATTAAGATTTAAAAGACAAATTAAATTTTAAACAGCGTTTGAAGTTCAGGGTTGCTACAAAATCCCAATTTCAAAATTCCTTGAATTTTCTCTTATTTTTCCTTGACCAATTTTCATTTTTCCTGACCGCTATAATTTTTTCATTCAAGAATAAAAACAAGTTTACAGCTAGATCAAAAATATTTGCAAAAAAATTGTATTCCTTAATTTATTATTTTAAAGACTTTTAGTGACAACAGTCAATATTGATTTGAAGATATTACATAAGATAATTTTGTACTAAAAAACATCGAAAATCCACATATATGACAACTTAGAGGTATTGCAATTTCAACATAATAGATGAATTTTTAGCCAAATGTCGATTTTTCAACCAAACAGACGAATTTTCTACAAGACAATTGTATTTTCAATCCGAAAACATGAATTTAAAATAAAATAGTTCATTTTCAACAAAACTGTTGAATTTTAAAGCCAAAAAAGGGAAGTTTCTACTGAAAGTTGAATTTTTCACCCAAAATTATGAGTTTTCTACTAAAATAATTGAATTTTTTAACATAAAAAAATCGAGTTCTAAAAAAAATTTTAAGCTTGAATGGAATAGTTACATTTTCAGTAAAAAAATTAGTTAAATATTCTACCAAATAAATTAATTTTTAACTAAAATGCTAAATGTTCTACTAAAAAATTTAATTTGTACCAAATAGTTGAATTTTCAACCAAAAAATATTTTCCAGTCAACAAAGAAAAAAATTGCATACAAAATGTTGAATTTTCAAGCTTAAAAGATGAATTTTTTACAAGACAGTCGTATTTTCAAACGAAAAATATGAATTTTTAACAAAAAAAGTTAATTTCCAACAAAATTGTTGAATTTAAAGCCAAAAAAATGAATTTTTTACTAAAAGTTGAATCGTTAACCCAAGAATATGAGTTTTCTACTAAAATAATTAAATTTTTAACCCAAAAAAGCCGAGTTTTGAAAACAATAAATAATTTTTAACTAAAAAAAATACATTTTTGTGTAACCATAGAAGTTAAATTTTCAATAAAAAATTAAATTTAAAAACAAAAACGAGCTTTCAACAAATTAGTTACGATTTCAATGAAAGAAATGAATTTTTAATTAAAATGTTGAATTTTCTACCAAAAAAATTAATTCTGAACCAAATAATTGAATTTTCAACCGAAAAGATTCTTTTTTTACCCAATAACTCAGCTTTTCCACGGAATACATGAATGTTCCACTTAAAAAATTAATTTTCAACTATAAAGATGAAGTGTCAACTAAGGAGATATTTTTCTACCAAGAAGAGGAACTTTCACGAAAATACATGAATTTTCAACCAAATAGTTTAATTTTCAACCACGAAAAACTTTTTAGTCAACAAAGAAAACAAATTTCATCCAAAATGTTGAATTAGCATCCCAAAAATACTAGTTTTCTACAAAACAGTTGAATTTTCAAACCGTAAATATGGATTTTTAACAAAGAAGTTCATTTCCAACAAAATTGTTGAATTGCAAAGACAAAAAAACAACTCATTTTCTACAAAAAGTTAAATTTTTGACCTAAAAATATGAATTTTCTACTAAAATAATTGAATTTTCGACCAAAACAATAAAAATTTAAAAAAAATGAATTTTTAACTAAAATATTAAATTTTCAACCGAAAAAACAAATTTCGACCAAGAAAGATTTTTAAGTCTATAAAGAAAAAAATTGCACCCAAATTGTTGAATTTTCATCCCAAAAGTGATGATAAAAGTTCATTTTCAACCAAATAGTTCGATTTTCAACCCAAAAAGACGAATTTTTAACAAGACAGGTGATTTTTCTACCAAAAAGAATGAATTTTTAATAATATTGTTGAATTTTCAACAAAATAATAAAATTTTCAACCAAATAAGAAAATTTTCTACCCAATAATAAAAATGTTAACCACATGATTTATATTTTTAAAAAACTATAAAATGATACTTTTGAAGGACTTACTTGTTAATAACACATTTTTTTGTTCTAAAACTAATTTCATTAAGGTTCCACTTTTATTCAATTAACAGGATTTATATATGTAATTTCATTCCTTAAGTTCATAAAATCTTAGTAAGATTTTGTAATTTGTGGATGACCCCTCAACTTCAACCTCAGTTTATCTAAAATTCTCTCACTTTCCAGAATTCCCTGACCTGTAGCAACCCTGGTGTTGAACAATTCTGAATTTAAAAAAGACGGCCTATGAGTTTAATATCAAATTTATGATTTATTGAAGTGTCTAATCGAACAAGAAATTTTGTAGAGTTGACCAAGAATCGAACTTTTGAGGACAGTACAAAGAACTGAACTCTACAGAACGACAGCAACATCTATGGCTTAATGTATCTGTTTATTAAATATTTCGAAGTACATTTAAAAAAAAAATTTTTTAAAGTTAAATTGTGTAAGAAAATTGCACAAAAAAGCTTAAAAAGAAGTATTTAATTGCACAAAAGGAGTTAAAATAAGACACATATGTTTCTAGAAAACATTGTATCTTTTATTGGATTTAAGGACAAAACAACGAAATGTTAAGTTTTTCATTATAGATTGAGATTGAAGCTTCCTTGATTTTATTTTCACCATATATTTTAAACTGATGGACAGTTAAACAAATTCTAAAGATTGATTGATTGAGATGTTAATGAAAGTTGAAAAAAAAAAAAAAAATTTAATTTTTGAGATTGATGTTTAAACAATTGAAAATATGCACAAAAGTTTCTCAGAAATATTGAAGATAAACAAATGTAAATAGTTTCTTAATAAGTAACTTCAAATTCATATGTAAATTTTTAATTAATATTAGCATAACATACAAATATTCCCTATTAGTCATTGATATTTTATGTCGATTGGCGGCACAGTCACAAGGCAACTAATTTTTATTATAGCTTTACTCTTGTCGTTTCTTAGTTCAAGTTTGTTCGGTTGAAAACTGATGACTTTTTTTTTAAGTATAGAAAAGACGGATAAATTTGTTAATTATGTTACATAAATTGACTTTCTTGAGTATGTTTTCAAAAGACTGATTTTTTTCTAAACAACTTCTTTTTAAGCCTTCTTACGCAATTTTGTTACACAATTCGACTTTTTTAAGTTTATGTTTTAAAAAAATGTACTTCGAAATATCGAACAAGAAATTTTTACCGAAGCAAATGGTATCCATTGAACTGTGATTGGCTAATCGAGTAGTAATTATGGGATGCGTTCGACTCGTGAAACTCAGAAGAGTATTTTCCAATCCAGCGAGACGTGCAACTCCATTCTGTACCACAACATTTCCAGAATGTAAATGGGTGACGGTAGGAAATCCGCGTTCTTTCAGAAAAACAAGAGCCTCCAAGATTTGTCGACCCATTATTTGTATTTGGGGCAAAGTAAGGCCTCTGCCTCGGGCTGCATATTTTTGACCCCAATCTTCGTTCCAACAGTTCCTTTCAATCTGCAAAGAGGATTTATTAAATAAGTTTAAAATTCGAATCTTTCCGAAACGGGATAGTCTAGATTCGGGAGGGTCTTAATTGGAATGGTCTAGATTCTAGAATTGAATATAAAACCTTGCATGGTGGCCCTTTTAATCGAGGAAAAAAATTCCCGGTATTTTCCCAGTTTTTCCCGATTCACAAGATTTGAACTCTTGAAGCTAAAAATGTTGTCATTTGAAGTTATAAAAATACGTACAAAAAGGAAGGTTTTAACACTTTTCAATTGAACAATTTTAAATTGAATGACGTTAAACTGCAAAATTTCAAATTTTTATAAATTGTACAGTTGAAAGATTAAAAATATATATATAAATCCACACTATCAGTTTTTATGCTCTAAATTGCAGAATAAATCAACAAGAAAATAATTAATTATCTCATTTTAAGCAATTTCAAGTTAGAAACATTGAAAAATTGAACGATTAAAAAGTTTTTTTTTAACTGAACACTTTTTATATTAGAAGTAAAATTATTTTTATTTCAAGTCGTAACAAATTAACAATTGTTCAATTGTTATTTATACATAAAACTTGTTTTCTTTTTGAAATATTGATAAGAATATTTGCCTAGAATTATTATTTTTTAAATAAAAAATCATTTAAAACTTTTCCCAGGAATCTTAAGAACATTTTTTAAGATATTTTAAACCTTTCAAAATCCATAAAAGGCTTAAAATTCTATTTCGAAATCTTCAAAAATCTACATTTTGTTTTAAAGTTTTTGAAATCACTTAAAGTTTTAAATTAAGTCTGAATCTGAAGCTCTAAAAATCCTTAAAATGCTTAAAAATTGTATTTCATAATATTAAAAAATATACATATTGTTTCAAATTTTGTTGAATCTTTACAAATTTTAAATTATTTTAGAAATTTTTACAAAACGTCTTTAAAACTTTAAAAATTAAATTTTGGAAATATCTTGAAATCTTTTTAAATATTCTGTTGAAATTAATTTTTTCAAAACAAGAAATTTGTTATTTTCCTATGAATCTCAATGAAAATTTGTTATTCTTTGAAATCTTTGAAAATGCTTTAAAATCTTCTACATTTTGTGTTCGAAATCTTCAAAAATCTACATTTTTAAAAATCTTTTCAAGTTTAAATTATTTTTAAATCTTCTCAAAACTTTTAAATATCCCTTAATCTTAATCGAATTTTCCCTAAATTAATCATTGTTCAATTTTTATCAATTCATCAATCTTTTTTTATATTTTTAAATATTCTCTTTAAACTTATTTTTCAAAACAAAAAAATTCTTTAAAAATTTCCCAGGAATTTTAAGAACATTTTTTATTATCTTAAAACCTTTCAAAATACAAAAATAATTTAAAATTTCATTTCGAAATCTTCAAAAATCTACATTTTGTTTAAAGATTTTGAAATCTTTAAAAATTTAGAATTTTTGTGGTTGAAAATTAACTTTATTGTAGAAAATTCGCCTTTTTGGCTTAAAACTTCAACAATTTAGTTGAATTTTTTTTCTTGATTGAAAAATCTTTGTTAGTTGAAAATTCAACACTTCTATTGAAAATTCATCTTTTTGGTTTAAAAATTCATCGCTTTTTGCAGAAATTCCATATTTTTTTGGTTGAAAATGCAACTTTTTTTCTAAAAAATTCATATATTCGGGTGAAAAATTCAACTTTTTTGTTAGATATATATATATATATATATATATATGTGAATTTTCTACAAAAAAGTTGCATTTTCAACCAGAAAAAGAACGAACTTAAGGCCCTTGATGTCACCACACGTAAGATCATGCATATGCATAAAAGCTTGCATATCAATTCGTCAGGTCCGCGATTATACATTTCACGCCGTCAAGGCGGACGCGGAGTTTTGAATCTCCAGTGTCTTCATAAATGAATTGTTTTGAGTACAGCTTACATCGTTGCAAATGGAAAAGATCCACTCCTTAGGAAATGGTCAGGAATCACGAGATGTTTGGCAAAGGAGCGTTCCTCTACAAAGCCGCGGAGCAGGCAGCTGAGTCCCTTTGCCTGAATTTTAGCGTCAGAAGTGAGGAAAGTGCATTACTGCATGTAGATGCTTCACTTCTGAAAGCGGAAGTAAAGAAAGCAGAATTTGAAAAATTCCATTAAGAGCTATTCGACAAGAAAATACATGGAAATTTTCATAGAAATGTAGAAAAACAGTCCTTGTCGATGAAGCAAACTTCTGCTTTTCTCAGATCATCAGGGATTCATTCAGGTACAGAGGGTTTTATTTTCGCATGCCAGGGCAGTGTCATTTCCACCTTAGAATACCGTGACCGCATTTTAGGTCAAGAAGTTCCAAGCGATAGGTGCAGAGCGTGTCATAAACACGTCGAGTACCTAGAACACATACTATCGGGGTGTCCCACCCACGCAGGAATGGCGTGTACCAACAGACACAATGCGGCCCTAAGAGTGCTTTATTACCATCTTTCTCGCTCCTACGGTGTTCGCTGTGACCCTGCCCTGGTGAACTCTCCAAGGGAGATAAAGTCAATTGCCCAACACGAGAAGTGCCAAATTTTCTGGAACTACAATTTCCGGACAGCAGTCTCCGTTGCACACTCGAGGCCTGACATTATTCTCCAAGACTTCGGGAAACAAACTATATTCGTGATCGAATTCTCGGCTCCTCCCCAATACAAAGTCACTGCCAAGGAGAAAGAAAAGGAGGAAAGGTATCAAGAACATAAAAGAGAGCTGCCACGACTGTAACCAAAATATTCGGTACAAGTAATTGTCCTTGTGATAGGTGCTCTCGGAGGTGCGAGACTATCACTGGTTCGTAACCTTAAAGCCATACCCGCGGGCCAAAAATATGCCACGGCACTTGGGAGACGGATGAGGAAAGCTGTCATCCTTGGGTCGCTTCGTGTCCTCAAGACACACGAGGGTTTCGCCAGCCTGTCGTTGTGATTTCGCCGTGTCCTGCGACCACCCATCTCACGATTTCGAGACGTGGCCATGAATGGGATTCACCGCGGTCCTACTGGGAGCCGATGTCATTTTTTTTAGATGACAATTGCTCCCAGTGACACCCTGCGTTGGTTGTTCACCTTTAGTTTTCAATATATATATATTGAATCAATTCATTAATAGATTTTCATTTGTATTATACTTGTTTAACAACGATACCGGAAATCTTGTTTGTTTTTACGTATTTCTAACGGCTCAGGAGATCTTTATAGAAAATTAAAATTTTAATTTTTTGGAAGAAAATGTTTCAGGGTTACTCGGTCAGACCCTCAGATTCTAATCTGTTAACAGTCTCATTCCTAAGTCCAAAAAGTATAGTTTTGCGACAAGTGTACGCTGACTTAGAATCACCATGCTAAGACCATAAAAGTAAGACATCATGTGCGCAGTCTACTATGACTGGTACTTTGGCGAATTTGGAGTGAGAGATCTACTGGGATCGGTACCCTGGCGAATTTAGAGTGGGGGGAGGGGGTGTTGTCTACTGTGGGAAGCACTTTGGAGAATTTGGAGTGGGAGGTCCGTTGTGGTCTACACCCTGGCAAATTTGAAGTGGGAGGTCCGCTGTGGTCTGTACACTGGCGAATTGGAGTGGGGAGTCTACTGTGGGTAGTACTTTGGCGAATTTGGGGTAGGGGGTCCACTGGGGGCGGTAACCTGGCGAATTTGTAGTGGGGGAGCCGCCATGAGTGGATTTTTGAGAAATTCTGAGTAGGAGTCTACTGTGGCTGGCACTTTGGGAATTTTGGAGTAGGGGTTTTGTCACGGCTGGCACTCTGGGTAATTTGGAGTGGGGGGTTTCGCCGGAGCTTGCACGCTGGAAAATTTTAGTAAAGCGTTCTTAACATAACCATAATAAGGGTTGAAATAACCTAAAAATACACAGAAATTGTTACTGCGCATGCCATAAATATCAACGTTCATATATCATTTACTGTGTTCAGTATTTTGGGAAGTAAGGAGAGGGCTCCTTGGGAAAATTTGCGTTCTGTGGGATGAGGAAATTAGACATAAAGCGAGACTTAGACCATGAATAGAACGCCTTATGTCTAATCTAACTTTTTCAACGTAAGAAATTTTCATTAAAAAAATGAAATTATTTCTAGGAATCGCAATTGAAAACACAGTCATACAAAAAAAATAAGTGTCGTGATCTGGGGATGCGACATATGCTTTTCTATGGATCTTGACGCGCTGAATCCGAATCCGATGTCAGGATTTGCCCTACACGTCAGCGTTCCACCCTAACCTCTAAAAACTTGAAAAAATTAGTATTTTCTGTTCTAGGGATGAGGCATATCAATTCTCATGTATTTTGACGCACTGAATCTGAATCCGCCATCAGAATTGGCTCGATGGATCTTAGATGAACCCTAACCTCAAAAAACACTCTAAAATCGCTCAAATGGCCCGGTTTTCTTGTACAAAATCGAACCAGACACATATAGATACGTTTTTAGGGTAGCTGAGTTTATTCAGACTATTCGACGAGCTCACCAGATAAAAATTCATTCATAACCTCAAAACCGTCAAACATACCCTCAAAGAATACCTCAAACCCATGAAAATGACATTTTTTGTGCGCTGAAACTGGAACCTAACCACATTCCAATACGTTCTCGCGGTATCCGAATCCAATCTTACGGTTTCGTGTAACCTACTAGGTTACAATGTATTCCTAACCTCAAGACAGATCTTGATATGCCCGAAGTCTTTTTTCTTGTAGCATAAGACTCCTCATCATCCAAGTTACCCATTGATGAAAAGCTACGATCGCATGATGACGACGTCGGAGGATCCGCTTTTCCACCCTGACCAGACGCCGATACTGGGCTATTCCCTGCATCGTAAAACTTTTTATCTGTGCCTGGCATGACGCCATGAACGCTGGTTACCCAGCGACCACGGAGTAATAATAAGGAGTCCGATCTCCGTACATGCGTTCTGACTGAGGCAATTGCACCTTTATTGCCAAGCTCAGATGTTTCAAATCAGCAGTGCGCAAGCCCGACTGATCAGCGAGTGAGTGCCACTCGCACACATCTCGCGAGAGAAAAGGAGATAGCAGATGGCAGTCCGGATGCCCGACTAGTCAGTGAGTTAACGCAACTGGCACACGTTTTGTGGGAGAAAAGAAGATAGCAGATGACAGTGCGCATGCCTGACTGGCTATAGTGCTGATTCAAAACGTCTGAGCTTGGCAATAAAGGTGCAATTGCAGCAGTCAGAACGCATGTTCGGAGATTGGTCTCCCTATTATTACTCCGTGGTCCCTGTGTAAACAGCATTCATGGCATCATGACAGGCACAGATAAAAAGTTTTACGATGCAGGGAATAGCCCAGTATCGGCGTCTGGTCAGGGTGGAAAAGCGGAACCTCCGGCGTCGTCATCATGCGACGGTAGCTTTTCATCAATGGGTAACTTAGTTGATGGAGAGTTTTATGCTACAAAAAAAAAAGACTTCAGGCATATCACGATCTCTCTTGAGGTTAGGAATACATTGTAACCTAGTAGGTTTCATGAAACCGAAAAAATGGACTCGGATTCCCCGAGAACGTATAGGAATGTGGTGAAGTTCCAGTTTCAACGCACAAAAAATGTCATTTCCATGGATTGGAGGTATTCTTTGAGGTTAGGTTTGACGGTTTTTAGGTTATAAATGAATTTTTACCTGGTTAGCTTGTCGAATAGTCTGAATAGACTCAACTACCGTAAAAACGCATCAGTATGTGTCTGGTTTGATTTTGTACAAAAAAACGGGCCAGTTAAGCGATTTCCAGGTATTTTTTGAGGCGAGGGCCCAACCAAGACCCGTCGGACCGATTTTGATGGGGGATTCGGATTTAGCGCGTCAAAATAAATAAGAATTGACATGTTTCATTCTCAGAACAGGAAATACTAATTTTTTCAAGTTTTTAAAGGTTAGGGTGAAACTCTGACGTGTAGGGCAAATTCTGACATCGGATTCAAATTCAGCGCGTCAAAATCCATAGAAAAACATATTTCGCGTCCCCAGATCACGACACTTTTTTTTTTGTGTATCTGTGAAATTATTCTATACCAATAATGTGTGAAAATAAATTTAAAAAATGTTGTTAATTCTGATATATTTAGATTATTTGAGCGAAATAATGCTACTTGAAATTAATGTTGGGTGAGAGGATTCGATAGTATTTGAAATAAAGAAGAAATAAACGATTCAACATAAAGGAACAAATAACTTTGTCAGATAAGAAATAGGTGAAATTGACAGTGCGGGGATGCGACACGGTTTACACGGTCGAGTGCCATTACACGTGCAGTGTACATGTATACGTCTTAGGTAAAGCAGCCCAGCGCCCCTGATTGACGAAGAAATGGGCCTGAGGCCTGTCGGTCCCCAACGGTGGAAAATCGAAATACCCTACATTCAGGTTTTGCCGTGGAGGTGAAGAAAAGCAAGCTACAACATGAAAGAATGACATCTTAAATTCCGACTGACGCCACACTGGGGAACTGGTCAGAGAATTTTAATCACAGTTTTTATTTTCAGTGTACCTTTACACGGCACGTGTCATGGCACGTGACTATTTCTTATCTGGCAAAGTTATTTGTTCATTTATGTTAAATCGTTTATTCCTCTTTTATTTCAAATACTGTCGAATTCCCAAGCCCAGCAATAATTTAAAGTAGCATTTTTTTGCACAAATAATTTAAATTTATCAGAATTAACAAAAATTTTTCAATTTATTTTCATACATTATTGGAATAAAATAATTTTAAATTCCTTTTCTCAGAAATAATTTAGTTTTTATATTAAAAATTGTTTTTGTTTAAAAAGTTAGATTAGACATAATTTGTTCTATTTATTACCTGGGTCTCACTTCCTATCTAATTTCCTCATCCTACAGCACGCAAATTTTCCCGAAAACCCCTCGCTATATTTAACCAAGTGCTGACCACAGTAAATGATGTATGAATGCTACAAATTTCCCAGAGTACCAGCCCCGGCGAAACCCCCACTCCAAATTACCCAGAGTGCCAGCCCCGAGGAAACCCCTCACTCAAAAATTCCCAAAGGCCAGCCACAGTAGATTCCTACTCCAAATTTCTCAAATTACCAGTCATGGCGGATCCCCTACTACAAATCCGCCAGAGTACAGACCACAGCGGACGCCCTACTCCAAATTCGCTAGGGTACAGACCATAACGGACCTCCCACTTCAAATTATCCAAAGTGCTGCCCACAGGAGACCCTTTCCCCCCACCCCTTCCACTCCTTATTCGTCAGGGTACCGATCCCAGTAGACCCCCTACTCCAAATTCGCCAAAGCACCAGACATTGTAGACCCCCCACTCTAAATTCACCGGAGTGCAGACTACAACTGACCCCCTACTCCAAATTATCCAGGATACCGGCCACAGCGAACCCCGCACTTCAAATTCTCCAAAGTGTGCGCTGTCTACTCTAGTCCTCCAACAATGATTTCCCCGTAATGACATGTCTAATACTACTTGTGAAGTACTATACTATTAAACAAATTTTTTGAACAATTTCACAGAACTATGCTGCCAGCTGCGAGTATCGAAAAAAATTGTTCAGAACGATTTGTTATAAACAATGTGTAAAATTTTGTTGACATCTAAAACATACTTTTTGCTGAAGATGCACAATCTTCTCTGTCATTTTTGGATTCTGCAATGAAAATAAATGTTATTCAGAACTTTAAACTATCCAATTTAAAAAGACAAAAGAAAAAACCCGTTCGCGATTTTTTTCGAAAGTGGAAGTTCATTATCGCTTTGTCTTCTCTGCCAATTGCACAATATTATGCAACAAATTCATATCTCGTAAACTATTTGTCGTAAGATGTTTTCCAAGGATTCATTTTGAGCTTATTTTATACTATAGAAACGATGTCTTATATACTTTTTACCTATCTCTTAATTGAAAGTGACAATTCAAGCAAACGTGTCGAGAAAATTGTATGATTCCACGTTTTTCGTTAATAACAATCAATTAATTAGGAAATAAGACTTAAACTTCCAAGAGCTTTGGAAGGACGTCCATACAAAAACTTTAGAATTAAGATCTTAGTGTCTCTAATTTTTTCACGAAGAAATCCTACTTTGACAGTATTATAAGTAACGGAAAGTTTCAGTATAGAAGGAGCTAATTAAATTTGTAGAAAAATGTACGAAAAACTACTGTTTCTATTTTATTCTAGTAAAAAAGTGACATTTCAACAATAAAAAATTATTCTAGAAATTAAAAAGAAAGCGAATCGATCATGTCGATCATTTATTTATATCAATTAGTTCATTTTACTCAAAGGAGGTGTAAAATTCTGGTCTAAAATTCTGGTTTTTAATACAGCCTAATTAGCTTATTTCGTTGCGAAGATACCGATAATTCCCGATAAAATGTAAAAATAGTATTGGTTATACAAATTAAAATCTGTTTAACAAAACTACACAAAAGTATTATTAACGACAATAAAAACTCAATACATATGTCACATTCGGGGAAGTTTTTTGAAGAGGTTCCTGCAATTTGCACACGTTTTACTGAAAATTATGCCTTTCAGCTTCATGTTTGTAGATATGGAGGTTTTTCGTTTACTTTTTTTTGGGACCTCGAAAAATGAGATTTTCTCCTGAACTGAAATGAACATTGCCTTCTTTTGGGCAACCGTAATCAATATATTTAGCTGAATAAGTCATACATATATACCAACCTGTATCCACGAGCCCATTGAAAATTGTCGAGTAGACTCCAAACTGTGTAAGCTTTCACATTGCACCCATCTCGATTTATTGCTGTTACATTTCTTTCATGTATGAGCATAAATACTTCACTCTTGGATAATAATCATCTATGAAACTTGAGTCAGATACTCCATTTTCCATGACATAAACTGGCATATTTCCGTACTCTTCTTTTATTTTTCTTAGAAGTGCTCCAAACCCTTCGGGTGCAACCTAAAATCGCAGTAAAGTTTCTGATATATACAAAATGATAATAATGATGATAATAACGATGATAGCGATAATGATAATAATCAAAATGATTGATGTCAAGTTATTTTTTGTTTAATTTATACCATCAACCACGTAGAATTAGTGCCAGGCCACTTTGGATCCCTAGACGCCATTATTCCAGACTCCTTGTACCATAAAGCACCAGTTGCTTTCGGCATTGATTCCACAAGGTCGGAAGTATAGTGATTCAATCCAAAATAGTCAGAAGTGCCTCTATTAGACGAAAAAAAAATCATTTATCTTAGTAATGTCACTCTTCCCTTTCTCATTATTTCTCATATTTTGTTTTATAAATTATAAATATCTCATTTTTTACACTTTTAAAAGTTTTGTTGCGCAGCGTAGAGTTTCGTAATGTTGTAAATTACGATACAGCGGAATGTAATGTGAAGTGTGATCTTCCGCTGTATCATAATATACAACATTACGATACAAACGCTTGAATGCACCGGTGTCACGTAATAGTATATTATGCGCCGAGGTGCATAATGAGGGTCTTTACGCGACGAGCATCAATGCTCGCAAGACGATCGAAACCGAGGCGAAGCCGAGGCGAAGCCGAGGCGAAATAAGTCCTGCGAGCAATGTAAGCGAGTCGCGTGACGACCCGAATTGTGCGCATTGGCGCATATATTATTTTATGTGAAGACGCTGCATTTGCAAGTTTTGGTGCGACAGCGCAGAGTATCGTAATGTTTGTACATTACGATACAGCGGAGTGTAATG
The DNA here is from genome assembly GCA_011634705.1 of Andricus grossulariae. Lineage (NCBI taxonomy): Eukaryota > Metazoa > Arthropoda > Insecta > Hymenoptera > Cynipidae > Andricus > Andricus grossulariae. The sequence continues at coordinate 95,939,945 of JAABKJ010007545.1, forward strand.
TGAAGAGTGATCGTCCACTGTATCGTAATGTACAACATTACGATACTCTACGCTGTCGCAGAGAAACGCGTTAATGCACCGGCGTGACATGAATATAAATATTGACTCTCTAAAATTAACACAGGCACGCACAAAAATAAAATTATCATGACCATTAAACCAGAACACCGTACCTATATGTTTTTGGGGTTTCTGAATCTGAATGTAGTCCCAGATTTGTTCCATCAAGATAGGTTTTTGATAAAATTAGATTTTACAGCCTTTTTCTTGAAAACCTAACTTGATGGAGCAAATCTGAGACCAGATTCGAATTCAGCGATCCCAAAGAACATATAGGTATGGTCGTCTGGTCCAGTGTGGATACCAGTTTTTTTATGTGACTGTTGCAATAGTTACAAACATTTAAAAAATTGTGAAAAGTGAAAAACTCTTTACAACGTTTGAATAGATTTTATAGCATAGTAATTGTGAGGTTTTTATTTTCGAATTGGAAATATTTAAAAATTTGTACAATTTTGCCAGAATTTGTTTGTGCTTTCTGGCTGCATTTGGACACTGAAAAAAAGAGACGATCAGATGACTGCACTGATGATTATCTTTTAGAAAAAAAACCAAGCCAAAAAATACTTCTTTATTCATAATGTGTCCCCTCAGACTTTATGTGACTTCCATTTCTTACAATACTTCCGCGTATATATTCTGTGAAATCTTATTTTTACTATTTACAGTTATTTACAACTATTCACAGAAAATCTTATATCTAGATCCTTATTTATATTTTTTGACGACAGCGCGATTTGGGACGTGTTAGCGAACGAGTGAGTGAGGGATCGGCAGCGAGAGTGCAAGCGAGAGAGAGGGCGTGAACGCAATCGCATCTTAATCTACTTATGCTATCACATAACGATTACTTACAATTCTTTACGCTTCTAATCTAGGCGACTTCCGTTTCCTTTTTATTCCACTTCTCTTTTACCTTCATTTTGCCATTTTTTCACATGTATTCTTTCATTCTTCTCATTCGCTCCTCCAGCCCCCTCCAACTCCTTTATCCACTCTTTCCACAATCCATGATCTCCTAGAATCTTTACTACATTTTCTTGTCAGCTTCCTTAATCTTCCATTCCTCTCCTACATCCTTCCCATACATGCTTTCATGTTTCCTCTTCCAATTCACAGATCCTGCACTTTCTGTTATCTTTCTTTTCGGAATACATCCCTTCCCTTACCACGTGTCAGAGTCTAAATTTTGCTATTCTTGTCCATATTCTCTCTCACCTTCTCTTTTCTAAATACTATGGTACTCCTTCCTTTTTTATCATCTTATACCATTTATTATATTTTAATTCCTCCATCAACCCCCATCTTTCTATTAATTGTCTTTCTCTCTCGATTTTTCCCAATTTTTCATAGTTTACTCCAGTCCCGTCTTCTATATCTCTAGGATTGAAGAACTCTCTTCTTTCTTCTTTCCATCTTGTTAATTCTATCGCCCTCCCCCTCTTTCTTCTACCTCCATCAAATAGTTTTTGGCTAACTTATATTTCCAAGCTTCATTTCCCGCATTATTACTCAATTTATCCCTTTGCGTTACTCCTCTCACCAACCAGAAACTATCTACTACTTGCTCTCCTACCTTTACTCTGCTTTTTGTCTCTCTAAAATTTTCCGATACTCTCTTCATTAATCCCTCTCTTATCCCCTTTTTCACCATACCTTTTTCTACCTCGCCTCGATCTAATTAATCAAATGCCTCCTTCAAGTCCACGAATATTGCTATCATTGCTCCTTTCTTCGTTTTACTCCTCTTATTAACTGGATAGTTCAGAACATATATGTTGTCCATTAACCTCATCCCTCTTTTAAACCCTGTCTGATTCTGTGGCTCTATCTTTTTTTCCTTAGAATATACTTTATACAAGGTTGGCATTAGCGTCACTCCTCTATAATCTTTAACCTACTCCCCTTCGTCTTTCTTCACTATGGTTACCACTACTCTATCCTTCGACAACTCTGGTCACCCCTCTCCTCTCCATACTCTATTGCACATTATCCATGCCCATTCCTTTAATTCTATCCCCCTATATTTCCAGACTTCATTTGGAATCTCATCTATACCAGGTGCCTTTCCATCTTTTATTATCCCTAATACCTTGACTATTTCCTCTCTTGCAATGTCCTTATCACTTTCCCTACCATATTTGCCTCCTTTCTTAACTTTCCTCTCTATACATCCTGGTAATTCCGTAAAATATTTTCTCTATTCTACCATCTCAACATCCTGGTTTATTTCTTCATTTCTTCTCTCTATATTTATCACCTTCCAAAACTCTTCTTACGTCCTAGCATTCTCCGCTTCTTCTTCAAACCTTCTATTTTCCTCCTTTCTTTCGATCATACAATTCAGTATACTCCTTCTTTTTTTCTATATTTTTCTCCACTACTTTTCTCTTTTTTCTATTTTCTTAATTCCCTTCTCACTTCCTTCTTCTTTTATTTACATTCCTCATGCCATCCACTTATATACCCTCCTTCACGAACTTCTTGTTTTCTTGTGCACTCTAATACTCTTTTTGTTTCTCCTGTTATTACTACTACATCTTATTGTGTCAAATTTCTCATGAACACCCTATCCTTTCTTTCCAAGCCTTCTATATCCCAGTAGCATATCCTCAAATCTTCCCTACTTTCGTTTCTCGTCTCTTTTTGTTTCCTATCATTTCTTATTTCCATATCTCCCATTCCTTTCTCTCCTAGTTTCCCGACACCTCATTTTTTACTAACTCTTCCCTGCCCTTGTCCCAATCTCACCATACACCTTCCATCTGTATTCTCCCATACTTCACTCATGTTCTTCTTCCCTTTTTTCTTTCCTCTTCTGCTATTTCCTTTAACTCATACTGCACATTTCTTCCTATCCATGTCAGATAATCCTCTATATCCTCCGAGCTGCCATATAACACCCTCTTCTTTGTCATCACTTCCCTCTTATGTTCTCATTTCTTTAATTTCACCAGTACTATTCTCTCCCCTGTTCGCTGTTCCCTTCTTACACTTCGCACTTCCTCTATCTCTACCTTAGCATCAATCCTTTTTAGTACTTCTTTCACTCTTTCTTGCAGCTCCTTCTTCTTTAATCTTAGACCCATTATCACTATGTTTCTTTGTCTTCCTTCTCTCTTCTTCTTTTCTATTCCTTGATCTATTTTTCTCAGCCTTTCCTTCTCCTTATTCCCACTCTCCCCACCTCCAAACTCCCGGTTTGAGCTTTCTATTTTTTTATCCTACCTTCAAACTCCTCTATCTTTTTATTATTTTCTTCCTGCTTTTCTAGTCTTTGTTTCAACGTCTGCATCCTTTTCTCTAGCTTTTCCCTGACTTCTTCCCATTTTCTCATTTATTTTCCAAGTTCGGCTATTTTCCGCCTAATTTCTTATATATAGTATATATATATATAGTATATATAGTCCTATGCAATACTTCTATCATTATTTTGCCCGTTTCTTTCAATCTTTCCTGTTCCATCACATCTTTAGCATCAGCTCTGTTCCCTTCTGTCCCCTTATTGTTCTCATCCTTCTCTACAAAACTATGTTTCTCCGGTGGTGATCTGAAATTCTTTGTATTTTTTAAGCTTCACCCTATATCATCCTTGTCTTCACTGCTCCCCCTCTCCCTTCTCTTCCTTTTGATGAATGACTCAATCGATTTCACGCTGTTCGCTCTCAATCTCTTCTTTTCTGCCGATTTCCTATATTTTTTCCTTGCCTTCCTTTCTTTGGTCTCTTCTTTTGTCTCTATCTATCGTCACGTCTACCTTCCTTGCCCTTCTCCCTCTCTACCCGCCCTGCTACGACCAAACCGGCCATCCCACCCCGTCACAAACCTCAAACCAACCTAACATCAACTTCCACACAAATCTGTCTCACAAACAAACCCTTCTACAAACTTCCACAATCCACTCACCTCAAATTTCACCACAATTATCATAAAAACTCAGCGTCAAAAATTCTCCGCTGCCACACACTTTCAAGCTGGAAACGGAAGTCTCGCCCAAAAAAAAACCACGATTTAAAAAATCAGGACAACATTTTGAAATGCATTAGACCGTTATCAATAAAAAAAAGTTATTTTGATTATTTATTCTTAAACGAAGAATAATGCTTTTTACCCGCTTATTTATTTAAAAAATTGAAATACCTCATCTGTTATTTTTTTTAAACATAGAAGAAATGTTTTTTTGCTTTTCAAAATACTAAAAATCCTGCAAAATATAATAAATCAAGAAAATGTAATACCAAGTGAAATATTGGACGAAAAATTTTCCTTCAATCTAACTAAAATCAGATTTTCTCTTCAAAAAATACAAAAGAAATGACAAAAAATACTAGAATTTTAAAATCTGCGGCAAAATTAAGTGAAAATGAAAAAAATCTATATAAAAAGGCAGCGTCTCTAGGTTCACCGAAATTAGGTGAGCGCAGACAAAATATTTTAGATGAGCCCAGAGACTTCGGTTTCAAAAAAATATAGCGTTGGATACATTTTTCGAACACAAATTAGAATATGATCAAAATTCAATGCATATCTTAAAAAATTTACTCACTATTTAGAAATTATCCGAATTTTTCATTTAAAATTGAATTACGATGTATGCATTTGAGATTGTATTATCTGATTACAGTTCAAATAGATAATTTGATTCAAATTAGGAATCAGACAGGGCACGCAAGTTTGAGCACGCCTAGGGCGCGCAACTGTTGAATCTCGCGCTTCGCGCTCGATAATGTATTTACTTTGGGCTGCGTGCTCGTTCATTGTACATAACCCACATTTTTGCATAAGAATTTTAAAATTAAAGGTCAAATCATCGACAACTGAAATTTAGTGATGGTGAATTCTCTTTTGTTAAAGCTCCTTAGGCTCTCACGAAAACATTATCATCATGTGTCTCGTGAGAAAGAAGGTTGAAAGCAAATTTCCGGATCTAATTTGAAAACAATTTTGTTATCAAACGTTTTATTGTACCTTATGTCTTTTTGAAAAAAAATTTAATTTCTTTATTTGTAATGTCATTTATCACGATTAAAACAAAAACTCTTTTTTTTGTGGACAACTTTCATCTATTTTTTTCCCGTAGCTTGTGTCGTTTGTCAAAAAAATAGATTTTTCTATTTTTAATGTCGTTCTTTACGAATAAAACAAAAACTACGCATCAAATCAAAGAGATATTGCAAGCGGATTTTTAGACCTTTTTCAAGTGCACAATTTTTCTCTCATATTTTTTCGTATCTCGCATAGTTTGACTACAAAATGAAATTTGTCATTTTTCATTATTTTTTGCACGATCAAAATTAGAATTTTTCACTTTTTAAGAAAATTTAAAAAATTTGTATGGTAATCTTTTAGGGATTTCAAAAAGAAACGTTTTTCTTTCACTGACTTTTTTTCATGTTGCACGGTATTTGTCTTAAAATGTTCATTTTCGTTTTTTTATATTTCATTTTGAAAATGCTATAACTTTGATCATTTTCTTTTCATAGAAAAAGGTCGTGAAAATAAATTGTTTGAATTGCAGAGTACTACGAATAGCCGTACATAAAATTTCTAAATCTTAAAACAATGGTATCCAAAATTTTGAAAATACTCTAACTTTTTGAGTTTTTATCTAAAATGGCGGGCTAACGAACTCTTCCTTTCTTTCTACACTCTTATAAAATGTGCTGAAGCGCAATATAACCCAATAATTCTGTGGAAAGTTATCGTGTTCACAGACGACCGCGACGCCAACGACACCGACGTAAAAACTATTTTTTCTAAATCAGGGGCTCTCAAAAAGTCGACATTTGATAGAATCCGCAAGAGTCATGTTTCACATAAAACCAATACCTTCTCATTGGTGAGAATGTAAAAACTTAAATTATTTTTCCGGCCGGAAATTCCCTATATGTTCCAAACAATAACTTTTTCTACAGCTATTATTGAAATAAATTGCAATGGTAAAAAAATGTTATTAGAATGGACTACAAAGGATCTATTACTATATATTTATGGGTAACTCCGAAACGGATTATTCAAAATGAATAAACTAACAAGATTGTATCAGTATATTCCTATACGCAGTTCATAAACGAAGGGGGTTTTACTTGAACCCAAATTTCTATTTTTTTAGCCAAAAACTGCATTATTGGAACCTTAAAAGTGGCAATTTTTGGGAAAATCATCGCCATTTTTTTCTAAATCAAAAGATTTCAAAACCCTTCATTGCCGAACTGAGTATAGGAATATACTGATAAAATCTTGTTGGTTTTTTTATTTTAGTTGTTCCGTTCCGGAGTCATCATGCTCACCGCAAATAAAAATAAGGAAATGTGTTTTACAGCAGCGGCCATATTTCGTTAGTTTTCAAAAATGTTCAATGAAAAAGTATCTACCAATATATAGTAATAGATCCTATGCAGTCTATATAATTCAAATTTTAATAATATTTCAAACAAAATCTTTGGAATCCCTTAAAATAACTAGACATAACCACGGAAGTTTTTCTGAGAAAAAAACATTTGGGCGAAAATTGTCTTCGAAAGATTCTTCACAACATTTTTGAGTTGATTTTGATTTTAATTAAAACGATTTACAAATAATTTCGTTGATAATTATTGAACTGTATTTCGTTAACTGTATTTTAAGGCTCGATATATATATATATATATCAGGGAGTATCGCAAAAAACCTGTTTTTATTTTTCTGCGCCTGTATTGCGACAGTTTGTTTCTCTGGGTGAGAAAATAGGCTCCTAATTTTTTCAAATTTTTGAAAAATTACTTAGAGGTTGCGATCTTCAAATTTACGTAAAAAGTGAGATATTCGTAGTTTTTTATTCTTCTTTCATACATATTAGTTTTAGAGAAATATCTTATCAATGAAAATTGTAGCTAATACAAAAGTCAAAACTGTCATTCAGTGTTTTTTTTTAACAAACCAAAAAGATTTCTAGGGGTTTCCATACTTTTACGCCACCCTGTATATATTGATATTTTATCCAATTGTAGTCATGAAGAAGCCATTTAGAGCCTTCTTGAAGAAATTTTTTATCTTTTTACTTTTTCTGATGGCAAGTTTCTAACTTTTCCATCTCATATATACTATATATTTTTCACATATTGCATACGGGATGTCCCAGAATTTTGGCAATCCTTAAAAAAAATGTTTGATGATACAATTATGCTCTTATATTTCCCTGTTCCTGAGAAATCGTACTTTTTATTAGTTTCACCAGCACCAAATAAGTTTCTTCCAATCGGACACCAGATGAGAGTTCTGCCGTCCTGATGAGAAAACTGTACAACTGAATTTTAGACGAACCGAGATATTCAATAAAACGCGTTTGCATCTGTATCTTTTAACGCATGAGAGTTTTTGAAAAAAGTACTGTTCTTGGGTGAATTGGGCATGCTCTATTCATTAAAACAAAACGAAAAATGGCGAATTCCAATTATTTATTTGCGAAACTGTAGATATGCTAGATATTAATGCACAAAGTCACCGAGAATCCTTACTAATAAAAACATCTGCGCAGATGTGCTGCCGAATACAGGAAGCAGCCCTCAAGAACCTCCGAGTTTCCTTCTGGAGAAACTTATCAACTACAAATTTTCTGAAAATTGATTACAAAATGAAATTATAACGTAATTATTAATACATTATTAAATTACAATTAATTGTTAAGTTTTGTTCATACAAAATGTATCAATAATATAAAAGTAATTAATTTGATACTTTGATCATTAAAATCATTGTGTGAGCACGAAATAAAACAAATAAGTGTACAGACTTCGGTCAAATTATTGTTTATTAAAACCATTTAATTTCGCCTAACAGTTTTATTAACACACCTTATGACTGAAAAGCATAACGAAAAATTCTGACAGAAAATAATAGCCATTAAAGTAAAAGATTTTTAATATGTCAGTTTTACAGATTCTAATAAATTCAACTCGACATTTTTTTATATATTCTATAAATGTTAAGATGGTTTCGAATTCAATTTTTCAGTTTACTAATTCGAATTTTAAACCAAAAATTCTTTTTATAAAAAATTGTTTGTGGCGAAAAACGGCTAGTATTTGGAGTAGTTCGGTAGACCAAGTAAATAAATTTCTTAAAAATAATCTTAGATCTGTCAGTTAAATATATACTGAGATTGGAATTTTTCACTAAAAAAAATTATATCCAAAAAATTATTCCCCAACTCGTTCGAGCGATCAAGCCCTTTTTCGAAAATTCACATTTTGATTTTGTGATGTCATTTTTTTCTTTGCGAGTTTTTATTATGTGCACACTAATATGCATAAAATATGTACTAAAAAAGTTCTCACAAACATTTCTGTCGAACAATTTTTGTAACTACTACGTATATTAAGTATATCACCGTACATATAATTGAAAATTAAAAAAAGAAAGAATGTCGAAAAATCAAAATTTGAGCTATCAGAAAAAGGACTCGATCAATTTTTTCATCTCTCACTTAAAATATTCTGGAAAAATGAGCGAATTGAATGTATTTTTACAACAATATTTATAACTTTTTTCATATGCTTTTTTACAACAAAATCATGCGAGTAATTTTTTTAAAAACATTGTCCAATTTTCTCAAAATTTTAAAATTAAAAGCTTCGGAATTATTTTAAGAAATAACAATTTTTCTAATATCACTAAATGGTGACGATAGTCTCTAAAAGGATAATAATGTATTAATTATATTCTTATAATGATTTCAGATAATTAATCATGGGGATGAGGTTTAGGAGGAAATGAGGAAAGTTAGAGAGAAGTGGGAAGAATGGGAGCTGGTGTGGCGGCCAGAAAAATATAAGGTTTGGAAGCAGTTGGAGGATATTGAGAAAAAGCAAAGGATGAGTGAGAAAGAGAGAAAATGTGATATGCAGAAGTTGGAAGAAAGAGTGAGAAAGCTAGAATGTAAGTCTGAGGATATAAAGAAAGGGGATAAAGGGGTAAGAGAAGGAGAGAGAATAAAATAAGTGAATGAGAACGTGTTCCTAGAAAATGTGAGAATGAGGACAAGGTTGAGAGAGTCAGAAAGGAAAATGAAAGTAGAAGAGAAGACAAAACGAAGTAGAAATATAGTGATCAGAGGAATGAAAGTGGATAGTGAATCAGGAAGAGAAGAAGTGGAAAAGTTGATATTATACATTATATTATATTATATTATATATATATATATATTGAATAATATATATGACCACCCACCTCACGGTTGTGAGACGTGGCCATGTGTGTGATTTAACGCGGTCTTACAAGGAACCGGTGTCATTTTTAGATAGCAGTTGCTCCCTGTGGGACCCTGCGCTGGTTGTTTACCCTTATTTTTTAATTATATATATATATATAGTTTGTCATAAGGACAAGCGCAGGATTTCCTTGGAAATCGAGCTAAGCCGACAACCTTTCGGATGTCTTCAAGATTCCAAGGTGGTCGAAAGAATAAATGAAAGGAACACAAGCACTTGAGGTTGTAGCGAATCCTTTATTTGCGAGCTCCGATGTGCACGGTACATAGGTACGGAAACGAGATAGATGAGAGCCAAGATCACACGTTCATACCTGCACTACGAGCGCCATGCGGCGGTTGTTGGTATCACAAAAGCCTAATATCTCCAACACTCTCTCCCTTTTATATCATACCACACACATTACAAAATAAGATTTTAGGATTCGTGTTTATAATATTCTTACAATTAGATTAAAATATAGATACAAAACATAGTAGCATAAATAGTCGCTTGATATATGATAGGATTCTAAGAGATTCAGTAAAATAATTTTAACAAGAGTCAATAGGACTCACTGAGATTCTAGAAGATTCAATGAGAGGTTTTTGCTCTTGATGAATGTGATTCTCTGCTTTTGGCACATCGTCCTCTTGAATCGCTCAAGTTGATGGGATTATGAATCAGTAGGAAGTTACTCCATCCATCTTGTCTCTTTATGTAAATCAAAAGGAAGCGGCTTGGTCATTGTATCAGCCAGATTCTTGTGATTTGGAATGCATTCCACAATTACTTTTCCTTCCTGACTGCATTGTTTAATGAAGTCACCATTAGTCGTGCCCATATGATTACTGTTTTCACATCAATCTCTTTGTTCTAAATCGATTCTAATATACTGCAGTTCCTTATCAAACATTTTCAGTTTATGACTTCCGTCTTGCTTGGCATAATCAACTGCTGATCGATTGTCACACCAGACAGCTACCGAATAGAAACTTCTACCCAAAACATATATCAGTGCCTTGTCAAGGGAGACCAGTTCCTGGCATGACCCACTCATGGCCAGGTACTTCGCTTAGCAGGTCGAAAGCGTGACATACGATCAATCAATTAATATGATCAATCAACATATCGTCAACATATAGCACAATGACCACAAATTTCTCGCTCTTTCTCCAAGTGAAGAGACATGGTTCATTTAGATCATTGTCGAATCCCAATTTTCGAATCTCTTTTGTGAAATGGTTGTTCCATTTCTTAGGACTCATTTTCAGTCCATACAAACCTCTTTCAAGTTTGCACACTTTGATTCTACGAGACTTTTCGTCAACCTCAATTCCATCTAGAAGTTCCATGTAAATCTCTTTACTTAAAACTCCATTGAGAAAATCAGTCTTAACGTCAAGTTGGGAGGAATACAAGTCATACTTTTTAATCATAGCAAGCACAGCCCTGACCACTGCCAGTCTTGAAACAGGTGTGTATGTCTCTTGTAACTCATACTCACCCCTGTCTTTGAATCATCGAATCACAAGTCTTGCTTTGGACCTAGTGGAACCGTCAGTCTCTCTTTCCTTCTTAAAAACCCATTTGAAATCAATGATATTGGCTGCACTGACCATTTCAATGAATCGACTGTCTTCATTGCTTTGGTATAGGATGTAGAATCCTTGATAACCAAAGCCATGAAACATTGACTTGATTGAGAATCCAGATCCGAAGAACTTGAATCTATGACTCGTCTTACCGTTTTTCCTGTTTTCGTATCAACTTGGACCTGTTTGCTTTTAAGCCTAGTTGCAGTTCCTCGTTGCTCGATCGGAGCCTCGCTTTTGGAATCTTGCTTTGAAGGTCTACGTCGTTTTCTTTTCGAGGCAGTTGACACTTTTGTGGTTTCTTTATCTAGTTTTTAGTCTTTCCACATTATTTCCTCGGATTCTGATTCTCGTGATTGGTTCTTGGAATCATACCCATTTTTGTGAACCAATCTTTTATTGAATTTTACATTTCTTGATTCGATCAAACTCTTAGAGCTCAGATGCCAATGTATGTACCCTGTTTTCCTGTACTCAACTTGTACCGCCTTAAAAGCCCTTGCACTAAATTTTCTATCAGGCTTTGGTATGGCCGCATACCCGATGCATTCGAATCTTTTCATTTTCTCAAAGTGACAATTAACTTCAGGTTGAAATCTTTTCAAGGGGGTCTCAAAATCGGCAGATTTGTGAAGGGGCCTGTTGTATAGCTGGATAGCTGCATCTACTGCGAACTTCCACATCACACCAGGTTTGCCCTGAATCTAGCATCATAGCGCGAAGTTTCTTTTGAAGAGTCTGATTGAATCTAACCGCAACTCCATTAAGCTGTGGAGTGTAGGGAGGAAGCAAATCAGCCCCTATTCCCTCAAGTTCAATGACTCTCATGAATTCTCCGACTACGAATTCAGTGCCCTTGATGGACCTTATGTAACACACTTTTTCTTCGTGCTCTTCCAAGTTTCGAGTTGCAACAAGATACTGCCCTAAAGAAATTCCCGATTCATCTTTAGATTTCCGAAAATAAGATCGTTCCATTCTCGAGAAATCGTTCACAAAAACTGTAATCAATCTCTTCGCGCCTGGATATGAGGTAGGCTTTATAGGGCCCATCGTATCACAGTGAATCATTTGCAGTGGACTCACTGCCCTCTTTCTCTGAATTTTGAAAGGTAATTTGTCCATCTCGGACATTATACAAATTTCGCATTCCAAAATGGATTCAATAAACCTAATGTTTTTTAGTTGTCTCTCAGTTTGTTGTAATCTTTTTAAGCAACTCACAGAGGCATGGCCAGTCTCAGGTGCCGCAACGTCCCTTCATCACATTTTTGAAAGGACTCGACTTTTTTCTCAAATGGATCGAATTTGTTTAGTTCTTCTATTGCATCTAATGATTTTATGGAATCTAATCGAATAGGATTCTTGAGTGTTAAATTATTTTATTCATTGATTAAAAGTAAATCAGAATTCTTTTTGGTTAAGGGGAATTCAAGAAATTCAGAAACTGATTTAGAATCAACTAGAGATTCTCGATTCTCAACTTGAGCAATTTTTTCATAACATTTTGTTCCCAGCTCCGTTTCTCCCTCCCTCCCAATACCAGACCCAGCATCATCTGGCACAACGCCTCCCTCCTGATTTTTCATGACAATTCCGGTCTGTGATTGATCCAGGAGCTGCTGATCGGAAACTAGGAACGCCTTGCATTCATACGATTCTACAGATACATGATTTTCCCTGTTAGCTTCCTTAAGTTCAAACTCTCAAATCCAATTTGGTTTTACAATATGATCAGCAATAAATATCAGGCAATTGTTAGACTCAATTTTACCTGTTTCATATTTGTTCTTGTACGCAAGTCTCGCTCACTTGTAACACCATTTTAGGCCGGGTTTCAGGTTGCATAATCCTTCGTTTGCCCAGTGCTATTCGCGTCCCCAATCAACTCATTCTTACCTTGTCTTATTTGCTAAAGCTTCGTTCGAACTGAACTGTGAGTCAAGTTGTTTTCGCTTCTTTTAAATAATCTTAACTTTTCAATTATAATTTTAGGCTCGAGAATTCCAAAAATTCTCTTATGGTATTTTGTGTCAACGTGATTGATTATTATAACCCCACGATACCCTGATGAAGCTTGAAAATAAGAATCAATTTGGTCAAGATGATCATTTGTCATTATTTCAAATTTTAGAAAATCGTACCAAAGCTGAAAATCGGTCTTCACTCCGAGCTTGTAGTCCCTTTTGACATGGAATCTCCCAATACCAAATTCACTAGGACCAGCAAGCTCCGAACACCGATTCCAACCCTGATTCTGACTCGAACTATTTGGTTTTGACTCAAATCTTGATTTTGATTCAAACTTTGACTCTGATTGTGATTTAGGTTAGAATCTTGACTCAGACTCGAGCTTTGACTCAAAGTTTTACTCCGATTCAACTGATCCGATGAGATACGGGCTCTTTTTGACAGGGGTTGTGTAAATTCACCCGACAGTGATCTCTTTTGAGAAATCGCAGGATTTCCTACAATAGGATTCTTAGCCTGTGGTATATAGATTCTATGATTCGGGAAGCTCAATTCTACTATAATGGCAGTGGGGTCCGCAATGGAATTAGGTCTTACCATGGCTGCTTGTAGCCGAATCTTGTTGGCAGCGAGGTTCATCTGAGCAATACTTTCCGTAGACTCAGAAGACGTAGAATTAGACTTAGCCGGCTCACCGCTGTCTTCAAATCATCTCTGAGCTGTGACAGGAGATCTCCATTTTCTAGACTCTGAGTCGAAGTGTCTTGCTGGCAAATTTCTTGATTCTCAGACTGAGCAACGACTTAGAGGTTAAAATTCGATTGCGTAGAGTTTTCAAGATTTATCTCTGATAACTCGTTTACAGTAAAATTGATTCTTTGATAACATCTGAGATTTATAGGATTCAACATAAAAAAGGGCGATTTTAGATTCTTATATTTATAGTACCATGGAATCTAAGAAAAGAGTCAGAGGGAAAATTTTACTTGAGTGCTAGAAATATACTCACTCTCCGAATGCACAGTTTGGTCTATTTGATCAAACTCTTGACTCCCAGGAAAGATATTTTCTTAATCATGAATCGCCTTCAGTACTCCTTTTTAAGTATCATCTATCGTGTCCTAGACTGCAGAAGTCTCCTTGGAATCTGACCTGGTTGACTAAGCGCCCTTATCTGACACCTGTTTCTGATTTCACTTGCATTGCTAAGACCAATAACATCCCCAGCACTACTATTACAAGCGGTGATTAACCTCCTCCTGAAACCGTCGTCAATTCAAGATTCGCTACTATGACTTTTCCCAAAATTGACACCCAAAACAACCAAGACCATTTACAGCGCCGCATTTATAACCCCATACCCTTCAAAAGTTGAAAGAGAATGTGAGCTAAAAATGGCCTCGTTTTTCAGTTCGATTCTGAGATTCTAGCAAACAAAAATTCATTTATACCTTGTATTTTGTTACAAATTCAATATTTGCTTACAAAGATTCAAAATACAGTTTCTTTGCGCAAAAATATTCAATCAGATTTTTCATACGAGAAAAGCTCTTAGTTGAACCATGATTCAGAATGTAAAGATAAACTAGAACGTCTAATACTCTCACTTTTATCCGAAAATTTTGATTAAGTAAGATTTTGACAGTTTTTTTATTCATTCACATTCAAAAAAAATTTTGTTGAATCAGATTCGAAAATAATTGTAGTTCAATTAGATTCGAAATTGTGGTTGCACATGAAATGTCCTACTTTGCCGGTTTTTCGAAAAATTTCACTGAACCCGTTTGCCAGCCTGAGTCTCTTTTATCAGCACATTTGGTATAACCGATTTAAAACTTGTCATTTTATTAATTTATCAATAAGTCGGATGTATGCACCCGCTAACAATAACCTTCCGTAATCCAACCCAATTCGACATCTATCGCCATTTTAAATTCTTAGAAGATTTGAGACATTTGATGTCGCGACTGACCCAAGTCGCCGCCATTTTGCACTCGCGCGCCACATTTCCGAACTCGAACACGCCAGAGAAAGAAGAACCCCCGCGCTATCATCACAAAGGCAATCCCCCCCACCCCGGACGAAATTCGGCCGAAAACAAATATGCGCCATTGTATCGAGAAATTTCACGGGTAACGCTGAAAACAAACCAAAATTTACTTCGGTTTCCAGTTCTCTCTCTCTCTCTCAAGTGGAGAGTCTCTGGACTCGCTCAACGCTCCCAAGAGAAAAATCTTCAAGAATTAGAATCTAAATAAAATCAATAAGAATCTCAGAATTCGCAACAGTTTTATACTTGCCTTAACCCTTTCTTGGAAAACGAGCTGGGCTGACAACCTTTCGGATGTCTTGAAGATTCGAAGGTGGTCGAAAGAATAAATTAAAGGAACACAAGCACTTGAGGTTGTAGCCAATCCTTTATTTGCGAGCTCTGATGTGCACGTTACAAAGGCACCAAAACAAAAGAGATGCGAGCCAAGATCACACATTCACACCCGCGATATGAGCGCCATGCGACGCTTGTTGGTATTACAAAAGCTTAATATCTCCGACAATTTTTCATAATAAAGGTAAACCCGTTTATGATTTGCCCTACAATACTATTGCATATTTAAAACTTAACTTTTAACATATTGTCAGCATGTTGAGTAAAGTTTTTTTTTATGCTAGTGTGAATAAAAAAGTAGTCAAATTTACATTTAAAAAAAAAAAACACTTTTTTTGAAGTGTCGCTTACTTTTTTTGCAACATCTACGCTAAGCAGATTTTATGTAAAAAATTACCTTTCTTTTATGCGATTTTATTAATATTATTTAAATTAACATAAATGAAACAAAATTGTTAGTGATGGTAAAATAAACCGTTTTATACCAACTGCGCTGACTGTGGGATACCGGGCGACCTCCCAGAGTATGCAGCCTTATCCTTGCATGCGGGGCTCTACAAGGATGGACAAACCCTTTCCCTAGCTTCTCGTGGGTAGAATAATGACACTACCAAAGCACCAAAAAGTTTTAGATGCGGTTCAAAACGATCGAGCGCGCAGAGCACCCGACATTGGGTCGACAAATAGTGCTGATCACCCTAGATTTCGATGAGTTTCGAAAGCATATGAGATTCAAGTGGCACCGGTGTCTGCAGGCGTATTGACAAATTTGGCGTACAGTTTCTTGAAAAAAGAGCTCTCTTTGATTTGGGAATGAAGAAGAAATTAAATAAATGTAGGTTCAATATTCGTTTTATTCTCAACCTGATGAAATCATTATGTTTCACAGAAATAATTCAAAATTGAAACGTGAAATTCAAGTATTTTAGATAAAACATTGGACACTTGAAGTTATTTCACAAGAAGAGGAATTATTCCCTGTTGTTGTTTTTGTTTAGATTACGTTGTTCTTGAGCTGCTTTGCCCAGTCTTTCCTCATATTTTTCACGTGCTCCTTGTAGCAACGGTAACCAAAGTTGGCCCACACCAAGCCTTCTAACATTCTCAATATTATCAAAGACCCAACGTTTTTTACTCTGTTTGTTTACGACGAGAAATTTGTGATCACTAGTAAATATTGGAGCAATACTGTCACCGTCGATTCTTCCAACGCCGATTTTCTCTGCTTCAAATATTCGAACACCTTCGCCTTCGCGGATTTGATGAAAGCCATAGCGGTCTTCATACCAAGCATCGTCTGGCACCCAGTCAGTTATTTTCACGGAAATAGGTTCAATACCATCTGGAACCTGTTGTCTTTGTGGCGAACGTTCTCTTTCCCGGGAAGGTTGTCTTTCTGACGAATTGGGATCTGCACTCGACGCTGGACTTAATTCTGTAAGACAAAGTAGAAATTGATAAGTTGTAATATTTAAAAATATAAATTACAAGAACTGGTAAGTAAATGCCATTTAACCAATGCCATCCCTACATTAGATCAAAATGATATGCAAAACTTTTAAACAGATATCAGACAGTTCATTTGATCAGCATAGCGCATCAGAATGATCAGATTCTCAAGAATGAATCACTAAATGCATTTTAAATGAAATCTGATTCATTTTAATTCTTTTAATGCATTGAAAAAATTTAATTTTGTGCAAATATTTATTTTTAATGTTATAAATTTCCCTGAGCTTTCGAGGAAAGAGCCTAGGGGGTTAAACATGTAAAAATTACCCCTAAACGCATTAGGGCTATATCAACACCAGATATATAGACCCTTTGATTACAATTACTTTTGGGTGCGCATGTGCAGAAAAAATTAACCTCACTGACAAGTGGCAATCCTATATATGATAGAATCTCATTGACAATGTTAATAAATGATTTTAAAAATACTTTGAGAAGCATTTTGTGAGAAGAAGATTGTTGAAAAAATGCATCGATTGTTGATAAAAATGCATCGATTGTTGGAATAATTATGATGCAGAAAGCATATATATGGACAATTGAAGCTCAAATGTCTTTTTTCAAAGTGACATGTAAACGAAAGTGATAGCTCAAAAATGTAATTTCTTTCTTCTTGTTATCTAGAAATTATCTCCAAAGTTCGGAATATAGAAACTTAATTATATAAATATAAAATTCAATAAAAAGAACCAGGCATAATACACAAAATGCAATATTATATATTCGTTAGCTCAGCTCAACTCAACTTCACTAATATAACACTATCTGATGTTTTTCGCAGGAATACTAAATTATTTACCGTATGCACTCTCACGAAATATTTTTGTCGTGAAGCGTTTAATCTCCTTAATTCCTCTTCTTTGAGTTCTTCTCTATTATCGTTTGTTAGCGACTTTTTTGAACTCAAGCAATTGTCACAGCGGCCGTGGATGCACGGTGTCATACACCTAACATTATATAATTTTCTTTAAGGTTTTTGGATAATATGAGGCCGAACTCTCGTCAAGAGGAATTTGATAATGGGTTGCTTGCCTGACTTTAGGAAAATAAATTGCGGGTTTTTCACACATGCTGGGGTTGATTACGCTGGTCCCTTCTTTGTTCGGTTCGCTCCAAGTAAGGGTCAGAAGGGCTACAAAGGTGAATGTAAATGTCGTGCTATTCGTTTTCTGTGTGGCAAGTGAAATTTATTTGGACTTTATTTCTGACTACATCTCTCAAGGCTTTACAGCAGCTTATCAATGCTTCATTGCTCGTCAAGGTACACCGTCGCATTTATACAGCGGCACTACGTTTGGCGGCACCGACCGCGAATTGAGGCATAATATAGATTACCTGAAAAATATGCTGATTTTTATACAGCTATTTTCAAAAGACATTTTATTACACCAGCAGCACCTAATTTTGGAGGCTGTGGAAGGTTGGCGTTTAAAGAATACCCTCAAATATGAGGAATTTACTACGACTCTAGCTCGAATAGAAGCCTGGTTGAACATGCGCCCGGTAGGCCCTTATTCTGATGATCCTGATGATTTCTCGTATTTGAAACCGGGTCACTTTCTGTGGTGCTCTTGATCCTTCTATAGAACTCATTTAATAAAATCGACTGACTAGGTGCCAAATCGTGCAATGTATAGCAGAAATGTTAAGGTAAGTGATATACTGCACTAATAAAGCACGATGCTCTCCCCCCGCCAAAATGCACCTTGTGTCGCATCATTAAGTGCTATCCAGGAAAAGCTAAATGTGTAAGCGCAATTAAAGTTAAAACTGCTACTGCAGAATTCGATCTATCGATCTCGAAAAGTTTATTTTCACCTATCTCTTCGGTCGAAACTACTAAATTATCGAACAGTTTTGACACCAACTTGGTTTAAGTGACGTTTCTTAAAGTAAGAGAATTTGAAATGTACAAAGTGTACAAGTTATATTTTTTACTGTTTATCATATTTTAAAAGAGGTGTAAAATATTTGCAACCGTTATTTATTATGGCCCTTATTTAACGGCGGGCGGTAGCCATTTTATGGACACTTTTTGACAACATTGTATGAAATTTTAGAAGGATTTGAATATTTATTTCGTATTGCTCAAGCACCACGAGGAACCGGAATGGATCAGTCATGATTGCGTAAATATTTAACATCATCTGAAGACAGATAATGGACAAATTATTACAAAAGTGTGCGGTGATAGTAAAATTAAAGTAGAGAGATGTTATCTCTTTTATAGACTTGAGATTTATATCTGATTATTTGATAAAAGACTTGGAACAGTCTCATGCTAAACGCTACTCTACTCTTTCCGCAAACCCTTATTTACGGTACGTAAATGTTATTTGTGCAAAATTATGAGTGGTCTGAAATAAATTGTTCCTCTCTAGTTTGTCTACTTTGTACATCAATTCCTTCAATATTTTTGTATAATTTATAAATTTATATCAATGCTGATTATGCTGTGATTGTTTTCTATAGAAGAATGATATTATATGATAAATTTCTTAGAACAGGGAAAAAATGATAGGAAATTGATTATAAGAAAATCATTATGAGCTTATACTGATTTTCTTATAATATTTTATCGTAAGGGTCCAATATGGAGGACAGGAATTATTTGGAGGCGCCTGCTAAAGTAGTTATGATTCTTTTTTCATTTGGCAGAAATATCGTATGGAAAGGCATGCTTCAAATGCGCAAGAGCCCGCGGAAAAAGGTGCTTGAAAAAAGTAATATTCCGGTATGGCATACTTTTTCGAAAAAATGTGTCTTACAAACACTAGGAACTAGGTTTCATACGTGTAGAGTTCTTTCCAGTTCAAAAGATTATTAATAGTTTTAAACTGTTTAGTAATTAACATTTGTGTTATCAATTTCAGTTTGTACTAGGGTTACCTTCATGATTCGAATGTTGACTACTTCTTCCAAAATTTTTCAGAAAGTCCCTTGTTCTGTGCGTTACAGCTGATGATATTTCTGTAAGAATACAAAAAAAGATGTTGAAAATATATTCAAAATATTAAAACCGCAATTCGATTATTCCATTTTATTTCGTATAAATCGGTTGCAACCTGCCAATGATTCGCGTTCTTTTTTGGATGTATGTAAGTTATACTTGAGTGCACAAAGAATCACTAAGCTTGAGAAATCATTTCAAAATGAGTCCTGGAAACTTTAATGAATGTTTTAAGTTTAATTTATGTTCAAGAAATTTCAAATGTTTTCTCCTCATTTTAGTAAATTTTTGCGACTTATAAAGATTACAAGGGATTTTAATGCATTTCAATGAATTTCTAGAAAACTTTTGATGATAGATTAAATTTGAAAAATGTTTGAAGCGGCATGTTTCAAAGGAGCAAGAACCTACAAAAAAGTATTTAAAAAGGTACAATTCCAGTATGGTATGCTGTTTCGAAATTTTTTCTTTAAAGCATTGGGTACAATGTTTCATGCGTGTAGAATATTTTCTATGTAGTTCAAGAGATTAATAATAGTTTTGAAATTTTTATTAATTAACACTTATGTTCTTAATTTTTAATTGTAATAGGATTACCTTCATAATTCAATTGTTGACCACTCCTCCCAACATTTGTCAGAAGGTCCCTTGTTTTGTTAGGTGATGAAGAAGATGATGAAATTTCTGTGGACAGACAAAAAAGATTGATAAATTCGTGATGTGAGAAATCTAATAAATATAGTAAAAGCGTAATTTGATTGTTCCATTTTATTTCATATAAGTCGGTTCCAGCCTATCAATGCTTTGAGGTAGTGAATCGCCGCCAAGTAAAAAAAACGCGAATATCTTTTTTCATGTAAGTTATACTTAAATATCAACATAAATTGTCAAATTAAAGTTTGAATTAATTAGAAACCTATAATTTTGGAAAGTTTAGAAAACAACCGTATTGTGTAACATTTTTGACTATATTTACATAATGATAGAAGAATATTGTAAAACTTTTATTCGGTTACGTCACCTCCATCAAGATAACGTATTTACTGACGATTACTTCGAAGTTAAGAATACCCTGCAAATACCGCGTTTTATTGGTTTTTCTCCTAAATAGATATTTTTCTCGAAAATGTAGAAAATGTCCAACGTTTCGAGTTTTAAAGAGAAGAATTTCATATTTCGGCTTCGAAACTTAAAAATTCGGCACAGAACATCATAATTTAATCTTTTGAGGCACAATGTTTTCATTGAAAAAACTATAAAACGCTGATGAGGATAAGTAAGTTCTATAAATTTGTTGAATTGTCATAATTAAGTAGCAAAGAAGTGATATCAATAATAATAATAATGGCTTACTGTCATAGAGTTTATATAGTATTATACTTTCATTAATGTTCAATAGATGTTCCAAAATGCTTACTGAGAAAAATATAAGAAAATTATATTCATTTATTTTTCACTTACCAATAAAATTAAAAATAACGTCCAGGGTTAAGACCAAAGTAGCAATGTGCCTCATTTTTCCAATTTAGGAAAAACTGAAAAACACAAACTATTGAGACCAGCGTAACTAATGAAGATTCTGATGCTTCATGTTTATATATCATTTTAAGATATTCGTGTTTTCCCCTTCCCGAGTATAAATCGCGTATATGAATTATTGCGGGATTTGGTGAGATGAAAAATGTTAATTAGTATAACCGTATGTATTTTGTAAAAGTTGAACTCTCGCACGTACATAGTTATTTTACCTTAAAAAACTAAGATAATTTATGTTTAAAGTAAACGTATGTATTCATATTATTCTACCTTGAGAAGCTCAGAAACTTTAATAATGTATAAAGAGTAAATATAAAATTCACTCTTTAAAAATATTGATAATATGACACGTAGATATTTAAAACTGAAGAAATATATTCGTTTCAATGGTTATTAGCAGCATGTTTTTGTACAAAATATTCCATCAAACGAAGAAAATTAATCGATAAAAGAATATCTTTTTAGCATTGATTTACCATTTCTACAAGACAAACAGGGTCTTTTTTTCTCTGAAATTATTCGAAATTAGTTCAAGGTGCTTTCAAAATAAATATGAGGCATTCAATAATATCTTGTGTAACTTTCAAATAACAAATTTTATAAAAAATGTACAAATCTCTCGTTTCCTTGCAAAAAAAAATCTTTTTTCTTCCATTATTTTTGGTGTTCGCTTAATTATGAAAACCCCAGCGCAAAATGTAGTAACAATCAGTATTTTTAGTAGTCATAAATAAATGAAAATAACATTAAATAACCGAAAAACACAAATTGTCAACAAAACCGTTGAATCCTCAAGCAGAGCACATTAATTTTTAGCAAAACAGCATTTTTGACTAATAAAGGTGATATTTCTACAAAAAGAGATGATTTTTTAAACTGAAAAGACGAATTTTCAACAAAATATATGCAAATTTTGTAAATTGTTGTATATCATGATTAGAGCAATTTATTTTCAACCAAAACAAATACTAATTTACAACAAAATAGTTAAATTCTCATCCAAAGAAATCAATCATTAACTAAAATTATAAATCTTCAACCAAGAAAAGTAATTTTTATTTAAATAGTTCAACATTGAACCAAGTAATTGAATTTTTGAGAAAAAAATGTAATCCAAAAATAAGATTAATTCTTTGCAGGTTTTTTTCTGGGGGGGGGGGATTCTCATTTTAGTCATTTTCAATGGAGGGTAGTTTCTAAGAATTTTTCCGCTGTTTTCCCCCTTACTATTATTAGAGGGAAGGTTAATGAACATTTTTGGGTTAAAAATCACAGGAAAATTTTAAACTTTGATGAGCAAATTGATGAATGGTAGTTTTAGGGGCATTTCCTTAAGAATAGTACAGATGATGATATTCTGTAACAATAACAGGAACTAAAGTGACTTGTATTATGGAATGAAAACATTAACACAAGATTGGAAAGAAGAATAAGATGTTACATCATGAGTTATATTTGACACAGGTACTACGGAGTGTAAATATGTTAGATTATCACAATAAGTTAATTACCGTATAAACTTGTAAAAATATGTATTACAAAATATTCTTTAGGCTGAGTATAGCAAAAACTTAATTTGATCTTTGTAGGTTGAAAACTCAACTATTTGGTTGAAAATTAGTTTCTTTTGCTTGAATTTTCAAATATCAGATTGAAAAATCATCTTTCTTGGTTGAAAATTCATCTTTTCAGGTTTAACTAGTTGAATAACTTTCTAGAAAATTCACCTTTTTAGCTTAAAAACTTAACTCTTTTGTCGAAAATTGATCTTTTTCGTAAAAATTTATTCTTCTTTGGTTAAAAATTCAACTATTTGCTTGAAAGTGCAATATATTTCGACTTGAAATCTTAAGTGTTTCATATTGTATTCAGTATGGTACCTTAGACTTAGGGTGGCCCAAATTTATACATGTAGAAATTCGACTTTAAATTTTTGTTGATAACCCCCCCACCTCCCCCCGAATTTTCACTTCTTTGGAAAAAGGAATTCTGTGATTTATTTCCAACGTCAATCCGAGCCCACGGGCTTTTTAAATTAACGTGGGGTTTTAAATGGGAAAGGCTCGATATTCAAAAAAAAAAGAAAAAAAAGTAGGTGTTATCAACTTTATATGAATTAAAATATAGTCACCTCTTGGGAGTATACAAGGAATAATTTTCAACCAATAACTTTAAATTTTGAAACCCTCAATCCCCTTTTATTGTGCCCGGAAACACCAAAAAAAATGCAAAATAGCAGTTTTCTATCAAATTCATGCTAAAGACGATATTTTTTAGATTTGTTTCAACATGAATTATTTCAAATCAATAAGTGATGAGTTTTACAGTATTTTTCGGATAATTTCAAATTATTCAAACAATTATTATTTGTTTAAACTATTCTTTCTTCCTAAAATCGTAAAAAGTTATTACTTATAAAATAATGGCACGATTGAAGAATGCGGAGAGCAATATATATCTTCAAAGGATATTTATTAATTATTCAAACAATTTTCATTTGTTCCAAACAATTGTTTCCCCTGTCAAGCGAGAAAAGTTATTATTTTCTGTAATTAATTGCATAATTAACGGATGTTGAAAGTAATACTTTTTTTTGAAGGATATTTAACCATTTTTTAACAATTTCAATTTGTTCATACAATTTTAATTTGTTTAAACAATTTTCATTTGTTCAAGAAAAATATTCTCTGTAAATCGTGAAAAGTTATTTCTGTGTGCAATTAATAAAACAATTAACGAATTTGAACAGCAATATTATTTTTTATAAGATATTTTGAAATTATTTAAACAAATAATAATCTCTCACTCACGCCTTTTTATAGGGAAGGTGGAGAAAGGTCTAACTTTTTCGAATCTTTTACACTATATTGCTTATTTTTCAGTATTTCCTCATCTTAGAATGTATACCCTATATTGCTCAAATAATTAAATTCAATTGCTGTAAGAAAAGCTTTGTTTTTTTGTCTTCAAATTACATCTCTGTTCCGTTTCATTTTTATACTTTAGGCAAGATCTACATGCATATTACACATAAAAATAAAAAATAATTCTGACCTGGGTGTTAGGCCGTTTTTACTATATGTTTTTGGGGTCGCTGAAACAGAATCCGAAATCCATTTCACCCCATCATGTCAGGTTTTTGACATAAAATAAAAAAAGTATTACAATCCGAGCCCAATTAGCCTGTTATACCTAATATATTGAATCCCATAAGTCCTTGAACCCACATCATTTCAACCCCTTAAACCCATAACACCTTCAACTCATAACCCCTCAATCCTATAATTATACATTCCAATAACCACATAACTCTCATAGCGCAATCTAACATGGACCAGCATTATACAAGACTCACCTCTAACGGGCTAATTGGGCTTGGATTATAAGATTTTTTAAGGTCATTAATTGCTGAAAAGAATAACTTTGCACGATTTACAGAGAAAAAATTGTTGACACAAATAAAATTTTTAAAAAAAATTTAAAATTGATTTAAAAAATTGCTAAATATCCTTTACAAATATATATTTCTCTCAAAATCCATTAATTGTATCATTAATTCTAGAAAATAATATTTTTTTACTCTTTACAGTGGAAAAAATTGCTTAAACAAATAAAAATTGTTAAAATGATTACCAAATATCATTCGATGTTATATTGCTCTTAACATTCTTTAATTATGTCGTTGATTCCAGAAAATAAAAACTTTTCACGAATTAAGGGAAAAAAATGGTTTAAACAAATGCAAATTGTTTAAATAGTTACAAAATATGTTAAACAAGAAGAGCTACTCTTAACATTCTTCAACTTTGTATAATTTATCTAGAAAGATAATGACTTTTCATGATTTACAGGGGGGGAGGGAATTGTTTAAACAACAATAGTAGTTTCAACAATTCAAAGTTATTATAAAATTTTTGAATACTCGTCACTAATCGATTAAAAATAATTCAGGTTGAAAAACTTCCAAAGAATAATACCGTCTTTAACATGAATTTGACAGAAAACTGCTATTTTGCATTTTTTGGGGTATTTTCCGGGCACAAAAAAAGGGGATGGGGGTGTCAAATTATAAGTTATTGTGTGGAAATTATTCCTTGAATACTCCTCAAGAAGTGACTATACTTTAATTCACAAAAAGTTTATAACAAGTACTTCTTTTTGCCATTTTTTTTAAAATGGGCTTTTCCCAGTTAAAACCCCATGCTAATTTCAAAAGCCCGTTAAAAAGTTAAGGAATTTCTTTTTGTGGAAAACGAACAAATTAGGGCTTTTTTCAAGAGTTTTTCAACAGCAAAAATCGAAACTGGAATTTTTGGACCACTCTAATGGTACATTTAAAAGGGGGGGTCGAAACTGTGACGCCACAATTGGAATACAAGCTTTGTGTGATGATCTGCGACGAAGAATGAGAGGGTTGGAAGAAGTTTTCAAAATTGCGTGACCTAGTTTTTGAACTGCTGCTCTTTGAACATTTTCAAATATTGCATACTTCTTTTTTCTTAGGTTTAACGATGATTACTTATAGATGAAAATGAGCGAAATGTTGAGCTGACTTAAAAAAAAATCTTTTAGATTGTCAATCTGTTACAATCATTAGGTCACAGATAAGACATTTAATTTCGCTCGAATTAATTTCGCTGGCCGTTGCACAGTGGTGCCTGTCAATGAAAAAATGGTATTTTGGATCGCTGAACAAGAATATGATGTCAAAATGATCGATAATTGCATCTAAGTGCAACAATTTTGCAATTCAGTTTTTTTCGCAATATTTTTGCAAAACAAATTTTTTCATGAAAATTGCATAAGAAACCAAACTGTAACAGACAAGGTGTTTACCCTTGCAAAAATGGGACAGGGTAAGAAAATGTTCATATATGACTAATATAATAATTTTTTATGTGGGGAATAACGCTTGAACAGGCACTTTAAGGGATAACTGAAACTGACCAATACGTGAATTTGGCAATTAAATTATTGATAACATTCGTATAGGCAAATATCGGCAGACTTCTTCAAGTTTTTAAGGTACCTTTTAATATAACTCAAAACATCTGATAAAACTTTAAACGTGATCTTATAGAATACTTTATCAAACGTGAGTAATAAGTAAATTTTAGAATCGCTGATACACACAATACTATATATAAATAAATATATATATATATATATAGTAGACAAAAACGAATCAAGAGTTCGGTTGGAGTTGAACCGTATAGAAATATGAGTGCGTGCAAAAATGGGTTAGTCGACGCGCCACGGGCAAAAACGAGTTAAATTTTTAACTCGTTTTTGCCCGTAGCGCGCGGGCTAATTCGTTCTTGCGCTGAGAAATAATCAACCCGCTTTTGCTCCAACTCTTTTCTTACTCCGCTTTTGCTATCAGCCCCTCAACTATCGACCTTTACATATAGTAGACAAAACACACAAACTTGCGCACGAAGTATTTTCCGAATCGTTTCGAATTTTACGGAACTCCGTTCTCTAGTTCATATAGTGCAGTGCTTGATAAAAACACCTATTATCTCCAAATGAATTTCTACCAATCTTTCAAAGACTTTTTATTGACTGAGTGTTTTGAAAATTATATAAAACTCTGTTCAGTTATCGCTCTTATCCGCTGCTTTTAAATTAGTTCCATAAACTTAATAAAATTTATTTTATCCGTGTACACATCAATTTGAAAAAAATTTACTTTCTTCGAAAGGCTCTGTTCACAGATTTTCTTCCACTTGTTATTTGTATTTGATGTCAGGCAACAGCAAAATAGTATATCGTGCCACGAGTGGGGAAAATAGTCGATTGTGAAGGAGCATTCTTGCCGCACTCGCTTCGCTTGCACGTGAAATGGATGCTCGTTCACAATCGACCATTCTCCACTTGTGGCACATACTATTTTGTCCAACACCTAAGCGAAAAAGACGACTTCTTTCGTCTGAAAATAGCAACACGAGGACGAGTCACGGATATACATTGACTCTCCTGCAAAGTGCCCATCTGAGTTGTAGATGGTGCCACGTAACGGCTTATTCAATTACACATTCAGGACAGAGCATCATTTTCTCCCACTATTCCACGTACTTTTTCCCACTTGTTACGAAACTTTTCCTCACTAATGGAAAAAGCATGCTATTTTTAAACACTCACGTCAACGATTGAGAAATCGCTCATTTTGTCCACTATTTTCAGACGAAAAAAGTCGTCTTTTTCGCGTAGGTGTTGGACAAAGGATTTATCCCTATATCCTTATCGAAAGACTGCTTATATCCAGACAAGCCCTCTGAAATGTACAAACAAATTTGTGGGCGGACAAAGTGCCGTGTTCCGATGAGGGTATTGGGATGAAACTTTTTCTGTGCTATTGGACATCGTGTACAAGTAATTAGTGAAAGAAAATTTGAGAACCGGACGGTTAGTGGAAAGTTACGAGTTGTTTTCGCCATTTTCCGTATATATCTCATGGTGCCTGGGTGGATAAAATGCAGTCTCGCGATAAAGATATTGCGATAAAGTTTTTCTTGTGTTGATATGCCCGCGTGGAAATGGTCACGATGGGACAAAATACAAGTACCATGACTCAAGTCTTGAATAAGTTTTTGTCCATAGTTCGCCCATACTTCGCCCATAGTATGGCTAAAGTATGGCTTGTTTCCGAATCCCATGGTTCCACCATTGGAAATTACGAAATACATTGAAAAAAAGTTTTAATTCAATTTTATGAAGAATTGTGTTAATTATATGGCTGTGAGTTGGTCCGACTTCAGGCCAACTATTTTACTCTGGATGCGAATGATAAATGATAAATATCGACCAATTTCATTTGTCGACCATTGTTCCATCATATTCTACTCAGGGATCGAAATCTTTTAGGTTGGACTCGAGATTTAAAGGTTCCTCAAGGGATCGGGTCCGAACCCGGACCCTTTAAATTCGTATGGGCCCGGGTCCGGACCGGACCCTTGAAGAACCCTCTAATATCGGGTCCAACCAAAAAGGTTCCGTGAATTATATTTGAGAAATTGACACAGGCGATTTGAGAGAGACTTTAGTTTGAGGTATTCAAATTATTGAGCTAATTTGAGATTGCGAAAAAGATTTCGCCGAGAACTAAGGATGCGCAGAAAAGTGACACTTTGCATTATTCTTCGCAGTAAATTTACGGGGTATTTTTCGCTGCGCATCAGCGTTCAATGTCAAATATGACTGCGCAGTAAAGTTTCACGGCATTTACAGCTGCGCAATGCAGTTACATGGAACTTACAGATGAGCAATATAGTACACGGAACTTATGGCTACGCAGTAAGGTAAGGGGTTGCCTTTAGATGCACAGTAGAGTTGCATATCACCTACATCTGTGCCGTAGAGTTCTATGAAACTTATGAATGCGCAGTACAGTCACACGGCAGCTATGGCTGCGCAGTAAAGTCAGAGAATACGCATAGATGCGTAGTGCAATTATGTATCACATATATCTGCACAGTACGGTCAGGGGTACTAATAGGTGTGCATTACATATACATAACACTGAAATCTGTGCAGTAGGGTTATATGACACTTACGGGTGCGCAGTACTTTTACCATGCATTTATGATTGCGCAGTAAGGTTACAAGGTATTTATAGATGCACATTAACAGAATTCATGGGTTTCGCTGAATTATCGGAATTCGCGGAATTCACGGCATTCATAGAATTCGCGGAATTCACGGAATTCATGAAATTATTGGAATTCACAAAATTCATGAAATTCAAAGAATTGACGGAATTCTCAGAATTCATGGAATTCGCGAAAATCATTGATCTCACGAAATTCACAGACTTCACTTCATTTATGGAATTCACTTGATTCATGACGTTCACTAAATTCAGTGAATTAATGAATTTCTTGAATTCAATGAATTCCGAGAATTCCGTCTGGTTCGGACCTGGACCTTCAAGAATTCAATAGGTTCGGGTCCGGAATCGGCTCTTAAGAAATTAAAGGGTCCAGTGCGGACCGGAACACTTAAGGAACCTTTAAACCTCGAGTTCAACCTAAAAGGTTCCGATCCTTGGGTAGAATATGTTAGAACAATGGTCGACAAACGAAATTGGTCGATATTTATCTTTTCGGTATCTCGACCGACTTTCGACAAAGTTGGCCTGACATTGGGCTGATGAAAATTCGCATCCAGAGAAAAATAGTCGGCCTGAAGTCGGACCAACTTACAGCCATACAATTGACACAATTCGTCATAAAATTGGCTTCAAACTTTTTTTCAATGCATTTCGTAATTTACCATGGTGGAACCATAAGATTCGGACACAAGACATACTTCAGCCATACTATGGGCGAACTATGGGCAAAAACTTATTCAAGACTTAAGCCATAGTACTTGTGTTTTATCCCATGGTGACCATTTCCACGCGGGCATCGTGTACAAGTAATTAGAGAAAGAAAATTTGATAATTGGACATTTAGACGAAAGTTAAGGTTTGTTTGCCCTTTTCCATGTAGTCTTCTACTAAATATATTAGGATGCAGCTTTTTTTGAGATTGTCCGACATTCACTACAAGTAATTAGCAAACTAAAATTCGAGAACTAAACGTTTAGAGGAAAGTTAGAATATTTTTCGAATTTTTGTGTACACTTCAGAGTGCGTAGGTGTATAAAACATAGTGATCCGATAGCGATAATGGGTTGAATTCTTTTTTTGGTGTTGTCTCACATCAAATAAAAGTGATTAGTGAAAGAAAACTCGAAAATTTAGTGAAAAGTTAGAATTTGTCCATATATCAAATATAGCTTATTTCATGCCAATAATAAATATGACGTTAACATGAATTATTACCATATAAAAACATATATTGCATTATAATAAAACTTGGATTTAATAAGTCCGGGTTTACGAAGTTCCTAAAATTTAAGTCCTCGGCATTTTCGTGAAGCGGAGACCGCGGGACCAAGAGAGAGGCGATGCTCAGTCAAACGTGACAAATAGCATGAGGGCAGTACTCTCAGCACGTTAGTTACGTCAGCTGGTTAGCATGCGTATAAATCAAACAAAAATGGTTCATCAGATCCTGACTGTTTACGTTTGGATTCCCCCGAATTTATGCTGAACGCCAGTGCAACAAATGCCCCAAACCGTACTTAATTCCAAGTTCCAGTGTATTTTTACGATAATTGAACAACATATCACGTTGCGAACTTCAGTGGCATGGCAATTTAATGCTTTCCTTTCTTTTTAAATATATATTGGTAAAATTCCACACAAGCCAAGGTTTAAAAATTGAATAGAACAGTCACTATGAGCCTGCGCCCTCAAAATTTCGTTTTCGGGCATGAAAAATCAAGACATAGCATAAAAAATCAGAAAATGAGGGCAACGATAAAAAATCAGGATATGTCCTGATAAATAAGGAAGTCTGGTTATCCTCTACAGGAAAAATGTGGAAAACGAATTCGTTTTTGGTAGATCAAGATCCTTCGGGGTCACCTAATCCGGTCTTTGGGTACAAATGTTGTCGGTCTGTGTAAATTAGCGAATTGTCGAGAGAAAATAAGAGCATGAATCCTGATCCGAAAGCTGCACCTTCCAGCTGTCGTGTCATTTTATATACTGATACCATACACAACCCGCCAAGCACGCTCGATTCACACTTCATTCTTGTGCTGCATGTATGCACAAGGGCAGCACATATTTACGAGCGCGCATGGAAGTGCGACCCCAACAATATTTATACATGCTTTCGAACATACGTGCCGCGATGTGTATTGTATTTCGTAAACAATATCGAGTTTCCTGGAGATCCTTTTTTTTTACTGGAGGGAATCTAAAAATGTTACCGTCAGAATTAAGGGGTATCTTTATCAGAGGAGCCCAGTTATAAATCTTCAGATTTTATTACGAAGGGTGGATTATTCGTGGAATTTTTCATGGCTTCAGTTTTTTCAAACTGTACCTCTCATCTTAAATCAAGGTCACTTAATTTGCGGTACTTAAAATTGAACCTTTAAGTATGTACGTGATTTTATTTTTACAATAACATGGAGCTGAGATCATACAGACCGCTGTATATATTTATATCTAATTAAATAAGGAAAGAAGTTTTTGTCATCTAACTTTTACAATTATATGAAGGGATATTGGAGTAAGCAAGAAATTAATAAATTTCATCAACTTTTATCAATAATAATTTTTTACACAGCCCGCCCATACGTCCATACTAATTTGTCACTTTTAGCTCAAATGATGAATAATCGGGACGAAGAATTTTTCAAGGACGGCCGCGTTTCGTACACTGGGGTACCCGCATCAATCCTAAGTTTGTTTGTGTGTAACATCTTGCGTTTTAAATACCTTGAAACAAATGAAAAGACATATAAAATTGTGACGCTACCGCGGACGTGCGGTCTCACGGACTGCCTATGAGTCTTCAATCGATATTACATTCCAATTACACGAAGGACCACACGTTTTCTACCTACCTAGGTGGAGGAGAAACCCACGTATCAGAACCATGGCGTGGTCTGTAAGACCGGCGGTCCATAATTAAAGGTTAAGAAAATCAGAATTAAACATTTACAATCAATAGTGTCACGTGAATAGATATTCAAAATGTAGCTATTTCACTAAAAAGTCTACGTTTTTCAATTTGTAGGTTTTCAGCTCCAACAGTTGTCATCTTATTAAAATGAAACCGTTTTAAAAACAGAAATTCACAAGGTGTTCCAAATTGAACATATTTAACTCAAAATTACAAATAAACAAATGTATTTGAAAAATGTGAAAAAATTGAATTGTCAAATTGAAACTATATCGCGTGCTTTTGTCTCTTGATTTTTTGATGTCTCCTGAAATTCTGTTTCCACTTGAAGTTGTTGCGATTGAATGGAAATTATTTACTCAGAATTTGAACATCAAAATCTCATAATGTTAGATCTATATAACAATCATTTTTATTATTACTGATATACGAAAATATATATTACATATGTAAAAAATTATAACAATTTCCAAAAAATAAATCAACGCTGTCATGTTTACTGTTCACAATGAAGAATTTGCTATTGCAAATCTATAAAATTGAAGAAATTTCAATTTTAAATCTTCAAAATTAAACTATCCCAAAAAACATTGAAAATTGCATCATTTTCTATTATCCATATTAAATACTAAGGAGTCTTCAATTGCAAATATTCAAAATTTAAGTATTTTACATTGCAAATCGGTAAAATTGAAGAATTTTTCATTGTAAATCTTCAAAATGGAACTATTAAAGAAACGTTCAAAATTTATTATTGGATTTTATATATTATTGCATAGTGCATATGCATTGCAATTTATGATTAATATATTATAATTTATTATTATTTATTATTCATCATCATATTTAAAATATAATTCTTGAAAATTTAATAAGTTGCAATTCTATATTTTCACAATTTAATAATTTTCAATTGTAACTGTTCAAAATTGTACAACTTTGAATTGTAAATCTTTAATATTGGATAGTCTTTAATTTTGAAAATTGATAATTATAAATAGCGCTTGGTTTTATATTTTAACATTCTGTAATTTTGATGATTTAGGTATGAAATTTCATAAATTTGGAACATTTAAAAGTGAAGAATTTGATGTAAAACGAGTATGGTTTCCTCGTTTTCTGGGCGTAGTTTGGAGTAGCAAAGTAGGCCTTTGTTGGCGGTGGGGTACTTTACCGGCCTAGGCTGGTAAAATGTACTTTATTGTCCACGAAAAATGCGAGTTCGTCATTTCGACCTACGCGCACTGTTCTGCGCGGTACTTTTACCTTTAAAATAACCTCATACCTGAGTCGCAATATAATTTAAAAACTTGGAAACCATACTCTTATTACATAAAATATCGTATGTGCCGAGGCAGCGAAGTCTTTTTACGGTCTCGCGTGTTTGCAAAAACTCACGCTAGGCCGTAAAAAGACTATTTCGCTGCTTTGGTGCACAATAAACTATTATACTTCAAATCATTGAAATGGAAGAATTTTCAATTGAAAATCTTCCAAATTGTAGAACTTTCAATTAAAAATCTTTACAATGGAAGAGTATTCAATTTTGTAAATTTACAATTGAAATTAAAGCAAATTTTAAGTTTAACAATTTAAAAATTCTGTAATTTTGATGACTTACATTCGAAATTTCTTCAATTTGGAAGAATGACAATCGAAAACTTAACCTTTGATTAAAAAAATCATCAAATCTTAAGAATTTTTATATATACATATTTAAAGCTAAAGATTTTTCAATTGTAAAGCTTCAAAATTAAAGAATTTGACAAAATAAATGTTCCAAATTGCATACATTTAAAATAAAATTCTTGAAAATTGAACAATTTGTAATTTTATATTTTTTAAATTCATGAATTTTCAATTTTAACTCTTCAAAGTTGCAGAACTTTAAAGTTTGAAGCTTTACAATTAAAAATTCTGTAATTTTGATGATTTACATTCGAAATTTCTTCAATATTTAGAAAAGTTAGAATTAAAACTTGACTTTTGATCTTCAAAATCATGAAAATTTAGGAATTTTTATTTATAAATTCTTAAAATTGAAAAGTTTTCAATTGTAAATCTTCAAAATTAAGCTATTTCAAAAAACTCTTGAAACTTCATCATTTTAAATTACACACATTAAAAATTGAAGAAATTTCAAATGCAAATTCTCACGATATACTTATTTCAAAAAGATGTTCAAAATTGTATGATTTTAAACTATAAACATTAAAAACTAAAGAAGTTGACTCAGAGTTCCAGAATGTCTTGCAGGAACATCTTATTACCCCAGGCGGATAAATTATATATAGTTTATAAATAATGGAAGAAATTATATATAATATTTCCGACTATGTATCATTTTTCCGCCTGGGACGATATAAAATCCTACATTAACTTATTATTTTTTTATTTATTTCAATTCCTGCTAGGATAAAATCTTATATTTAAATGAAAATGACAGATTACTAAATGCCGATTAAAATTAAAACTAAAACTAAAATTAAATGAAACTTGTATGAAAGCCGATGTAGCTATTTTAATATTCATTTTAATTAATTTTCATTTTACTTTATTGACGATTTACACCTTGATATAACTTCTGATTATGAATTAAATTTTTACAGTACTTTAAATTGAAACATATATTTTAATTTGATAATTAGGTAATCAAAATAAGAAACGTGTAATAAGCGCGCTATTTTTGTTAGTATATTATAATTCTAGTATTGTATAAATAAACTAATTTGAAGGACACTGAAATTTCATTATTTTTTAAGGGCAGTTACAAAACAAGCCTATAAAATATTTCAGAACGAATTTAAAAGTCCCTACCTCTATTTCTACTTTTTGCTTCTTTATAACCTCAGTTCTACGAGTTTCTAGAAATATTTAAACATTTATTTACAAATATTCACACAAGTCTTGGCTTCAGCGAGGACTTTTTGTCGAAACCTGTTAGGAAGCTAGACGCATTTTGAGTATTGCATTCGCGACTGTTTACAGAGACATTTCTTCCATTTGATCACCGTCGCTTTTTCAGATTATTGCAAAACTGTCGAGTATATACCTCGCGGTGTCACCCACGCCCTCAGAGCCATGGGCATGGTATGGAGAAAGGATTCAGCGCGGCCGTCATAATACTTCACGAAGTAGGCTAGGTAATCCTATTACTATGCAGATACCCTGGCTTTATATATTGCAAGTTCCGACTGTTATGCGAATTCCTCGACGAAATTCCGATTTCACAGACAGTACCAATCCACGGACCCGATTATCGTGAAGCGAAAACGATAGTTGTTCGATAAAAAAGAGATAATCCGAAGATAAAATATCCCCCTTCGGAAATTGGAACTTTGAATCCGAGATTTATGGAATACTATTTGCATGACTTATTGATTGCCGATCTAGTCCTGACCCAGGTGAGAAAAAGTCCAGGCATCTCTTATTAAAAAACGTATCGAGTACACAGAAAAAAACGGAAGATAAAGTTTACATCGATATTTCAGTTGAAAGATTCGCTGCAACAGAAATTAACCTTATCGAGTAAACTTTAAACGCAACTGAGATAATTTCGTGTTTTTAAACTGTCTCGGAATAATTTTTCAGTGAAAAAGCGTCGTCCCCTATGTAGTTGATGACGGCAGTGCGAAGAGCATGAAAGTATGCATGAAATCGGTCTGGAAATTAGGACTCTAGATTTTTAAAAACATTGAACTTATTACATTTTCATTTTAAAAATAAGCACTTTTCGTGGACGAATGAAAATATATTTTTCGTAACTGAATATAAAGCCTTGACGCCAGTCGAAAAGTCGCCATATTCATTATGATTTTAACCATAGTTCACAAGTTGTGAGGTAGAAATTTCCGTCCTGACATTTCATTTATGAAACCATTTTTTAAATTAAAATTTTGAAATATACTTTTATATTCGGATTGATTTTTAATATTAATATTTGAAGTTAATTTTATGCTGAAATAAATTAAAGCTGCAACTTATTTATCATATTAGAAATCTTGTTCATGCTTCAACTTCAAGATTAATCCGATCCCCATTTTTCGTTTTGTTCGAAAACAAACGATGGTTCTTGTTGTGTCAAATTCTTTATTTTCATTTACGCAAAATATGTTTTAATTCGTCCGCGATAAGTATTATCAGTTTTTAAATAATAATCAAGTAAGCAAAAAGTTGTTTTAAATCTGGTGTCCTAATTTATAGCTCGAATTCACTCGTACTTTGCTGTTTTCCAATTTCTGCTAAGGACAGCAACACAATTTAACTTTATTTTTTTCTGTGTAGGTTAAACGCGTTTTTCGATCAAATGTTTTATTGAGAGATCCTGATAAAAATGCCAAATTTTTTATAAATAACTATTACGCGACCCGGAAACATGAAAAAACAGCAAAATTAAACTAGAGTACATTCTGAGAAAGCTAAAAAAATAGAACATTCTATCTCTAATAAACGCGGAGTTACGACTCTTCAAAGAAGCCTTCTTTTTTTAATAAAAAGAGGCTCAAAACCACAATTCTGATGTTTCTATCTGTACTTTAGAACCTGTTAATTTTACGAAAAAATTATTTTAATTAAGGAAGATGCAATTATGAGTAATTCTGAAAAAGAACACTGACCTAGCCCCAATAGGTCATAAGTTATGGCCTCCCAAAGTGGACCATTTTTGACCTATTTTTCAGTGCAAATCACTCGTGTTCGGTTTCTTCAAAATACTAATACAGATAAATTTGTGGTGCAGAAAATCATGAGTAAATCTAAAAAAAAATCGTCTAGCCCTCATAAGTCAAGAAGTTATGACTCTTTAAAAAAAAAACATTGTTTTGGCTATTTTCAGCCAAAAAAGTTTTTTTTTATTAGCTCGTTTCGTGTATGTCTTGCGACTGTATTTTATCATTTTGCTGGGATATATGCATCTGTAGTTTATTATAAATACGCTTTTTCTCATTTTTCATTATATAACAATTAAAGGGATTAGTTTGACAAGATTCTGTTATTTTATATAAAAAATGTCAAAAATTGATAAAGAAATCATCGCAGAGGAAACAAATATTTTCAACTGTAAACAATAAAAGAATATGTAAACAAATTAATTACATATTTTATGCAATGAATGAAAAACTAATGAAATAATGAACTAATTGATTGAGTGATTGACTGATGAATTACTATTAATAATTGCAAAATGATTAATATTAATTTCGAGGGATAAAGAAAATATTTGTAAGAAAAAAATAATATTGATGATTATATTAATGTATGGTTCGAAGAAAATGATTTTGATAACTGCGTAATTGATTTGTTTACATTTTCTTTTATCATCAAAAACTGGAAATAATTGTTTCCTCTGCGACGATTAGTTTATTATTTTTTGGCATTTTTAACATAAAATAATGTAATCTTGTAAAACTAATCCCTTCAATAACATTTTGATCAATATTGAGTAAACAGTGTAAAAACCGTTAATTTATAATTCGCTCTTTATTCAATTTCGACAATCGATATTCTGGAAATAATTTTCATCAAGAAAATACATAAAATATGCACACAGTTGATAGTGTGAAAAGTATGATTTAAATAATAGTTTGAAAAATAATTTTTTTTTGCGAAAAATGAGAAAAAGCGTATTTATAATGAACTAAAGATGCATATATACCACCAAAATGTTCAAATACGGTCGCAGGACATGCACGAAACGAGCTATTAAAAAAAAACTTTCTTGTCTGCAAATAGCAAAAAAATGGGTTTCACTGAAAAGTCATAACTCGACCTATGAAGGATAGACGAATTTTTTTTTAGATTTACGCATAACTTTCTGCATCACAACCTTATCTTTATATGCATCATTGACGTAGTTTTAACCAGAAACAAAGTATTTTGAAAGAAAAAGAACACGAGTGATTTTCCCTGAAAAATATGTCAAAAGTTGTCAACTTTGGGAGGTCATAACTCATTGTTCTTTTTACAGAACTACTCAAAATTGCATCTAAAAATCGTTTTTCATGAAATTAGCAGATTCCAAAGTACAGATACAAACGTCAGAATTGGGGTTTTAGCCTCTTTTTTGAAAAAATCGGAGTTCTTTGAAGAATCATAACTCCGCACTTATTAAAGATAGAAGGTTCTATTTTTTTAACTTTCTCAGAATTTACTCTAGTTTAATTTTTCTGTTGAACATTTGGCTCTCAACTGCAATGGGGTGAGTCAGTCTACGCAAACACGATTTTTGGAACTTTTTTCGAAAATATTTCCGAGACGCGTTGTAGACATTTGTAGAAAATTTGGAAGTTTTATCAGGAGTCCTCAATACACCGTTTTAGCCCAAAAACGCGCATTACCTACTCAATACGGTGAAAAAGTACGAGATGTCTGGGCTAAAGTTCCAGGTCAGGAATATCACAGTTTCTTATCGATATGAGCGATTTTTTCTAAATTATGGGACACAATAGTGTTAGGTAGGTGAGATATCATAATAAAATATTTTTGAAAAGATTTCATAATTGTGGGAGTTAAGTTACTCAAGTAAGTTAAGAGAACGATATTTTCGGAACATCTCGAAAATGGACAATGTATCTTCAGAGGTTTCCGGTAGTAGAAAAACATTCACAAAAAGACCCGCATCAAAGTATGTTCCAAAATCGAAATCACAATGCATTAAAAAAAAGTCTTTTTTGTAGTAATTTCTAAAAAGTAATATACATATAGGGGAGAGTCTCCGGTTGTGGGCACAGTTTTATTTTTGACCCATAATTTTGTTTTGAATCCATATTATGCGGATATATGGATATCATTGGAAAGCTAGATGCCTTAGCTCAAAGGGTTCTCGCGAAAATCACACAAAACTTTTACAATATAAGGTTTTATAGAAAACTTTATACTCAGACAAACATTTACTTGAAATAAAATACAGTTCATTTTTTTGTTTTTGCAAAAGGAAATTTAACAAAGTTTATAGTTCGAGCACTAACTGTTCGTCAGATACATGATGGGGAAAACATCACTTTCTATACATTTTTTACAACTGAACAATTTATGCTTGCGCAAGGCAAATTGCTGTAAGCTAAATTTGTGTCATTTACTGAAATTTACAAGAATTCTCTTCTATTCTTTGAAATCTACCAAATCTACGAAAATTTACTTGAATTTGCATCACAGTAAATCCTGCAGATACTTTTAAACTGAAGTTTGTTAAAAACGTTGCAAACAATTAATGACTTTTCAATTGTTCGCGAAGTTTTGATTGAACTTCAGATAAAAAAGATCCCTGAGAGTTACTGTGATGAATTCCTTTCAAGTCGTTATCATTCTCTTGAATCCTTTTTGATTCAATTTAATTTTTTGGAATTATCTTATATTCATTTGAATTCTTTTCCATTCCATCGAATTTTCTTGCTTTGAGTTCAGTTGAATCCTCCTAAATTCAGGTGAATTTTCTCAAATCTACTACAATCCACTTGGAATTTCCTGACAAAGAAATTCCAAGTCTTTCAATAGAATTAGAGTACAGAGATTCACCTGGAATAGACATAAATGGTTACGGTAGTTCTGTCACGTATCTTGCAGCAAAATGTGGGACTACAACATTTTTTTAGTGTTTTAGTGCCTTAAAAACGAAGAAAAGGAACCCTTATTTTATTCAAAAAAATTTAATATTTAGCTAAGTATACCTTTTTCTATAAAATCGTATTTTTTTCAAAGCATTTGTGGTTCACGAAAAATTATTTCTAGAATAACAGATATTGAAAGTCAGAAAAATACCTGAAAACACTCACGTGATGCTAGGATTGTTTCCGAAACAATTCTAGCCATACAATGCGCAGGGCCATAAACAAGAGTCAATTGTTTTTATTTGTTGTTGAAAAAAGTGGCATGAATAAAAAAGTAACTGATATTTCCGCATTTTATAAAAAACATACATTTTTGAATAAAATAGATTACGAATATCAGAATGAAAATTTACCACATATTTAGAATAATTAGGGTATTATTTATAATAGTTTTTCTAATCGGGCAATCATTAAAAAAAAAACGGCATCAATAAAAAAATAACTGGTGAATTTTCATTAAAATGGTCGAAATTTCGAGAAAAAAATTTAACTGCAGCCAAAAAAAGTTGTATTTTCAATCAAATAGTTAAATTTTCAAGCGAAAAGGACGATTTTTTTTAAACACAGTTGAATTTTTAACAAATAAGTTAATTTTTACCCAAGGAAGATGACTTTTTTTAACAACAAAGATTAATTTTCGATCCAAAAAGACGAATGTTGATGAATACAAAATAACCAAATTTCTACAAAAAAAAGTTAGATTTTCTTATTGGGTTCTATTAATTAGATTTGCATTTTAGAAAGAAAAAAATAAGAAAAAAATGAAGTTCCTAGACATATAAGGAAAATGAGAAATTATTTAAAAAAGGGGGAAAGTGGGCAATTAAATAGTATTTTCAAACAATAGATTATTACAGATTTCATACATAGATTAATAAAACTTTCTTTTTTTTTTTGTTGATAAAATCAAAAAGTGACTAAAAAGTCACTTGGAAAAAGTGATTAAAAGTGACTTAAGTGACTGCGGGGCAGCCCTGGGTATTATTTAGCATATAATTAAGTTCCAAAATCGTACCTCCCAAAAGGGGTTAATTTTTCGGTCACTCTTTCAAATTTGATCCTTATCCAAATTGTGATTTTCATGTCTTCAAATGGAAGGTACAACAGAAATTTTTATTTTTCAAAATAAGGTGCAACAGAATTCACACACATCATTTCCTGCGATTCGAAGTCATTTTAGTCTATAGAAGAGTGTTGAATAGGGTGGTCGAAACATGCATTGGGAATATTTTTCTTCAAATTTTCATGCATTTTGCCCCCAAATTTATTTAAATCCACAAAAAAATCTCAATGCTTTTTTTAAAATTATATTTAGAGGTTCCCCAAGCCCCCATATAGCCCCCAATA
Source organism: Andricus grossulariae (assembly GCA_011634705.1). NCBI lineage: Eukaryota > Metazoa > Arthropoda > Insecta > Hymenoptera > Cynipidae > Andricus > Andricus grossulariae. The sequence goes on from JAABKJ010007545.1 coordinate 95,980,659, forward strand.
AGCATGTCATGTAGGGTCCCAAAGAAACTCCATAAGTGAAAAATTGGGTTTTCCCACTTTCTGGCGCTAATTATGATTTTTTCCGGTATACTAAGCACAACATTGTTTTTAATATACAAAATACTGCTTAATACTGATCGTCGTTTTTAACCGAATTTTTTAACGTATTTTCAACTTTTCAGTTAGAGCGAGGTAATAATTAAATCAAGTGAACAAACTTAAATGAATTTTCCACATTTTGTCAACTATTCACTTAGTGAGGTAATAATTAATTATTGTAAGTTAATAAAAGTAATTGTTTAGGCAATTTATAATTATTTTCAATAATATTCTCTTTGAATAAGTTTAGCAAGTTGTTTTTTTTCTGAAGTTTTCAAATGTTTGTCCACTTTTGATTTAGAATGTGGTAATAATTAATGAAATCTTACAAACATAATTGCTTAAACAAATTATTATTGTTTATAACTATCTTCTTCTATTTTCATGCTAGATAGTTGTGGTTATTTCTTAAAATTTTCACATTTATTTGACTTTTTATTTATGAACAAATAATACATGAACAATAGAGAGAATCATTTTTTAAACACTCTCTCATTTTCGTGAATATATTTTTCTAAAATAAAACAGATATTTCAAATATTCTTCAAATTTTCTACCTGGATCATATCAAATGTAAATTTTCCGTGAAGTAGTTACTCTAAGATAAGATTGTTATAATTCATAGTGAATTGGTTAAACAATTATGTTTGTTAACTTACATTAATATTATCGCACTAAGTAAAAAGTGGAGAAAAAGTGGAAAATTTCATAATAAACCGTAAATATCTAGCATTAATATAGGAGAAGATAGTTATAAACAATAATAGTTTGTTTAAATAATTACGTTTTTTAAATTAAATTAATTATTACCTCGCTCTAAATGAAAAGTGAAAAAAGAGTGGAAAAGTTGAGATAAAACCGCAACTATCTGGCATTACCATAGAAGAAAATATTTATAAACAATAAAGATTGGTTCAAACAATTATGTTTACTAAATTTCATTAATTATTACCACACTCCAAGCGAAAAAAGTTGACAGAAAGATGAACATTTCAGAAAAAACCACAACTTTCTTGATTATTGAAAAATAATATTATTAAAAATGATAATAAATTCTTTAAAAAATTATTTCTGGTAAATTAAAATGACAAGTGCCTCTCTCTAACTATAGAGTTACATATTAGTTGAAAAATTGAGGAAAACCCGCGACTTTCGAACTCTATTCTAAGAGAAAATTGCTAAAGATAATACTAAATTGTTTAAACATCTGACGTAAACATCTAATTATCAGTAGAAAGTATTATTTTATGTATTAGAAACAAGTTTGTATTTTAAAAACCGCAAAGAAATCATAATAATTAGCGTCAGTAACTGGCAAAATCCAATTTTTCACTTACGGAGTTTATTTGGGACCCTATAAAACAGTCTTATGGGAGTGATATTTAAAAAGTAATTAATCATTTCGATTCCATAGCTAATTGTGAAGAGAAATGTTGAGTTTTAATTTGATTAATCTAATATTGACGATTCTGAATATAATTTAGAAAAAAGTTTTTTTTTGTTATGGGAAATACGTATTAAACTTCATGGTGCTTGCTAAACTTCTAAATATATTTTTTGTTACAAAAAAAAAACATGAATTTTTTTATGGAATCGAACAAATTTTGGGGCGATATGCATGATATGATATGCATCCCAGCGCAACTAGCGCGAAATTTTCTTCACAGCTACAAATTAAAACCATTCTGGTTTAGACTATGTAGATCAAAAACCATCATTCCATCAAGAAAAAACGATATGTATGTAGTGTTGAATGATGAAAAAAATTACCGTACAATAATACTAGGTCTCAAAATTGTATATATTTTTTTTACATTGTCATCATAATGAGAAGGTAGGGTAATGGGTATTAGGAACAATCATTGGCCAATTAAGAATAGGCCAAGGATTGTATGATTGGCAGTAATTAGCCACTAAATCGTATAATCATTGGCAGGAGTTGAAAACTGTTTTTGATATGATTTTCACTCAATATTCGTAAGACAAAGTAAAAATTATATACACAATCTGCAAAAATTTTCAACAATTTCGAATGGATTTTTGCAATGATATAAGTTATTTGCTTTTTAGACATTGTGGCCAATCACTATGTTTCCGCATAATTCACAAGGTCATTGATTGGCCACCAATCTATCAATATACAGACATCATTTTAGGGTCAGAATACCACTATCGTGTAGTTTCAATAACCAAATTCAATTAAAATCCAGAAGTTCGTAGTTAAATCTATCGTAACTATTAAAAAAAAAGTCATTTTCAACACGCGGGCACTCCTGGCCTCAACAGCTTTACGTTTGAATTCCTTACTCATTCAGCATCACCGTTTTTACTCTATTCTGGCATTTAAACGCACTACACTGCACTAACCTAGCTTGTCCAATATGCTGCGGAATTGTTTGAGCTTCATCCTGCACTATTTATTAGTAGTTTTATTTGTGAGTATTCTTTTATATACGCTGTAAAAACTAGGATTCGCTTTAGGACATAATTCGGTATTAAAACAGTTCACGCAACAAAACAATTGCACTTCAGTTTGATCCACAAATTTAATAAAATAAGGTCGATTTGTGGAGTTGCGTGCTGCAATTGTTAGAGCAAGTGTCCAGTCCGCACTCGAACTGGTCGAACCTAAATTTTTTTTTGTTTTTCATAAGATTGAAGTTTGGAACAATTGAAACAATGCACCCTGTGATACAATTTAGTTCGCTATCTCGGATCATTTATCAATCTGAAGTTGGCAAACTAAACAAAACAGAAACTGGTACTAAAATAGACTATTTGTGAGATCATATTAGAACGAAATCACCCGCGCTTTTCGGCTGAAAGAGTAGCGACAGGCGTTGCATCGATACAAGAGCGGGGCAGCCAATGAGCGTTGTTGATAAAAATAAACTGCCGAATTGCGGTAAAGGTGGTGTCCCTCTCCAGCTCAGAAATAAAAGAATCGTTTCGTTTCAAGGTCAGGAAAAACAAAAGTTCACTGTATTTGGTATATTTTTTTATTAGAATTTATTTACAAACCATTTTTATTTTAACTTTGAATCTGATTTGAAACACTTTAGGCGAATAAAGAATAGGTATTATCAATTTGTGATCATTCACATCAAAATTGAATTTGCTAAATTGTTAAAAAAATTATAAGTACCTTTTAATACATTTTTTAAGTTCATGGAATTTGAAATTTATTCAGATTTTTAATTCAACGTGCGAATCTAATATCGTTATGTAATTAAAAAAAATTATGTGATTTTTTTAAAATAATAGTTTACATTAATTATTGAGTCATGGATTAACAATTTTTATTTCGGTTCCATTTTCATCTACTTTCCAACAAAGTACCCTGCACAAAATGTATAGAAAAAGCCTTTCCATGTAATTGTCTCATGACTTTTTATAAACATCAGAAAATCTTTCGGCCTTTCAACCCCACACCGACTGATTGTGAATTTTTTATCGATTACATGTTATGCAAGAATTCAGATGATATAATTATTTTCATGGGCCTAACTGTTATAGATTAATTAAATAGATAAAAAAATGTATTCAAATATTTAAAAAATATATTGACCTCTCCAGCAGATTCAAGTTCGAAGAAACGAAAATATCCTAGTTTCATTTCAATACCATTTAAAGTAAATATTACCGCCTTCTCTTAAATTCAGAATCTTCTTAGAAATTAAATCTCGCAATCAGTAGCTAAAATTATTTTCTTCACACTTTATTCACTGAGATTTGATTTTCACAATCACGCGTTAACAAATAACAATTCAATCTATATTCTCACTTTAAAAAATGACCACCTAATTCTACTGATAAAAAAATCTCTAATAAATGCTGAATTGATAAGAGTACCATGAAAAAACGCATATATTTAAAAATTAAAAAACAGTTCCTGAAAATATTTCTTTTTTCGGAACCTTTTTCAATTCCCTTGTCGTACGAAATTTACCAAATAATGATTCCCGATCTTAAATCGCGCTTTTAAAGTCCCGTAATGATAAAAAATAATTTGTCTTGTACTCCTTTATCAAGATTTTTTATTTCACATTGTTTTAGTCCTGCTGGCTTTCGAGACACTTGACTAAAGGAATAAAATCACAGTCACCAGTTATCAAAACAGACCTTTTACATTATGCAAATCTTTTCAAGCGAGTTAGAGTTCTTTTACACTAATAACAGCGCACGAGTGAGATCTGGAATTAATAAAAATGCTCGAGTCCCTCTTTCCGAAGAAAGTGGATTAACGCAGGTGTATGAGTTCACAATTGAAATCAAAATTTGATAAAATATTCGATTGCTTAAAAATATTGTACAAGAGAGTGTAATAAACAAATAGGATGAAATGCCTAGCGCGACTTTCGAATGTTGGATCGAGACATAAATTACTGCTAAAGTATATTATATATAATATATATTTAACTATTATACAAAGTATGAATAAGGTACGCGTAAGGACTAGATTCTAAGATGGAGAAAATTATAATCGTGGCTGGGGTTGATCTTTAGGTGGCACTCCAGTTGCAGGTGACGATGGCGCTTCACCTCCTGATTGTTGGTCCTTAGGCGGTTCCTTGGTTTTGTTCCATTCTTTCAAACCTTCTGGCAAAGTTGTGTCTTCTTCGAAAGACCCCGTGCCTTCGACAAATTGTTCGTACGTCGACTTCTCGGGGAAAGGTCTGGGGCCTAACAATTCTATCATGTCATCTCTGCTCAGAATTTCTTGTTTTAGTAGGCGCTCGGCCACCTGAATCAAAGAAATTAGCATTGTACAATTTTGTATACAAGATTACGTTATATCCATGTCAGAAGTACCTCTCTCGAAGTGTAGGTCTAAAAAGACCACTTGCTTTTTGTGTTAACCTCTCGTCTTAGTACGCATACGTGGCTCTGAATGCCAAACCAAACAGCAGATAGGTTTTGCAATTAATACTCTCTGGTTTATTATATCCTTTATAATTATTTTTAATTAACTTAAATTCCTTTGAATTCTGTTGAGTTCTTTGAGTTCTTTGAGTTCTTTTAAACTTGCTTGAAATCTTCTGAGTCCCATAAATTGACACAATTTCCTGATTTCCTTTGAATTCTTTGTATTCTATTGATTTCTTTTAACTTGTTTGAAATTTTCTAAATTCTGCACAATTCCTCTGAATTCCCTAAATTCTCTTGGATTCCCTAAATTCGCTGGAATCTTCTTAATTCTACTGAATTCCCTGAAGTCTTTTTAATTCCTTCGATTTCTTTTGAGTTATTTGTATTCTTTTGAATTCTTTTAACTTCCTTGAACTCTTTTAAATTCCGATAAATTTCTGCAATTCTCTTAAACCTTCTAAATTCCTCGAAATTCTCTAAATTGTCTGAAATATTCTAAATTCAAGGAATTGCCAAAATTTAAGGATTTCAGCAAATTCAGAGAAACTTAGAAGATTTCAAGGAAGTTAAAAGAATCAGATACGGAGAGCCCCAAACATCTTCAACATAAAAGCTGCTGAATTCAATGCTTGTTTACAGAAAGCATCTTTCTGATGCTTAATGAGTAGTTCAAAGGCAAATTTTAAATTTCTATATTGAACATATTTTTGTTGAATTCAATAGAATTTTGGTTAATTAAAAAGGATAATTCTAGTTTGAAAGATTTTTTCTGATATTAACAGAATTGTCAACAAAATTCAACCTTTCTATGGAATTTAACATATTTCTAGTGAATTAGACAGAAATTCGGTTGATTAAAAAGAATAATTCTAGTTAACTAGGCAAAATTCTATTAAATTTAACGGAATTCTTACGGTTTTAACAAAATTATAGAAAAATCAATATAATTGTAGTTTTTTTTACGTATTTCTAGTGAATTTAATACAAATCTAGTTAATTACAAAATTTAACAGAATTCTATTATATTTAAATGAATTCTTGTAACTTTCGCAGATTTCTAGTAAATTCACCAAAATTTTACTGAATTTGACAGAATTCTAAAAAAATTTAACCATATTTCTATGGAATTGAAAATATTTCTAGTGAATTCTACAGAACTTTGGCTAATGAAAAATAATAATTCTCGTTGACGTAACAAAATATTGATAAATGTAATAGTATTCTTGTGATGTTATCAGAAATATAGAAAATTCAATATAATTTTACTTAATTAACTAGATAATCAAGAAAATCGGAATTTTTTAAGGTAGCGAATAACCTAAAATTTGAGCCGGCTCGGCCGCGGATTGTGATAAAAAATTCAATTTTTATTTAAAATATGGTTAAATAAAGTTGAATGTAAAAAATTTAACGAATTCCGAGAAAATCGACTGAGAATTTTAAGATTAAAATTTCGTGGGTTTTCAAAATCGGCTTTGCATAGCGATTAAAAATCGAATTTTTAATTTTTTGCAGAATTAAAAAACTTGCTCCTGCGATATGAGAATGCTGATTGTGAATAAAAAATTGTTTGATCCAAACAAATTATCCCGTTTCAGGAAAATCAAAATTGAAGATAGCAATATCACAGTATAAGTTTAAAGAAATTACGTTAAAATCTTATTTAAACTTTAGTAGCAGCCCTGAAGTATTCAAAAGAATAGAAAGAATTAACAAAAAGCTCACAGGAATTCAAGTGAACTCAAAATAATTCTAAATAATATACTAAACCAGAGAGTATTAGTACTATAATTCTATCTACTTTACTATGAAATTAGTTATAAAATAATTAATATTAAGAAATACCTTAGCCACGTCGCTTTTGTGTTCCTGTAAAAGTTGGGTAGTCCGTTTATGTGCATCTTCGATCATTAATCGCACTTCTACATCTATTAACTGTGCAGTGTGTTCAGAATAAGGCTTGTCCGCTACCATTTGTCCTGGCTCAGGCATTTCGAAACTTACATTTCCAACCTTCTCGTTCATTCCGTAATGAATTACTTGAGAGTAGGCGCTCTTAGTTATCTGTAACAAAAACAATATATTTGTGGTTGATTCTGAACATATCTATTCTCATGTTGAAAATCAATGTCAGTTTACGTCCTGAATTTGAACACTGCAGCTCGTATAGTTCAATTGTGGGATTTTTTTTCTGTTTTATATAAAAAAAAAGATTAAAAAAAGCATTAACTACGAGGTTAATTTTCAATATTTATTTCTATAGATCGTTTTTTCGAAAATTATAGATTTCAGCGAAATTGATAGAAATTAGGAAAATTTAATTGATATGATTGGAGGACCGCATAAAAATATTATTAAGGAAGTTTATTTAAGTAACAAAAAACTGAGATCAGCTAATTTCTTAAATTGATTCTTTATTCCTGTTACTATATAAAAAATAATTCTTATAGGTTAATCAATTTTCTCCAATAAATGGAAAATTAGACAAAGTAACTTTTCGTATAAATATCTGTGGTCTAAATTGGCTTCGAAACATGTTGGTCCCTAGTAGTATAAAAAAGTCGGAGAAAGAATAAGGAAAGAGTCTTTTTTTAAATAAAAAACAGACAGAAAAATCCCACTATCGAACTATACGAGCTGCAGTGTTGAAATTCAGGACGTAAACTGACATTGATTTTCAACATGAGAGATAGTTTGGAAATCTTATTTTCATTTGTGAATTTTTTTCATGCTCTGATTTTGGTGCATAAAATTATTCATAAGAAAGCACATTTAATTTCGATCTTAAACAGGGTGGCCACTATGGTATTTTTAAAATGTTTGTCCCTCGATCTTCTCCCGGTTCTTCCGGTAACTATTCGTGATTTCTCCCGGTTTAAAGAAAAATATAGTCTCTTTGCGAAACCCACAGTTTTTTTCACATATATAATCAATTGTGGAAGTCGATAAGCATCAGAAAACCTTTTTTGAAAGAAAACTTTTAACTTTGAATCATATAAACAATTTAAAAATCCAGTATTAAACCAATTCAATTTTAATTCCAAAATTAGAATCTATGAAAGGGAAACATGAAACATTTAGCGTCCAACATGAAAATTCAGAACTCTAAAATTGTAACCATTTAAAATGACCGAAATTGTTCAATTACTGATGTACCAATTTCAGATAGTTTAATTTTTCTCTTTTTTGATTTCAAACTCAATGTTTAACTTTTTAACTTAAAAACTTCGTTTAAAAATATTATTCATTCTTGAAATTTTCCAATCAAATATTTTTCAATTTGAAATGATTTATTTGATTTCAATTTTGGAAATTGTACAATTTTAAGCTTTTCCATTCGAAATGGCTTCATATCGACATCTAAAAGTATTAAATTAAAAACTGACTAATAAGTCTTTTAATATGAAATTTTGAAATATCTAATAAAGGAATTGTCCTGACATTTTAAATATTTGAATTTGAAACTAAAATACTGTTAAATTTAAAATTCGATACCTCCAAAAATTAATTTAAAAATTAATTTAATAAAAAACTCTAGTTTCCAGGCCTCAAAGATTAAACTGTTTTAGAATTGCGCATTCAAAAATATAATTTCAAATTAAAATTATAGAAATTTTAAAAAGACGATTAATATATTATTAATAAATACCATATCATGTAATATCTAGTGACATTCAAAACGACTGGATAGATTGTTTTTACTAAAAAAATGTGATTTCTGTCAAAAATATCACTGTCATTTTCACCGTTCAAAATTGCAGAATTTTAAATATTGCGAGAAATATTGTGAACCTTTAAAGTTTAATTATTCTAAACGCTTTGAACAGTATATGATTTCTAATCGGAAACTTTCAAAAATTACAAAACAAGCGAATTATAACATACACATTCGATTCTCCTGGGTGTGTAGCCACCCTGAAATATCACTGATATCCTAGATACCTTTATAAAATTCTTCGAAATTTTCTGAAATGCCACGAAATTCCATGAAAACCCTTAAAAATGTTCAAATCTCTTTAAATTCCTTGATATTGTTTAAAATATTATAAACTCTTTAAAATCCTTTTAAACCGTTAATAAAATACCTTATATTTTATCAAATCCCTAGTAATTCCACAAACATCAAATCCCGTAAAACACCTTAATATCTATATCTTTCCAAATTCCTAAAAAAATTATGAAATCTTTGATATTTTTTTAAATATTTTGAAATACCCTAAAAGCTGTGAAATCCCTTGAAATCTTTTTAATCAGTCGGAATCCACTGAAATCTATTAAAAACCCTTGAATTCTTTTGGAATTATCTGAAATCCCTAAAAAACTCTCCACTTTTTTTAAGTCCCTTGAAATCTATATAAATTCCTTATAATCCTATGAAATCTTTTAAATTCATTTGAAATCCTATGAATTCTTAAAATACTGTAAAATTTCTTGAAATCTTCTAGATCTTCTGAAATCTCACGAGATTCTTTGCAATCTCTTTAAATTCCTCGGAATCTTTTAAAATGCACTATATTTGTTTAAATTCTTCGAGATTCTTATAATCCCCTAAATCTTGTATAATCCCTATACTAAATTTTTTTTGAAATCCCGTACTACATCTTGAAATTTTAAATATCTTTTAAAATTCCTTTAAAAATGTTTAAATCTTTAACATCCTCGTAGACCCCATAAAATCCCTTAAAATTTCATTTAATTTCATTTACTGCCTAAAAATCTCTAAGAATTCCCTAAAATCCCTTCAAATCTTTAAAGTTCTTGGAGATCCTATAAAATTGCATAGGACCGGCCCAATCTCTTGAAATAGCCTGAATTATCTTGAAATATGTAATATCTCTTAAAATTTCTTCAAAGATTTTGAAATTGTTTGAAATTTCGATTATTGATATGTTATTTGAGCCAATCAGTGATGAAGTTTAAAAATATGTTCCAAGGCAAACTGAAAAAGTAGTTGCATTACCGAGCAATTTCGGAAAATAGTAGCATTAGTCTCATTTTTTCGAAAATAGTAGTAAAATAGTTGCATCAATAAAAAAGTGTCAATAGTGTCTCAAGTCCGAGGCCTGCACAAAGATTTCACGAAGTCTTGTATGTGGTTATTAAACTTAAATCCTTTAAAATTCTTTAAAAAAACATATAATTCTATTTTATTCTAATTTTTATAATTACCTTCCATTATGTTTTGTGCAAAAAGTGCCACACTTGGATGAAAATGATTCGATAGTGCAAAAAGCTCATAACAGAAAGAGTTATTTGCTCCCGAGCCAAGTGGATTTCGACAAAACGGATCGTATTCTTTATCAGGGTTGAATTCCTCCTTAATTTTAGGTTCCTCTTTAATTTCTATGACTTCTACCTTCTTTGAAACGGGTTTAGAAGAAGGACCTGTAGTAACATTTGATAAGACTATATTGCTATCATCTTCTCGTCTTTTCTTTTCCCTTTCTATCCTTTCATTTTCCTCGTCACTGTCGGATTCTTCCTTCTCTTCCAAAACTGTTTCAGTTTCAATCTTAACTTCGTGTTCGAAACGTGCAAGAATCTGCTTGGCATCTTTCCTTGATTTCAGAACTTGGGATACTACGTAAAGTGTCGCACAAGCCATATTGGCCGGATAGTAGAGAGTAACTTGGAAAATTCTTTTTATGTAAGCCTGCAAGCGAATTACGCTATGATCATTTCGCAAAACACGATATAGCAAATTCAGGAAAATGGCTCGTTTATTTGCTACTCCGATTTGAGGATCTACAAGTTTTCTGTAAAAAGCGGAGTAAAATCTGTTAAGCTGCACTTGGTTCTTTCCAACGACCTGAAATGGTTTTAAGACAATTATTAGATTTATTTTCTATTTTTGTAAATTTAATCTCAGTCCAGTATTACAAGGTTATTTAAATCCAGGCTGTCTAGCGAAATTTCGTTTTCCAATTGCCGAATTTTTTGTGGAAACAAATGTTTCATATGATACATGCAAAAATATTAGAAAATTTGAAAAATGTAATTAGAAAAACTTCCACGATATGCGCGTTCAGTAAAAATAGTATAGCGATTACTAAAATAAATGCTAACACGAATAAAAATAAAAATTTGAAAAAGAACTTCCAATTAAAAAAATTTCAGAACAAATAAAAACTTGATGTTCACAAAAACATGAAAACTATTTTTTGAAAAAATAGACTTTTTCGACATTTTTCAATTTTGAACCTAAAATTAATCATTTTGAAACATGTTAGCTGTTGGACCGGGAAACCCCGGGAAATAATAGTGAATTTAAATTTTGACAGGGTATTTTACAAATTTGTTAAAAAGAAAAATATAAAATATCGTAACTAAATAATATCGGTATTAAAATATCGTAAATTTCATATCACATGATATAAATTCAATTTTAAATAAATCCGATTTTAAGTTTTTAAAAATATTAAGTTCAATTGTTAACTATTTTATTTATGAAATCATTCAGTTTACAATGCGTAATTCTAAAATCTTGAAGTTTAAAAATTTTCCACTTTAGGTCTTCATTTGCAGGCTTACGTTTTCAATTTAAAGAATTTTAAAATGCAGTTTTGGTGACTTAAAGTCTTTACAGAATTTAACGTTAAAAATAAAATGTTTCAATTTAGAAGACTTTGCAGTTAAATATTCGACTGAAACTTTATAAACTATTTTCATTTTTAAAATAACTTCAAATAAATAGATTTAATAGATTCATAATTAACGCTTTTATTAAATTTCAAATCCTACATTCAAATATTATTTCCGTCTAACATATTCCATTTTTAACCCATTGCAAATTGAAATGTTTTAATTAAAAAAAGAACATTTTTTAGTCTTTACTAATATTTACTGTTTCTGTCAAATGAGCCATTATAAATAAAAAATTCAAAACCAAACAAGTTTAAACTGAATTGTTTCAAGTAGAAAGCCTTAAATCGTTTAAATTTCAGAGGACTACATTTAAACTTTGAAGGTCAGAATTTTAATTGTTTCACTTTTAAAATTGTTTAATTTTCAAGTGATATTTTTGAATTTTAATATATAAATAACAACTGAACGATAAAGTTAAAAATGTACAATTGTTAATGTTTCTAACCTGTAAATATTAAGTTTTTCATGTTTCTAAAAAATTACTAAGCATTAGTTTTAAAGGTTTAAAGTTCCAAAGATTAAAATTAAAAACTCAGTACCATAATACAATCGGAAATTTAGTAAAAAAAATTAAATAAATGTTTTCCCAAATGGCGTATTTAAAAATGACAAACTTATCGGCAAACAAAATAGCAGGAATAAGTCAGAAAAAAAACAGCACAAGAAATTTCTTCGAGTTTGAATTTTGTGCTGGCATTAGTAGACAAATGTATTGCCTGCGCACCGTTTTGGTTAGTAAATTTCAAAGTTTTACCAGCTTCTGATTGGCTGGTGATAAATCGACAACGTTTAACTAGTCACACGCTTTTGCCGCTGAATCGTATAATTTAATAATAATTTTAGGCAGAAAATAAAAATTTCTATTTAAACTTATGACCACAGATTTACCAGATCAGCTCACGAATTCCCAGCATTTTCTCGTATTTTTCAAGGTGCACAAAATTCCCAGATTTCCGGGATCGCTAGACGCCTTCAAATTTCAAATATAATTTTTTTCAGAAGCTTTGATTAAATTTGACTTACTTGAAATAAGAGACTGAGCGCGTTTAACGAAACATTAAATGATCCAATATGCACAACTTTGTAAAGCGAATCAATATGATCATTTAACTTGTCAGATTCGATTTTGGCGAATCGATAAGCACGATTAACGCCAGTCAAAATCGCCGCCATCATTCTACTATCAGGTTCTCCTTTCTTCAAACTAGCTTTGAAGAATGAAAAATAAACATCAATTAGAGAATTCGCAGTCTCAACATCATCTCGGTCCAACACAAATTGCGTTAGCAAACAAATTGCATAATATTGAGCTCTTGGAGCTACATTATTCCTAAACAAAAGTTTCTCCACTTCACGAAGAACCACGACTTTCATATTAGAGTGCTCGAACAGTAATTTATTCAAACAGAAAATCACCTTTGAGGCAACTTTACTACTCGGATCACCGATTTTGTTCACAAGAAAGTCCAGCAATTTATGTTCCTGTTCTGAATTTCCCATCAAAAGATCATTCATAATTGCAACTGCCTTTTCTCGATTTGAATCGACAGTGTTGGATGCGATTTGCGACAGGGAAACTACAAATTTTTCGTATATTTCTCGGAGTTGATCTTCAAAATACCAATGAGCGAGTAGTTTGTTTTTGGAAATGAATGGAGTGCCTTTTTCTGTATTGCTTGAAACCCCTATATTATCGAGTTTGTCTAAATCTTGCTCTTCGAATTTTAGAAGTTTGAATTTCGGATGAAGCAAATCGGTGAGGAAAAGATCTCGAAGGGCTGCGACAATCATACCACACTGATTTTGTTTGGCTGCTCGTACTTGACCGACGAGTGATGTTAATCTTGAGAGATTATGTTTAGGACTGTCTTGTATTAAAACGACGCTGGCTGCTATTTTATCGGAACTTGTTCCTTGAGATAATGCAGTTTTGAGCCAACCGTATTCTGAATTTCTGGATTTTGATTGTTTTAATTGAAAAGCGTTTGTCTCTGCTTCGAGATGCGTTTTTGCTTCGGCTTTCAAGTCCATGACTGTGACTTCTGACTTTGAGTGAGTACATATTGCTTGTGCTTTTGGGAACTCCTCGTACCATTTTTTATTTGTAGATGGTGCCAAGTATTCAGCAATGGTCTTCATCTGAAATGTAAAAACAAATTATTGACTATATTTTTATACAAAGGCAGAAGGCTCAAAACTTGAAGTTAAATCTTTGGTTTTGGTTTCAGGATAAATTGCAAGTTCTTATAATTTTTGAAGAACATGGAGTTTTAAAGAATTGGAAGGTTTGAAGTTAGATTATACATCAATTTCAAAGAGTTCAACAGATTTGAACGATTTTGAAAGATTTCAAACTCCCTTTCTCCAAAATTTGCACGAGGGAAGTTTCCAATTCTGACGAATTCTGACTTGGAACAGGGATTTTTTTTAATTCTCTTCTTCTAAATTACCATGTTAATTCTTTTTAAAAACTCCCGTTACATGTAAAAAATTCCCTGTCCCAAGTAAAATTATAACTTCTTACAGAAACTACCTGTCCTAAAGTAAAAAATTATAATTCTTAATGAAATTGTCTGTTCAAAAGTAAAAATGATAATTCTTTACGGAAATGTCCTATCACAATTGTCAAAATTATTTATTTTTACCTGAAAATTTCTGTCCTAAACTCAAGATGATAATGAGCTTGTTGCATATTTTCAAATATATTTTTTTCCTTGTTAAATAAAAAGAGTACTAGGGGCCATTATCAAAATACGTGATAAATTTTTCAGGAACTTTACCCCTTAGAAAAAATGTTAAAAATATTATCTTCATTAAGTACTTTAATAACACTTAAGAAATTAGACTGGTTTCAGTTTTTGCGCACTTCTAGTATTTAATCATTATTAAAAATATCGATTTTGGATTACATTTGCATAAAATTACAATTTGTTTATATCTTACCTTGCATGTGCCGTGAAAAATTGTAGGTTAACCTATCGTGCAACCTCGATAACATCAACAAATTTAACAGTTTTAAGAACAGTTGCAATTAAATCTGAAGGAGTAGAAAACACTAATTTTTATTTCACTCATAACTTATTTCTTTTTAAAAACTGTTTACTAATAGAAATGCTAAAAACTCACGTGGTAAAAACTTCACTTTCGACTTCCCTGCTGTTTCCCTTCAACCCTTTGAAGTTTAACTACTTTGACCACTTTTGACCACAGATCGATTTACGACGCCATGATGATTTACAAGCGCGCGTCATTCAAACGTGTTAAGTAGGTGATCATTGAAATACTGTCTGCTAAATACGAATAACGATTTTTCTGCTGAATCCTCTTGAATTATTATTTGTAATTTGCATTTTTAAATACTTAAATAGGTATGTAGCATATGTATTCGATTGAAGTTCTAAGCTAGAAAAAGTAAACCATAATGACCTTGACTTGCCGAGAATTTCCTTGATACAGCAGATCGTGAAAAATGCTGCCAAATCGACGCTTTTTCCAGAAAGGCGGGCGGAAGTAGAGAATGAATCACGATTTCCGGATCAAGTTCAAAGCAAAGGCCTTGATAGTTTAAAAGCGGTTCACGTGGTGGTTCAATTGGTTCAAATCTCTGGAAATTTTTGCTGGCAAGTGGCAACTGCTGCCATCTGCAACGCATTGCCCCTTTCCATTTAAGTCTTTTGACGGCTTCACTTTGCCGTTTGCCTCTTTGCCTTTTCTCGTTCACACACGTGTCTGTGTGGCGAACGCAGCAGTTCTTTTTGTCGCACAAAAAAGGTAATTTCTCAAATTTGACTAGACCGATATAAAGCATAAGAAAGTCGATCGCGTCGCCTCTTCGCACGTGCGTTTTTGACAGCTGGACTAGCCTTATAGAGCTGTAATTTTTTCGCGAAAGGTGAATGTGGCGGCAATCTTTTGTCTCAGCTGGAGGTCACGCGGGCACATCTCTTTCTCGTTGTTTCACGATGCTTATAAATTTTCATATGCACATTGCCGCGAATTATCTAAATTATATTGGCCTCGTGCACGTGCTGACAGATTCCTAACCTGTAATCTTACGTAACGGAGGTATTAACGGACTGCAGCGGACGATGCTCATACGACACATGTACGTTTAATAGTAACGTTGACGTACTCTAGGGAAATTTGATCATTTCAGTCACAATGCCGTCCGATGCAAAGAAAAAGCAGCAACAGAAGAAGAAGGAGGCTGCGAAGGCTCGTCAATCTGGCAAGAAACCAACCACTTCGGGGAAAACCAACGAGGATGGCAAGGAAGAGAGTCCCGCTCCTGGAGATGCCCAGAACGGTACCAATGGAGCGCCTATGAGTGCAGAGGGTATGTCGAGAATTCGAGACGCATGAATATTCCCCAAATTTTATTTTCTCTAATGTTTATTTTACCGAAATTCATATCACCGAATTACAATTTGCCATAATTTTTATTCATTCGAATTTCAATTTTGAAGCAGAATCATTTTTATCATAACTTTCATTTTTCCTAATAATCCTTTGCCCTAATTTTGATTTTTCTGAATTATCATTTTACAGAATTACCATTTGCCATAATTTTAATTTTTACCATAACCATTTGCCGTAATTTTAATTTTTACGAATTATAATTTGTCATCATTTCTATTGTTCCAAATGTTCATTTAACTTAATTTTTATTTTACCGAATATTCATTTGCCGTATTTTTTATTTTTCTAAATGTTCATTTAATATTAATAATAATTTTTATTTATCCGTATTTCAATTTTAAAATGGAACATTTTTTATCATAACTTTTATTTTTTCGAATAAGCCTTTGCCCTAATTTTCATTTTTCTGAATTATCATTTTACCGAATTACCATTTGCCATAATTTTGATTTTTCTGAATGACCATTTGCCATATTTTAATTTTTACGAATTATAATTTGTCATCATTTATATTGTTCCAAATTTTCATTTAACCTAATTTTGATTTCACCGAGTAATCATTTTCCATCTTTTTTATTTTTCTAAATGTTCATTTAACATTAGTTAGAATTTTCATTTATCCGAATATCAATTTTGAAATAGAATAATTTTTATCACCATTTTTATTTTTCCGACTAAGCCTTTGCCATAATTTTAATTTTTCTGAATAACTATTTGCCATATTTTAATTTCTACGAATTATAATTTGTCATCATTTCTATTGTTCCAAATGATCATTTAACCGCATTTTTATTTTACCGATAATCATTTGCCATGTTTTTTATTTTTCTGAATGTTCATTTAACATTAATAATAAATTTTATTTATCCGTATTTCAATTTTGAAACAGAATCATTTTTATCATAATTTCTATTTTACTGAATAACCGTTTGCCATAATTTACATTTTTCAAAATTATCATTTTACCGAGTTACCATTTGCCATACATTTAATTTTTCCGAATTATCATTTGTCATCTTTTTTATTGTTCTGAATCTTCATTTAACCTAATTTATATGTTACCGAATAACCATTTGCCATAATTTTAATTTTTCCTAATTATCATTTTCCATCATATTTATTTTAACGAATTATCATTTGCCACATTGTTGATTCTTCCCAATTACTATTTGACGTAATTTTTGTTTTTCCGAAATATCATGCGTCATAATTTGTATTCTTCTGTATTTTCATTTAGCCTAATTTCTATTTTGCCGAATAAACATTTGCCATAATTTTGATTTTGTCGAATTAACTAATTTCGTTCGGTTTAAATTTTCAAGGATTTTCTAGTTTATAAATTGTATGAACAAAGCACTACTTATTATTGCAACAAGTTTTAGTAGAGAAACCCAAACGCAAGTAATACAAAAATCGAAACATTTATTTTTACATTTAGAAAAGAAGAAACAATATTTTAATAAAAAAATGTATTGTCTTCAAATAATTATAAATTATATTTTAATGGTTTCTGCCATAAGAATTTATTTTTTAAATTGGATATACTTTGGTCGTTGAAAATCCATCCACGGCAGAATAAAAGAGGCCGAGAAAACGTTAAATTGGTTAAATAAACCATTTTTATGTGTTTTTAATCGTTGTCATAATTAAGAACATTTCCTCTTCTTAAAACTCCTTCCTTAATGATTAAATCGTAATAGTTATAAGCATATTTTAAATTTCTGTCCAAGATTTGTCATTTTGGCCTTACTATAATTAATACTTTAAATGTAAATTGGAAAACACACTCTTCAATCCTCTTGAACTCAAATTACAAATTGTTCCTGTTTGAGCGCCTAAAATATTTTACACTAGCAGCAAATGCACACGAGCCACTGAATTTTAATTTTTTTAATTTCAAAAAGAAACTATTAACAAATCCATAATACAATGTTTGAGAAAAGTCTTACTTTCGTAATTTAAATATTTTCATAGATACCAATATTGTTGAATTTCAAATGTCTAGGCATTGTTTACAATTAAATAGTTAATTACAATGAATTAATACATTTATTAATTGAAGGCTTATCATGAAAAACTGTGTCATTTTGAAAAGTTTACGAGTAAATTAATAAAATTCAGTATTCGCGAGGTACTTCCATAAAAACATTGATAATTGGATAGTTACTTATAGACGCTACAATTTGGTTTACATTATATGAAAAATAACTCTCACACTATGCAATTTTTTATTGTTTAAACAATGTAAAAACCATCTTTTAATAAAATGCGTTCATCCCAATGTTAACTTCTTTATTATGTCCATTGGTCTTCCTATGAGCGTTAATGGTTGTAAAGATAGTTTATAACTTTACAAATTGTTTATAGATTTTCAATTTATTACCATTTTTCATTACTAAATACCATTGCAATAATAAACCAGGACGATTTTAGTACGAAATAATTTTTATCTGCAACAAGCTCATACACGGGATTATTTGTTTAAATAATTATTTATAACAGTAAAGTAAAATGTTGAATTAAATTCTGATCAATAACGAGTTTATTTAAGTAATTTGTTCGGAGATAACAAATTTTATTGTTTAAATGGCTTATTTTCCCGTTGTATTTGTTTATATATCATTGAACCCCAAAAAAAGTATAAAATAAGCGTGAATTATTTTCTTACAAATTTAATGCAGATCATTTTTAAAGAAAAGACTTTCAAATCCGTTAAGAATTACAGCCTGTAGAGTGTAGACTATTTCAAACTGTAAATACCATATTCGTACCACTGTGCTGCCACGGCTGGCACTTGGTGCTCAGACGCTGGCACCGTTATTTGCAATCTTTTTGCAGTTTTCAGGCTTCGGAATCACCACCCTATCGATACTATTTAACACTTTTTTTAGCGATGGCACTATTTTGCTACTATTTCCAAAAGAATGAAGTTTTCAATCAAATAGTTAAATTTTCAACAAAAAGATTAATTTTGATAGCACAGAAGATTATTTTCTACCAAAAAAGATGAATTCTCAACAAATTACATACATTTTCAACTAAATAGTTTGAACAATGGATGTGATGCTAGTCTAAATTTTATTTGATTAATTTTTATCTCATATTTTTTTTCGTTTCTAAAAATTTTTAAGTAAATAGTTGAATTTTTAAAATAAAAAAGATCCATTTTTAACCAAAAATGCAGTAGTTGAATTTTGATTCAAAATAATTAACTTTCAATTAGAAAAAAAAAATCTACAAAACTTTTGAATTTTCAATCCGAGAATATAAATTTTAAATAAAATAGTTGAATTTTCATTTTAAAAAATTAATGTGTAACCACAGCAAAATTAACTTTACACCAAAACAGACACATTTTCAACAAAATACATAAATTTTCTACAAAACAATTGAATTTTCAACAAAAAAATTCATTTTCAACAGAACCAGCATATAGGTTCATTTTTAAGCAAAAAAAAAATAAAACTTCTACAAAAAGAGATGCATTTTCAAATCAAAAAGATGATCATTCAAAAACATAGTTGCATTTTCAACGACAAAAATTGGTTTGAATTTTCAACCAAGAAGTATAACTTTTTAACAAAATTGTTTAATTTTTAAGAAAATAACTAAATTTTGAACCAACTTATAAAGTGTTCGACCAAAAAAAATTAATTTTCAACCAAGAATTTAATAGTAGACTTTTCAACCGAAAAGAATTAACTTTCAACCAAAAATAGTTAGATATAAAGTTAATTGTCCATTGCACAGTTGAATTCTTGACAAATTGTACGGACACTATTTTTCCAAATTTTGTGAAACTATTTACACAATTTTTGATCTCTGAAGTGATTCCTAGGCCTGAATTTATGCAAACGAGCAAAAGTGAGCCATGTAATACTCATCGGATCCCTACTTTATTGACATTTTTTTGCGTAACTTACGTCCACACGAATTAAGATGTCCAGTTAAAATTTGTTTGAGAAATTAATTAAAAGCAATAAGGAACATTTATATTTTTATTATTATTATATCATTAAGCCGTTTCCCTTTCGGGGTAGGCGTGAATTGCTCGGTGGTAAAGTAGTGATCTGGGCTGGAAGCGGCCACATTACGCCTGCTTCACGTGCATGCAATGGCGCGTTTTCAAGGGGGGTCGGACAAAAAGTTAATTCTGTAACATTCTCAACTATGAAATAATATTCAGTTTACATTCTGTACTTATAAAGTTCTTCACTTTTAAAAATTGTTATTTCTCAGATTTAATTTCTAGCCGTGTATGTCCAAATTAACAAATTTTTAAATACAATTTTAAAGGCTTGAACAGTTGCAAAGTAAAAATGTTTGAAATTCAACAATTTTGATAGTAAAACGTTTCAAGTCGATAAACTGTAAATATAAATTAATTAAAGATTTAAAACATCCAACTTCAATGCTTACAGTTGGATAATAATTGACTGTGGATAACTCAAAATTAAACGATTTATAAATTTCGGATTGAAGTTTTATATATTATTTTCAATTGTCAAACTAATTTCAAATTTTTTCAAAATTAAACTATTTTAAATTGGAAACCTTAATAGTTGAATGGTTTGTTTAATATGTAATTGTGAATCTAAAATTTCGGAGTGTCAAATTTTTAATTTTTAACAAAACAATTTCAATTATTCTACATTGTAACTGAAATTGTTGAATTTTGAAAAGAATAAATCACAATTTGACAATTTAAAATTATGTAATTTTAAGCATTTCTTGAAATAGGTAAATTTTTCTGCTTTACAACGGTATATTCTTCAATTTTGAAGGGTTTAAATGATAACATGGATTTATTTTTTGACAGGAAATCTTATGAATTCTTATCTTTCAAATTTCTACGATCCTAATTAAAAATAAAAATTTTTTGTTACTTTGGAGTGTGATTTTCTGGGATTGAAAAATTTAATGTTAAAACGGTTTTATCTTCAAGGCATTACGTTTAAAATTATTCAGTTTTTAAAGCTTGTATCTGGAAATTTAATTTTTGAAGTAAAATGTGGAGGTATTTAATTTTTGAAATTCGGAGGAAAAACGGGAAACGACCTGGAATTTTTTTCTTGAATTTTAGCGGCCACTCCGAATACAATTAACAATAATTTTGAATTAATAAAAATGAATACCTTCTCCTGCAATTTCGCGTGAAGATCTTTGAGTTCGTTTTGAGTCAAAAGTATTGTGTCTTTTTGAATCGTGATGATCGCCTCCTTATCATCCAACTACAAGAAAGGAATTATTGAATTATTATTTTTAACCCCACTTATCTAAGGCAAGAAATTAACTTGAATTTTGTTCACTTACAAGTTTGTCTTTAGAGTACAAAGCGCTTCTCAGTTTTTCCATTTCTGCGATGCAACCTTCGACGTTGGTTCCATATTTTTCGAGCATGTCGATCGCTGACATTACGGAAGTTGTAGAAGAACAGGAATGAGAAGATACTTCACATACCTGCAAATCAAATTTTAATTAAAAACTGGGCTTTTTCTTCTTTATTCATAATGTATTCCCTAAGTGTTTACACGACCTCCGTTTCTTACAATATTACCACCTACATTTTTTTATATTATCCTATCCTTACCATTTTTTCACATCCATTCTTTCACATTCGCTTCTCTAGCCTCCTCCAACTGCTTCATCTACTCCTCACCAAATCCAGCCTCCCCTAGAATCTTTACCACATTCTCTTGCTTCTGTTCTCTTTCTTTTCCCAATACATCCCTTCCCTTACCTCGTTTCCTAACCTAAATCTTGCTATTCTAGTCAATCTTCTTTCTCCCCATCCCTTTTATAAATACTTTGGTACTACTTCCTTTTTTATCATCTTATACCATACTATATTTTACCATTTACTATATTTTGATTCCTCAATCAACCCCCATCTTTCTATTAATTCATTAATTGTCATTTCCTATCCCTTTTCTTCAATTCTCCACAACTTATTCTAGTCCCCTCTCCTATATATCTAGTACAAAAGAACTCACTCCTTTCTTCTTCCCATCTCTTTAATTCTATCGCCCTCCCTTTCCATTCTTCTACATCCTTAAAACACTTTCTCGCTAACTCCCCTCCCTTTCCCTCCCTTAGCTTCGTCTCAAACTACCATGCACTATTTCCTGCTCTGGTACTTAATTTATCCCATTACGCTTCTTCTCTCACCATATATCCAGGCGTACTTTAGTCTACCCCTTGCGTCCACCTTATATACCTTTTTTTATAAAGTCTCAATCTCTTTCCTTTCCTGCCATCTCCATATCTCTGCTCCATAGCCTAATACCGCCCATACCAGTGTATTAAATAACCATATTCTGCTTCTTCAATATTTTTTTAACCTTTTTTTTTTTCTATTTCCCATATCTGTTTCCTTATCCCTGCCCCTTTTTTATACTTTCTGTTATATGTGCTCTACGATCTCCATTCGTTTGCAAGATATATCCCAAATATTTGAACTCCTTTACTTCTTCTAACTTTACTCCTAACTCCTCCACATCTTTTTCCCTTCATTTCTTCTTCTGAGTCTCCGCTAAAACAGTTACATATACTCTATACAATGTTGGCATTAGCGTCACCCCCTATAATCTTTCACTTCCCCTTTGCCTTTCTTCATTATAGGTACCATTACACCTTCTTTCCATAACTCTAGCCATCCCTCTCCTCTCCATACTCTAATCTCTCTCTAATCTCTCTCTACCCCTACTAGCAAATCCATCAAATATCTTTCCCATTCTACCATCTGAATATCCTGGTTTACTCTTTCCCTTCCTTTTCTCTCTCAATTTACTATCTTGCAAACCTCGTCTTCTGTCTTAGCCTTTTTCGCCTGTTCTTTGAACCTTTTATTTTCCGCCTCTTTTTTTTTACCACACAACTCAGTGTGCTTCTTCTTTTTTCTCCTATATTCTTCTCCACTACTATTCCCTTTTCCTCATTTCCTTAATTCCTTTCTGACTTCCTTATTCTCTTTACATTCCTCATCACATCCACTTCTACCCCCCCCCTTCACGAACTTCTTTTTTGCTTGTGGACTGTAATACTCTATTTTTCCTATCCTTATTTTCATCTCCTCGTTTAGACTTCCCTCTCATATTTTGATATTCCTGACATTTTCCTTAAACTGTTATTTTCCTTCCATTTACCAATCCCCTCTTCCTGCTATTTTTACCGTTGCTTCCTTGTTATCTATATTGTCATTACCTTTTTCTCCCTCTAATGCCACTATTATTGGAAAGTAATCCGCATCTATATAATCCACTACCTCTAGTTTCTTGACCTTTCTTACCTCGTCGTCTCCTATCAAATCATCAAACTAATAATAATTAAAAAATAATAATTACCTTTCCCTTTTCTCCTCCTCAGACTGTATATCCTCCTTCCTCACCCCCCCTCTATATTTTGGTTTAAGATAAACCATCTCATCTCCTCCAAGCTCTTTAACCATTTATTTCTCTCTCCATTCCCTTCCTCCTGTATCTCCTGTTCTCGAATTAAAATCTTCTATTTTAAGCCTAATCTCTTATTTATTTTCTTCCATCAGTTATCTCATCTCCTCTGATTTCTCCTGAATATCAACATTCCCATACACCCCCACTACCTTCCACCTCTTCCACTATTAATCCTTTTTTTTGTTCTTTCATCTCTTTCTTATCCTTTCCTGTTATACATTCGCTCCTTACTCCCATCACCATTCCTCCCATAGCTCTGTCTTTTTTATTCTTCCTCTTT
The DNA here is from genome assembly GCA_011634705.1 of Andricus grossulariae. Classification (NCBI taxonomy): domain Eukaryota; kingdom Metazoa; phylum Arthropoda; class Insecta; order Hymenoptera; family Cynipidae; genus Andricus; species Andricus grossulariae. Next base: position 96,004,422 of record JAABKJ010007545.1, read on the forward strand.
GCATGTTGAACCTGCCATTTGTAACCTCTTGGTAACTTTTCCTTACTCTTTCCCATCCCTTTTTCATCTAGTCACGTCTCCATCATTACTACTACATCCTATTGTGCCAAATTTCTCATAAACACCCTATCCTTTTCTTGTTTTCATGAACACCCTATCCTCTCTTTGTTTATTTTTCCAAATTTCTAAAGTAATTTAACAGTTTAATACTCACCAATTTTTTTAGTTCATTTCCGAGATCAAGAAGGCCGCTTCTCGTTTGATGAATCGTCTCCTGAAGAACTTTAAAAGACTGTGGGACTCCCTGCAAGGAATTGAATATTTATAATGAAAAAAGATAATTCATAAAAAAATATATAAAAATGTGATTAAAAAGTGAAAATACGAACTTTGAACTCGAGTTGTGCTCCACGCGACGAAAAAGTACCTTCGGAACTTGTGTGCTGCAATGAAAAAAAGAGCAAAGAAATGACAAAATTCTTTTATATTTAGACTATGGAAAATATTTTTAACTTACAAAGGAGTTCAGCATATCTTTTGATTTTTTAAGCTCAAGTTCACTGGAAGTCAAACTTCTGCGGAGTTTCGATTCTATTTCCTTCTGCAACTTCATCTGAAAATTAATATTTATACAGTAAACTTAATGGAATAAAAGAAATGATCCATTTCTCTATGGAAAATAGTTATAAGCAGAAGCTCACAGTGCTTTCTAAATCGAAGATTTTTCTATTTAGTTCCATACTTTCAGTTGAATAACTCCTTCTGTGTGCTTCGCATTTTTTATATGCGCAATTCAATTCATTCTCTAGTGACACGATACTATTTTTTAAAACGAGATTCGCTTCCTGGCCAATCTTCACCTAAAAAAAAATGATTTCAATAGTATTTTGAATATCTTAATAAAACAATTAATTGAAAATAGTGTTTAGATTTAAAAAAAATACCTCATTTTGCAAAACTCGCACTTGATCTAACAAATTTGTAATTCGACACTTGCATTCACTGATCCTCTCATCGACTTCTTTTTTATGAGAGACCTAAAAAGAAAATTATCCTGAAAGTCTACAAAGGCAACTAAACCTTAAAATATAATAAAATATTTTAAAGACGCAAACCTCGACCATGTTGATTCGCAGCTTTTCGTATTCCTTCCTCAATTTGTGATACTCTTCCTTGACTTTTACAATCTCATTCACATCCTGTCAATCATTAAATAATTATAACTACAATTTCTTTTCGAAAATTTATATTGAATAATTTATGAAAGTAGAAAACGAACCTGATTCGCAATTTGGCTATCCTTCACAATATCGAATTCGTTTATCTATAAAAATTAAAATAGATTAGCTTATAAATAAATAATTATTTATATATAACTAACAAACCTCATCCATTGCGGAGGAAATAGTTTCGAGAACGTCCTGCATATTCGTGTGAGCGTAGTCGAGCTCCTTTTCCGATTTTTCGATGCATTTTTCCCGTTCGTCGAATATTTTCTGATTGGCTTCATTTTCTTGTAGCTGTTAAAATCAAGAAATAAATTTAAACTGGAAAAGAGCATGTAAAACATTATTTTTTTATTTTAAACTGTATTCTAGACTTACGACTTCTTGACTCTTGATGAATAACTTTTTCAAGTTGTTCTCAACAATTGAAAGCTGCGAATCCAATTCTGATAGCAGGGAAACTGCAGAATGCTCCTGCAAAAATTAACAATCGTAAGAAATATTTTACCTTTTTTGCCTATTAGTATTTTACTGTTTTTAGATTTATTTATTATATAAACATAATACCCGTGACTGGAAGATTTGTAGATTTGAGACAACATGCTCAACTTCATCCACAACCATATTGAGTAAGTCATTAGAAGCATAAATCTCAGCGAATTCAACAGAACCAAATTTCTGATTTTCTTGCATACTGCTAACACATCGAGAAAATTGCGCTCGAGCCTGATTAATTTCATTTTTCATACCCTTTAATCTGTCTCTACCTGTCGAAATTCTCTCCTTATATCTCAATCTTTCTTCTTCCTAAAAAAAAATTAATTTTTATAATAGTTTAAAAAGAAAAAATATATATTTGATCGAATTCATTCCAAATCAGGCAGGTCTTCAAGACACAGATTCTCTCGGCGAAAAAATATGTTGTTTTTTTAGAGGAAATTAGACGTCACATGTTCTTCCGATTTGAGAAAAGACAAGTTCCACAAAGTTACAAGTATTTGAATTTTGAGTCTATTTATCAAAAAACACACCATTTTTTTCTCTAAAATTCTATAGTTTTTAAAATAATTAAGATATTCAAAGTTCACCAGGATCTGAAAAGAAAATTGGAATACAAGAATTAGATCAAAAACTATAGAATTAAAAAAAATTGCTGTTTTTTAAAGTAGAAGTCAAAATACAAATACTCGTGACTTTGTGGAAAATATGTTTTTCTCAAATCGGAAAAATGCATGTTCAGGGTGTCTACTCAAATACTGGGAAAAAATTCCCTGACAATTCTAGGTTTTCTCCAGGTTTCTCAAGTTTTTTCCCGGTATAATATTTTCCGTAATGCGGAGCCATTCAAATATTTCGCATTAACAAATAATATTATACGATATTCTTAAATATAATGGCACCATAGATTAATTAAATAATAGTACAAACATTATTATTCATTTCTTCAATTGATCTCTACGGTGTATAAATTGAAATAATACTTTTTTTAAATTTATTATACTTTGAAATAATAATTCCAACACATTTTTATTTTATCTTTTTATATTTATCAACCAAATAGTTAAATTTTCAAATAAAAATTTAAATTTTCAAAGAAACAGTTGAATTTTGAAATAAAAAAGATCAGTTTCAACAAAAATGGAATGGTTAAATTTTCAATTGAAAAAATTTATTTTCCACAACAAAAAAACTTTACAATGAAGGTGATGAATTTTCAACTAAAATGACGAATCTTCAACTGGAGTAGATGAATTTTAAACCAAAATGATGGATTTTTAAGAAAAGAGTAAAAATTTCAACCAAATAGTTTTATTTTCAACCAATAAGATGAATTCTCAACCAAAATGATGAATATTTGACTATAATACTTGAATTTTCAACCCAAAAGATGAATTTTCAAATAAGAAAGATTAATTTTTAAACGAAATGATTAATTTTCTACCAAAAAAAAGGCCATTTTTCAATAAAATACATGCATTTTCAACGAAATTGTTGAATTTTGAAATAAAAAAGATCAATTTTCAACCAAAAATGGAACAGTTAATTTTAGTTGAAAAAATTAATTTTTAATCAAACTGATGAATTTCCAACTAAAAACTTCAACTGGAATAGTTAAATTTTAAACCAAAAAGATGAATTTTCAACTGAAATGATAAATCTTAAACTGAAATAGTTGAATTTTCAACCATAAAGATGAATTTTCGACTAAGAAAATTATTTTCTACCGAAAAAACCGAATTTTCAACAAAATACATAAATTTTCAATTAAAAAAGATAAATTGTCAATCAAAAATTGAACAGTTAAATTTTCAGTTAAAAAATGAACATTCAACCAAAGGGGTAAATGTTTAACTACTACGATGGAATAATCAATTGTAATAGTTACATTTTCAGTTAAAAAAAAACTTTCAACAAAAAATAAATCATTTGAAGAAAATAGCTAAACTTTCAAACAAAGTGCTGAATTTTCAACTCCAAATTTTTAACTTTTTAAATAAAATTATTGCATTTTCAACAAGATAGATGAATTTTTAACCAAATAGTTGAATTTTCAACCAAAAGGATTAAACTGCTAACAAAAAAAGACGATTTTTCAACAAAGTATATGACTTCTCAACAAAATAATTGAATTTTCAAATAAAAGAGATTAATTTTCAACCAAATAGTTGAACTTTAAACTAAAAAAAGATCGGGTTTTCAACCAAAAATGGAATAGTTAAATTTTCAGTTGAAAAATTAAATTTCCAGTTGAAAAATTAATTTTTTAATTTAAAAATTAATTTTCAAGCAAAGTGATGACTTTTCAACTAAAAACATGAATCTTCATCTGGAATAGATGATTTTTAAACCAAACAGACGAATTTTCAACTTGAATGATGATTATTTGACTGGAATACTTGAATTTTCAACTAAAAATATAATTTTTAACAAAAACTAAATTTTTAACAAAACAGTTATAGTTTCAACTGAAATAGTTAAATTTTCAGTAAAAAAATTAATGTTTAGCTAGAGAAAAAACGAATTTTCAACAAAATAGCTCCTTTTTCAACCAAGGATATGAATTTTCAATTAAAATAATGAATCTTCAACAACAAGAAAATATATTTGTTAACAAAAGAGTTTAAGTTTCAAAGAAGTGATTAAATTTTCATTCCAGAAATTGTTATTAAAAACATTTGAATTCAACCCAAAAAGACGACTTTTCAAGAAGAGTTGAATTTTCAACTAAAAAAGACTAATTTTCTACCAAAAAGAACGATGTTTTAACGAAATACATGAATTTTCAACCAGATACTTGAATTTTCAGCTAAAACCGATTAATTTCCTACCAAAAAGAGAATAGTTAAGTTTTCAGTTGAAAAAATTAATTTAAAACAACAAAAAAATACGAATTTTTACCAAAATAGTTCAATAAAGTAATATAAAGTTACTTTTACAAATGAAGAATCACTGTTATTCAATTTTATATTGCAATTAAAAAAAAATTGAGCACGCTCTCGAAAAAATTCCCTGGCTTTAAAATGAATTCTCTGACATTTCCAGGTTTTTCTAGGTACATAAAATTCCCCGACAATTCCAGGTTTTCAAGGTAGGATAGACACCCTGGTGTCACCTAATTTCCTCTAAAAAGCAACATATTTCGTTGCTGAGAGTTTCAGTGACTTGAAGTGCAGAACCTACTAGATTTGGAATAAATTCGATCCTTTTTAAAATTATTTCCATACCTGTAATTTTAACTGATTTATTGCCTCAGAAACTTTCTCTTTCGTGGATAATAAATAATTTTGTACTTCAGCTATAAGTTTGTTTAACTCACAATACTGGAACAAATTTTACCGAATTAGATTATGAATGTACAAAGCATAAATATATTAAATGAACTACATTTTTAAATTGGTCAGAAGTTACCTTTTCATGGCGAGAGTTAAAATTGCAAATAACAGTTTCCATTTCTTCTCTTAAATCTTCAGTTGCTGCTTGAGCCTCTACAGTACACATTCTGAATTCTTCCATCCTTTTAAACTGTTGAAGGAATGTCGAGATTACCTGTAACATGATTTAATGAAATCAAATAAATTTGAAGGATTTGGTACAATTAATTGAAACAAATTAGTAATCTTAACTTCAAATTGTAAATAGTTTTCTTACTGATTCGTGATCAGGTTCATTGCAAGTGTCTTTATTACAAACTGGTTCTCCTTTCGCCTAAAAAATTATAAAAATGTTTTTAAACTTGGATAGCTACCTAATTTCAATGTTGGCCACTTTTGATTTTCTCGAACTTGGAATATAAATATTTAAAATTTAAACTACCACAAATTTTAAATGATTCAAAATTTGGTTTCTTTCCAATTTCGTTTTAAAATTGGGATGTTTACAAACTAAGATTGATTTCGAATTTTTACGCTTTTGATTCTTTCTAATTTAAATTCTTCAAGATTATGCTTCGTTTCATTTTAATTTGAGGCTTAAAAATTTCTATTTCCCCCCATGTGGATTTTTCCAAATTAAGATTGCTTTCAATTAAAAAACTGAATGATTTATTTAAATCCAGATTGTTTTAAAATGAAAATTACATTTTAATCTGAAATAATCAGAATTTAAGAGGAACAAAAAACAAACTTACTGCCAAATAAGCAAGAGTAATCACGTTTTCTTTTTCTGAACAAATCTGCGAAATTCGGTGAGTGACCCTGCACAATCTCTCAATTATTTCTTCCATGTCTGATTGACACTCTTCTTCAAAGTAAACCTTTACGATTATATAAATGATTAAAATCTAAATTACGTTACAGCAATTTATCTTCTTTCTTCAATTTAATTTTTAATTTTCTTTTTATAAATTTGTTCCTACCTCGAGTGAGTTTCGAAGAAAACTTTGAAGCGATACGAGATTCTCTTCAGTGTCAGAAAGACACTTTTTCATATTCTCAACGGATTTATTCTGCACAGAAATAATTAACTTCTATCTAAATCTATTTGATTGCAGTTGTCTTGAATTTTTGTTTCTTCGATGAAAAATACTAGAGACAAGTATTATAAAATACTGAAATATTTATAAAATATACAAAAAAAATTTGAAAATAAAATTTTTAGTTCTGAATTTACAGGACTTGTGTGATTTTACTTTTGAGATGCTTTAAAAATAATTGATTTTACAAATAAAGGAAATAAGACTCACATCTTCAATTACTTGCGATCTATAATTTTTTAACAAGGATTCCATGTCCTGTAATTTGTTATAAACAACAAGTATTGCAGATCTGCAATCCTGCAATTAAATAAACGCAATCATAAAAATTTCATTTGAACTCTTTATTTTTTAACTTTGTCTTTATATTTACCTGCTTTTCTCTATAAAATAATTCTTTTGTAACTTTTCCTATCTCTTCTTTCAAGCTTGAAAGAGTTTCTTTTTCTTTTTCCATCAGTTGCTTCGTTTTTGCCAAGTATATTAAAATTTTATCCTAAAAATATTTAATTAGTTACTTTTATCTCTAGTTTTAAATTGGCTTTTATTATGTTCAGATGCAGAAAATTTATATTTGTACCTGATGTGGGCAAAATTCTTCACTATCACCCTGAAAAATATCAGTTACGGAAAAGTTACCTTTTTTATCTTCTAGATACTTTTTATAAAATATTAGGTTTATGTAAAATATAATTTTAAAATGGGTTTTAAGAATGATTTTCAACATGTTTTTAATATTTTGCATTTTTGACTCACATCTGAATAAGGGTCTGTACTGATTCGCACATTTCGAGAACAAGGGGAATCCTGAAAAGAATGAATTTATTTAGAGTTTATTTCATATTAAAAGATTTTGCATGAGACCAAATATAAAACCACGGTTTGAAAAGCAACCAAATTTGAGGCAATCAAATTTTTAATCATCTTTTTTTGAAAGCACTTGAATTCCAAAAGTGTCCAAATTGAAAAGTTTTTGATTTCCTTTTTTAAAAATATGTAATAAGGCAATCATGCTACCTAATTAACCTAATTAAATTTATATACATAGGTCCTCCATAAAATCTATAATATTTATTATAAATACACGCATTTAACATCACGTTTTGTGTGAAAAATGAACATTTTTTTAATGCTGATTCTTACAAGGAGGGGACAATTTTCTCGCCGTATTCACAATCGTTTTATCAGCTTTCAATTTTCTCTTACGTTCCAAGTTCCGAAAATTTCTACAAATCAAATTCCAATCCAGGATTTCATTTTTCGATTTTGATTTTGAGGGAAAAGTATCAATTTTTCTAAAATCGTTTGCACTTTCTAGATGTTTAGGAATAAAAGATATTCCATTTCTACTTTTCATGCAAAAGGAGGGACTCTGGTCACAATTGATTACCAAACAGGGACCAAGTACGGAATTCTGAGGCTAAAAAGGAATATTTAATGAAATAAATCAAAGCCTAGGAGCAATACAAAAATGAGTACATACCTTTTCCATTCTTTGTGCGCGTTCCTCCCTTAATTTCTTAATAACATCTTCCTTGTACTGAGCATGCATGTTTAAATGACGACACTCTTCTTCCAACAACTGCAATTCTTTTCGAAGAGACATCACCTGGTCGTGTTTTTCTGCCACTTCTGAAGCCAAAGCTTCTCTAGATTCCAGAGATTCCTAAAAAGATGAAGATTTGTTGCAATTTCTTTATTTATTATTAGATAATTATTTGCAAATATTTTAGTGATGCGCAAAATGACTTCGGACCGAACCAGTCCGAAAGATAAATTTGAAAAATTCCAACAGGATGGCCGTTTTAATCGAGGAAAAAAATCTCGGTCATTTTCCGGTTTGCAAACATTTTTTCACGGTCATTGAAATTAATAAATTTGAACCCTTAAAGCTGAAAATTTTTTCACTTAAAATAATCAAAACTGAACTGCAAACTGAAGGACTCAAAATGAAACTCTTTAATTGAAGTTTAAATTTCTTTAAAACGCTCAATAATTTACACATATAAAATGGAAGCTTTTAATACTTTTCAAGTAAACAATTTTCAATTAATGCCGTTAAACTGCAAAGTTTTAAATCTTAAACTTCTATAAATTGAACAGTTCACAGGTTTCTGAGTAAAGATTACAATACCACGCTATCATTTGCAATGCTCTGAATTGAAAAATCAATCAATAACTTTGTAAATGTTAGAAATGATATCATTTTAAGCAATTTTAAGTTATAAACATTACCAATTGAACGATTTAAATTTTTCGTAAAAAAAATTTAAAAAAAAATTATTATTCAAATTACTTTAATTTTAATTCGTCTCAAATTAATAATATTTCAAATGTTATTTATACATCGGAATTCAACACCTTCAATTAACATAGAATTTTTTAAATTGGTACAAGTAAAATAGTAACTGTCAAAGTTTAAATTTAACTGAAAGACTGAAAAATCCCGAAAAGTAAAATTACCTATATTATAAAATTGCCGATACAGGAAAATTTCTGAATTATAAAATTTCTTAATCTAAGCAATTAAAAAAATATTTTATTAATAAATAAATAATAAATATTTTTATCTAAGAAAAGTATTTTAGTTATTATTTTGTTATATAATAATTTCTCTATTGTTAAGATTCGGGAAATGGAAAACTCGTGAATTTTTTCATGGGGAAATTTTCCATTCATGCAATATCATTTTGGTTTTTATTTTTGGTTTGGTTGACAATTAAACTGTTTTGGTTGAGGATTCAACTACTTGGTTGAAAGTTGAACTATTTTTTTAAATGCATCTTTATTGTTGAAGATTCATAATTTTTTAAAGAAAATTCATCTAATTGGTTGAAAATTTAACTATTTTGTTGAAACTTCGTAGTTTTGGTAGAATTCAACTATTTTTTATATAAAATTTAAATCTTCGTTGGTTGCAAATTCCACTACTAAGTTGAAAATTGCACTGCTTTGATACAAATTTATTCTTTTGGTTAAAGATTCATCAATTTAGTTGAAAATTGATCTCTTTGCTTATAAATTTTAATTTTTGGTTGAAACTTAATTTTATTGGTTCGAAATTAATGTTTTCAATGGAAAATTGAACTATTCTATTTTTGGATGTATTTTTTTTTAAATTCAAACTATTTGGTTGGAAATTAATTTATTTGATTGAAAAGTAGTTTTTTTTCTGGGTTGAAAATTAATTTTTTTAACTTAAAATTTTACTATTACATTTTCGATTAGAAATTGATCTTTTTAGTTGAAAATTAAACTATTTTGTTGGAAATTCATTCATTTGGTTGACCATTAATCTTTTTCTGGGTTTGAAATTAATTTTTTTAGTTGAAATTTCAACTAGATAGTTGAAAATTTACGTATTTGGTTTGAAAATTCATCTGTTTTGGTAGAAACTTAATTCTTTTGAGTTAAAAATATAAATGTTTTGTTAAAAATTAATCTTTTTTGGTTGAAGATTCAACTATTTTGTTATTCACCTTTTGTGATAGAATTCAACTGTTCTTAATTAAAAATTTTCATATTTTTTGGTTGAAATGTCAAATTTTACGTTTTTCGTTTAAAATTCATCTTTTTCGTTCAAAATTATTATTTTTTTTTAACTGAAAATTTAACTATTCCATTTGCGGTAGAAAATTGATCTATTTTTATAAAGAATGAAAACTGGTTGAAAATTAATGTGTTTTGGTGCGAATTCAACTAATTAGTTGAAAGTTGAACTAATTTGTTTAAAAATTCATTTTTGTGGCTGAAAATTTATAATTTTATTTGAAAATTCATCTATTTGGTTGAAAATTTTTCAATTTTGTTGAAAATTCGTCGTTTTGGCAGAATTCAACTATTTTCTACTTAAAATTTAAATCTTTTTTAATTCAAAATTAAATTATTTTGCTGGATATTAATTTATTTGGTGGAAAATTCGTTTTTTTTCAAGGTTGAAAATTCATTTTTTAAACTAAAGATGTAACTATTACATTTTCAGTTGTAAATTGAACTTTTTTAGTTGAAAATTAAACTATTTTGTTGGAAATTTATTTATTTGGTTGAAAAGGTATGTATTTGGTTGAAAAATCGTGTTTTGGTCAGATAATTCATCTGTTTTGGTACAAATTTAATTCATTGGTGTTAAACATGTAACTGTTTCGTTAAAAACTAATCTTTTTTGGTTTAAGATTCAACTATTTTGTTGAAAATTCGTCTTCTTTTGGTAAAATTCAACTCTTTTTCATTTAAGATAAAAATAGTTTTTAGTTGAAATATCAGCTATTACGTTTTTCATTGAGAGTTAATCTTTTTAGGTTGAAAACTGAACTTGTTGGTTGAAAGTTGAACTTCTTTGTTAAAAACTTTTGTTGTTGTTGCAGAATCATCATTTTAGTTAAAAATGCATCTCTTTGGTTGAAAATTTAAATGTGAATTATCATGTGATACGAAATTTGTAATATTTCAAGTGATTGGATACATTTTTCTTCTAAAAATTTGTAAAATTCCCGTTCAAAAAATAAATTCACTGTCATTTCCCGGGGTTTTCCGGTCAAGCGGGTAAGTTACCATACGTGACAGGTAAAGTTACAAGAATTTTCAGGCGATTATTTAATTTAACTTTCGGGACCGTTCGAGTTCTTAATAATTTTGAACCCCTAAAATATTTCCAATTAGATTTATGGATGCACACACTTTTTGGAGGATAGCAAGTTGAGATTGTAGCTTTCGAATCTGCTTGTTGTTTTCTTCAAACTGCTCGTTCTCATGCAGAAGCTTGTCTAATTTCGTGTTGGATTCTTGCAGGCGTTGTTGCAGGGTATCAACTTCTAAATTTTTGGCAACAAATGCACTTTCCAAAATCTCAGCCATTTGCATGATCTGAATAGCAATACGGTTCTGGGTTGTGAAAATGAAATCTAGCCTGATAGCTGCATGCGAAAATCTCGGATTGCTTTCTATTTTCTATTTTATCATGCTTTGTTAATCGATAGTATTTAATTAGGATTCACGTAAAGTCTTGGTGAAAATGGTTAGCATGATTGCCTTATTCGTATAGTATTAGAATATAAAGAAAATTGTGATTAGTATCATGGTTAGACTTCTGTTTTTAATTACTATTACAGATTTCGCAGTAAACTTTCAATTTGCTTCACATTTTTAAGAACAACATGACTGAAAAGGTATGAAGTATCGAAAAAAAAATATCGGAAAATCGAAAGCTGTGAAACCTGTGGGTGTATTAATGGCTGCCACAGCCTAATTTACTTGAAAAAAGTAAAAGTGACAAATTCAAAACGATAACGTGACTAATGTGCATAATTAATATGACTAATGTTCTTTGAAATTCAAAAGAATTCGATGAAATTTATCAGAGATTCCACGTTATTTTGAACAAATTTATAATAAATTCATAAAAATTCAGAGTGAATTCAACAGAAGTTGAGTAAATTGAGAAAAAGCAAATGAATTAAATAAAATCCGAGTGAATTTATAGGTATTCCAAAGAATTTTATGTAATGTCTAAGAATTTAATTGAGTAGATAATTGAGTAAAATTCAGGGTAAACAAAAAAATTTAAGAGAATGCCATACAATTCAGAATAATTTAAAAGTGAATTCCAAATGAGTTGCAAAAAATCCCAAGTATTCCATTGATATCAGTAATAGAGTGACTTTAGAATAATTCAGGGGAAATCAAGAGAATACGATAAAATTCATACGAATTCAAGATGGATTTCAAAGAATTCAGGATGAATTTTAAATAATTCAAGAGACTTCAAAATAATTCACGGTGAATTCTAAAAATTCAAGAATATTCACAAATTCATGAGAATTAAAAAATTCTAAATAACCCACGGTAAGTTCCGAAAATTCAAGAGGAATTCAAATACTTCAAAATAATTTAGAAGTGAATTTCGACTGAATTCAAATGAATTGAAAAAATCCTAAGAGTGAATTTAAAAAAATTCGAGGGAAATCAATAGAATGCGATGAAATTCATACGAATTCAAGATGAAGTGAAAATAATTCAGGATAAATTAAAAAAGTACAAGAGAATTCCATAAAATTGAGAATAATTTAAAAGTGAATTCCAAATGGATTCAAATGAATTTCAAAACATCCACAATAAGCAATGGATTTTAGTAACACAGTGGATTTAGAAGAACTCAAGGGAAATCAAAATAATTCGATGAAATTCATACGAATTGAAAATGAATTTCAAAGAATTCATAATGAATTTCAAGGAATTCATAATGAATTTCAAGGATTTGAGGATGAATTTCAAATAATTCAAGTTACTTTAAAATAACTTAGGGTAAATTAATAAAATTCAAGAGAAATCCAGATAATTTAAGAGAACTAAAAATAAAACTCGAAATGAATTCAAATGAATTGCAAAAAATCCGAAATACAATCGATTTCAGTAGAGTGAATTTAGGAGAATTCACGGGAAATCCAGAGAATTCAGTGACATTCACACGAATTCAAGATTAATTAAAAATAATTCAAGTGACTTCAAAATAATTCAATGCAAATTAATAAAATTCAAGAGAATTCCATACAATTCGAAATAATTTCCAAGTGAATTTCAAATAGATTCAAATGAATTTTAAAAAATCCGAAATATTCCATTGATTTCAATAATAGAGTGAATTTAAAAGAATTCGAGGGAAATCGAGAGAATGTGATGAAATTCATACGAAGTCAATCTGAATTAAAAATAATTCAGGGTGAATAAAAAAAATTCAAGAGAATTCCTTATAATTCAAAATAATTAAAAAAAAAGTGAATTCCAAATGGATTCAAATGAATTGCAAAACATCCAAAATATTCCACTGATTTCAGTAACAGAGTGAATTAAGGAGAAATCATGGGAAATCAAAAGAATTCGATGAAATTCATAAAAATTCAAGATGAATTTTAAGGAATTCAGGATGAATTTCAAGTAATTCATGTTATTTCAAAATAATTCAGGGTAAATTAAAAAAATTCAAGAGAATTCCAAATAATTAAAAAGAATTAAAAATAAAATTCCACATGAATTCAAATGCATTGAAAAAAATATTTCAGTAATAGAGTGAATTTAGAAGAATTCAGGGAAAATCAAGAGAATTCGGTAAAATTCATACGAATTTAATATAAATTAAAAATAATTCAGGGTCAATTAAAAATAATGCAAGTGTATGGGAAAAAAAGTTTTTAAATGAAAAAAAAATCCATTAAATTCAGATAAATGGGTGTGAATAGAAATCTGTCAAGATTCATAATAATTCGAGGTTTAATTAAATAACACTGGTTTACAAAAAAAAAAGGTGAGGACTATTTGACAAGACCACTTTATCCTTATGTATTTTGACGCGACGATAAATACATTATTGATAAGTATCATTTTTACTCAAAACTTACAAAACGCGCGAATTATGAAATACGGGAAATCGCCCGGTTTAATATTTTTCTCCCGGTTTTTTCCCGGTTAAGTGGCCTCCCTGATTACGTATATAGCTGAGGGGGGGGGGGGTCTAAACCATTTTGTCACGACTTGTTACATGGGAGAGGACAGGGGTAAAAAGGTGGTAAAAAATGCGTTACGTAATTTATGGACGGCCACTGAGTAATAAAATAAATAATAATAAGTTGTAAACTTTTTTTGTTTAAACTTACCTTGTCGTCTCCCACAACACGTCTGCGCCTCTTCACTCTACGTGGCATTTTCTCCATTATTTTGCCTCGACTTTCCTCGTCTCCATGAGAATTCTCAAAATCTCTCCAGGCTTCGAGAAGAAGTGCTCGGCTCTCTTTATTTCCATTATCTCTCAGAGCAATGTTGCCTCGCTCAAATATTCTCCTTGCGAGGATAACGTTATTTAATCCGTCTTCCTTGATTGGATTACTCATTTCGAATTTGGCATAAGATATCCACACCTAGAAATTTAATCATTTATAAAATAACGTCGCTGATGAGTTGTAAATTCTAAGTTTCAGGGCTCGGATCGACTAGAAGGCTTAAAAAAGTCGCATTAGTCGCACAAAATTGGAAAGAAAATCGCATGGAATTTCGAAAAAATTCGACGAAAAGTCTGAAATAATAACTGTATTTGTTAATGAATATAGAGCACATAATTCTCATTGATTTTTAAATATTCTTTACACAATCAAAATAAACTAAGTTGAAACAATTTTTTAACAATAGTCATTTAGCTTGAAGCATTCTGGATCTAGGAACATTTTGAACATTTTAAACTTGAAATTACTCAACAATTATGGCTTTAAATGTGAGACTATATAATTTAAATATGAAATGATTAATTTTTTAAGAATTCAAACTTCACAGCACAAAAGGCTCTCGAAACAGGGTCATTTTTCACGAAACTAAGGGAATAAATTCTTTTAAATAAAATTAATACAGATTATAGATACAATATTGAATTCAATAGGAAAAGCTTTAAATTCCTAAGACTTCAAGTCGAATTTGCAACCCAAAGACGAACATTTAAAAAAAAGAGTTAGATTTTCAAGTAAAAAGTCGAATGGTTTAGAAAACAGTTGACATTTAAACCTGAAATATCAATTTTCAGTCAAATACTTGAATTTAAAAAAAAACTTCAACCAAATAGTTCCATTTAAAACCAAATAGTTGAGATCTTTCAAGCAACAGAGACCAAAAGAGACCGAGAAAGATGAATTTTCATCTAAATGGTTGAATTTTCAAACAAAAAAGATTAAACTTGAACCAAATAGTTGAATTTTTAAGCCAAAAATACGTATTATCTAAAATACAGTTAAATTATCAACCAGAAAAATTAAATTTTCAACAAAAAAGATCATTTTAAATGAAGAAAGATGAATTTTGAACCAAATAGTTGAATAAAAAAGTCATGATTTTTAAGAAAAATGACGAACTTTTTAGAATAGAGTTAAATCTTCAAAAAAAGGTTAATTTTGAACAAACAAAGATGATTTTTCAACCAAAAAAGATGACTTTTCGATATTAAAAGATGAATTTTCAATCCATGAGGACGAATTTTCTATCCAAAACGACGAATGTTCTATCCAAAACGACGAATGTTCAACAAAACAGTTGAATTGTTGACCCAAAAAGATACTTTTTGAACAAAATAATTAAATTTTCAACCAAATGGTTGAATTTTCAAGCAAAAGGACGAATTTTTTAGAAGACAGTTGAATTTTCAACGAAAGTTAATTTTAAACTAAGAAAGATGAATTTTCATTCAAAGAAGATGACTTTTCTACCATAAAAGGGAATTTTCAACCCTAAAGGATGAATTTTCTATCTAAAAAGACGAATATTCAACAAAACAGTTGAATTTTTGACCAAAAAAGATAACTTTTGAACAAAATAATTAAATTTCCAACCAAATAGTTGAATTTTTAAGCCAAAAAGGCAAATTTTTTAGGAAACAGTTGAATTATCAGCCTGAAAAGATGAATTTTCAACAAATAAATAGTTTCAATCGGGCTTTCAATAAAAATAGACGAATTTTCAATAAACTAGATTAATTTTTAACCAAATAGTTGAATTTTCAACCAAAAAGACGAATGTTTTAGAAGACAGTTGAACTTTCAACAAAAAAGTTAATTTTCAACCAAGAAAGATGAATTTTCTACTCTAAAAGAGGAATTTTCAATCCAAAAAGAAGAATGTTCTATTCCAAAAGGCGAATGATCAACAAAACAATAAAATTTTCGACCAAAAAAGATGAATATTCAACAAAATAATTAAAATTTCAACCAAATAGACCAATTTTTAACCAAAAAGAACTAAAATTTCTTTTTTTAATTTTCTGAATTAAAACGTTACAATATTTTCCAGTTTTTAATTTTAATTTTTAAAGTTTTATTGTGATTAAAATTGAATCTCAGCGATCTTCTGAGCAAAATGGAAAAGTCGATTAATCGCATTTTTCTTCAAAAGGTCACAAATTGTCGCATTTTTTTAAAAAGTCGAAAAAAGTCGTACGACCCTAGCCCTGAGTTTGTATATTAAATAAATTAATTAATTACCTTTACATGTAAAGTTCGTTCCAGCAATCTTTCGAACAACTGCCGGGCTTTCTCGGGCTCATCTTGTGTTCTTTCAAAATCGATGTAAGCTTTCCATAAAATGTCGGGCATTTCTAGACTGTAATTAAGAAAATAAAAAATTTGAATATGGGATAAAGTGTACCCGAATAAGTAAATGAATAAAAATAGTAAACTTACACTGGTTGAGCTATAGCCAATTCGTAAATAGCACGAGCACGATCGATGTCTCCCAGGAGAGTTTCGAGTTCAGCAAACTGAAAGACAATGATCAATTTTAGAGTAAGATCATCTTTATCATAATTATAACATTCTCCTTCTGTCTGAAAATGATACAGATAATTTTTTTTATTCACCTTCATCCATGTTGTGCAATTTTCCGGACCAAACTCAAGGAACTTTTGGTACAAAATTCTGCATCTGTCAAACTCTCTTAACTGGATTTCCAAATCGATGTAACCTCGATAAAGTTTATTTCTGGGACATATTCCCAGTGCCATTCCCTGTGAGTTTATTAAATAATAGTATTAATATCCTAGAATTAATAAAACATAAACACAACGAGACATAATTAATTTCAAATATAAAAAAACTTACCAAATGTTTTCTGGCTACTGTCAAATTCTTTTGGCGTATCTCAAACTGCGCGTAATATAACCAGATTTTAGAAAACGTAAACTTCTTGTGGGGAATCAGATTCAAACAGACACTGAAACATGTAAAATAAGAGTTTTTAAATTAAAAATATTTTGAATCTTTAAAAAATGCGGCATATTTCAAATAAATACACACTTGTACACTTCGCGACATCTTTCTATGTCTTCACATTCTAATTCCTCGTAAAGGGCATAATTAATCCAGAGATAGATATACCTCTTCCAAAATTGCTTGTCCTGAAAAAGAATAATTTTTTAATCTTTTGTAAATTAACTATTAATTTATTTCTTGCGTCTTAAGAAATATTAGTACCGTTGTGGGTGGGACGTTGGCTATCGCTCTTTCATAAGTTTCTCTCACAACTTCTACATTTCCTTCGGATTCCACCAATCGCAGATAATCGAACCAGGCATCGTAATTAGAAGGATTTTCCTTAACTTCTTGTTCGTATTGATGCTTTCTTTTGCTGACGATCACATCTTCTATTCCTGTTGATAATAACAAAAGAAAATATGAGAGTAATTAGTCAAGCAAAATAGATTGTGGTAAATGTTTTAAATCCTGATTAGAAAACTAAATACATAAATATAAAATAATCAAAATTACCTGAGCGATCTCCATATTTCTTTTCATGTATAGTATACGCCTTATAAATTGCTTGCGTCCTATCTTTCGGGAGATTTTCCAAAGCATACTTGTAAATCACCCTGACTCTATCGTGCTGAAAATAAAATGTAATACAAATCAATCGTGAACGAAGGGTCGATCACTCTAAATCTGGTGTACACGGCTTCGCATAAAGTTTGTGAAATCTTCTGAAATCTTTTGAAAATTTTAAAATCTTTGTGAAATCATTGAAATCTTTGAAATATTTTGAATATTTTGAAACCTTAGTGAAATCTTTGAAATCATTGTGTACTCTTCTGAAATATCTTGAAAACTTTACGAAATATTTTGAAATATTTAAAATAATGATTCCATATTCAGATATAAACATTAAAGCAAATTTTCCTCCTATATATTCTGTATTAAATCCTGATACTGCTCATATTTTACTATTAAAGATATTCAAGGATTTTTATTAATAATTATTTTATTATTATTGTTGTTGTTTTACTCCTTACGTCTTAGGAGATACAGAACATTTTAAATCTTTGGAACCTTTGCGAAATCATTACATTTGAAAATGTTGAAATGCAAAAAATGTGAAATGTTTCAAATATTTTGAAATCTCTTAAAATTTTTGAAAATTTGTTGTAACTTTGAAACCTTGGTGAAATCATTAACATAATTGTACAATGTTTGAAATAGTTGTAAAATCTTCTGAAAACTTTCTGAAATCTTTTGAAATAATTTGAAATCTTTTCAAATGTTTTTAATCCTTGTGATATCCATGAAATCTTTCTAAAATCTTTGAAATTTTTGGAAAATCATCAAAATCTTTGTGAATTATTGGAAATTTTCTGAATTCCTTGAAATTTTTGTGAAATATTTTGAAAACTTCGCACAATCTTTAAAATGTTTGAAATCTTTTGAAAACATCGCAAAAACTTCGACATTTAACAAAATATTTAAAGTCTTTAAAACGTTTGTGAAATGCTTGAAATATTTTGAAATCTTATGAAATCTTTGAAATCTGTTGAAATTTTTGCGATTTATACTGTATTCTTTAAAATCTTCTAAAATTTTGAAATCTTTGCAATTCTTTGGAACCTTTGCGAAATTCATTACAATTTTTGAAAATGTTGAAATGTGAAAAATGTGAAATGTTTCAAATATTTGGAAATATGTTAAAATTGTTGAAAATTTGTTGTAACTTTGAAACCTTGGTGAAATCATTGAAATAATTGTAAAATGTTTGAAATAGTTCTGAAATCTTCTGAAATATTTTGAAAACTTTCTGAAATCTTTTGAAATAATTTGAAATCTTTAAAATTTTATAAGATCTTTCAAATCTTCATTAAATCTTTTAAAATCTGTTGAGATCTTTGCAATGTTTTGAAATCTTTGTAAATGTTTTTAATCCTTGTGACATCCATGAAATCTTTCTAAAATCTTTGAAATTTTTGGGAAATCATTCAAATCTTTGTGAATTATTTGAAATTTTCTGAATTCCTTGAAATTTTTGTGAAATGTTTTGAAAACTTCGCGCAATCTTTAAAATCTTCTGAAATCTGTTGAAAACATCGCAAAAACTTCGACATTTAAAAAAGTATTTAAAGTCTTTAAAACGTTTGTGAAATGCTTGAAATATTTTTAAATCTTATGAAATCTTTGAAATCTGTTGAAATTTTTGCGATTTTTACTGTAATCTTTGAAATCTTCTAAAATTTTGAAATCTTTGCAATTCTTTAAAACCTTTGCGAAATTTTTCAAAGCTTTGTGAAATCTTCTGAAATCTTTTTAAAACTTCGCGAAATCTTTTAAAATATTTGAATTCTTTTAAACGTTGGCGAAATCATTAAATCTTTGTGAAATGTTTAAAATATTTCTAAATCTTATGAAATCTGTTGCAATCACAATTTTCTGAATTCTTTAAATTTTCTTAAATCATTTGAAAACTTCGTGAAAACTTTGAAATCTTTGGAAATATTTTGAAAACTTTATAAAAGGTTTGAAATATTTTGAAATCTTTGTGAAATATTTTGAAATCTGATAAAAATTTTAAATCTTTTTGAATTCTTTTGAAATATTTGAAATCTTTGAAATCTTTGCCAAGTCATTAAAATTTGTGTGAAATATTTGAAAATTTTTTTAATCTTATAAAATCTTTGAAACATTATGAAATCTTTTTGAAATCTGTTAAAATTTAAAATCTTTTTGAATTCTTTTGAAATCTTTTGAAATATTTGAAATCTTTGAAACCTTTGCGGAGTCATTAAAATTTGTGTGAAATATTTGAAATTTGTTTAAACCTTATAAAATCTTTGAAACATTATGAAATCTTTAAAATCTTTGCGAAACATTTTAAGTATTTAAAATATTTATGAAATATTTGAAACTTTTGCGAAATCACTGAAATATTTGTGAAATCTTTTAAATCTTTGTGAAATGTTTTAAGTCTTTCTGACATCTTTGAAAATTTTGAGAAATAATTAAAATCGTTGTGGAATCTTTGAAAAATATTTGGAAATGCTTTGAAATATTTTGAAATCTGGTTTACACTCAAAATTCGAGTGGTCAATCCCTCGATCATGAAATTATAACACGGAAAAAAAATCAGTTTCACTCACCTCTCGTTGCCCTTCTTCAAATCTGGCAAACGCAATTACAAGGTATTCATCTAAACTTTCATCTCCGAAAAATGTGACCGCGCGTTCATAAACCTGACGAGCTCCACTTATAAAGCCATGATTTTCTTCAAAGCGCGCGTATTTAATCCAGTGTTTGACATCCGGATGAACCATAACAAATCGCTCGTAGATGTCCCTCGCTCTCTGAATTTCTTTGTAACGAAGTTCGAAATTTATGTAAGTCTGCCAAGCCTGCTCATCTGGTTCCCATTCCATCCACCTTTCGAAAACTTGACGGGCACCTAAGAATCATTAAATTTTATTAACTTAACTTTAATTAAATTCTAAGATCTGGTAGAGAAGCATTTTGTTTGAAGAGTAAAGGAATATTTAAATACCAGCAATATTCTCCAACATTTCCTCCATGTACGTATATTTGTACCAAAATTGACTGACTCTAGGTAAAATTGTAACAGCTCGATCCCATAAATTTCTTGCGAAATTCACCTGCCGGTGCCGCATTTCCATTTCGGTGTACTTCAGCCATAATGTTACGTTTCTGTGATCTACGTCTAGTGATCGTTCGTAAATTGATCTGAAAAAGACACATTTAAGAAATTAATGTCAGAATAAATCAAAATTTTCATTTTTCTTTAACGTCCAACATTCAAACTTAACTACGAAATTCTTGCAAATTAAAAAAAAAAGAACCTAATGATTGCATTTGGAAAACACACTCTTAAATGTATCCATTCAAATAAAAAAACAAGAATGAAGAAAGAGAAGTTGTCTTCTTTTTCTTTCCTCTATTAATATTTTTGTAAATTTTAATGAAGACGTTTAAGAGTGTGTTGGCCAAATCAGATAATTATATTCTCGTTTTCTTATATTTCCAAGAATTTCGTAGTTGACAAATAAAATTAGTCAAGCGTTAAAGGATACTTTTTACGATTCTAAACTACACTTTTTCTCCACTTTTTTTTCTTTTTCACCGGGAAATAGTACAAATTATAAAAATATTATTATTTGAAAGATTGTAAAGGATTATACACAATAACATTTTGACTCATTCATCAACTTTGAACACATTGAAGCTCATATGTTCCCGCTCGTTTTTTGGCATATTTTTTTCTCGCGGCTTTTTCTGCCCTGTCAATTTGACAGTTCATTATATCATCATAATTGATTTTCAAGTTATTATTTCGGCACTACAGATTAAAATAATGATTTTTAAAAAGCGTGATACCCGATTTGAAAATAATTACACCGAATCCATTTCAAATCAGGCCACCTTTACATTTTTTGCCCATAGAAAAAAGCTATCTTATCCGCATCATGCGGGCTAAACCATTTTTGAGGCCAGGAGAATTTTTATCCTAAAAATGTAATTTTTGAATTTTTCTCGTAAACTACGAATGATATCGCAAAAAAACAAGAGACATTTTACATAGAACTTTTTTAGACGCATAACTTTTTCGAAATGTTTTTTTTTTTTGCAATTCGGAAAAATACGTGTGGCCTAATTTACTCTAAAAAACAACATATTTGTGTAGGACCCTGCCTGATTTGAAATGGATTATCATATAATTTTCAACGTTTTTAAAGTGATTAAACTTTAAAGGTTTACAATATTTGAAATCCTTCAATGTTGACGCGTGAAAATGACAATGAGTAGTTTTTAAAACAGAAATTTCATTTGTTAATAATAAAATTTATTCAATAATTTTAAGTGTCGTTTGATAATACATGATGATACATGATGATCTTGAAACTAAATTTGTTTAGTTTCAGAAGTTTAAATTCGCAAATATTTGTTTTGAAGTTTCTTCATTTTTAAATACTCAATCAGAAACGTTACTAATTTTTTAAAGTTTAATTTGTTACGTTAGTTTTGTTAACCAAATAAAACTAATTTAAAATGTACAGTTCTTAATGCTTTTTTGGAATTATTAAATATTAACTTAATCAGCTTTAGAGGTTCCCAATTTTTTAATTTCACTATGTAAAAACAATCATTCGGTAGGTATTGTGCGGATGCTATCGTCTTCATCGACTTATGATTATTTTAATATCTTTGATATTAAACAAATTAAAAATCCCTTAAATCTTGGATTTCCTATTAAAAATCCTTTTGAACTCGAAAAATTCCGTGAAATCTGTTATTTCCTGAAATCCAGGAAAATTCATTGAAATACCTTCAGAGCTTCTGAAATCCCTTAAAATCATTTAAATCCTCAAAAATCTGTTAAAATTCTTTAAAAATCCCTTAGAATCTTTTAAAATAACCTAAGACCTTATAGGTCCTATAAAATCCTTCAAAAGATTCCCAAATTCTAGGAAATTCCTTAAAACTGCATACAATTTGGTTGAATTCCTTAAAATCTTTAAAATCCTTGAAAATTCCTTCAAATTTTGTTAATCTCTTGAAAATTTTTCGGAATCCTCGGAAATACCATAAAATATTTCAAATCCTTTGATATACTACGAAATTTATAAAAATACCTTATTGAGAGCTTTTATGTTTTCCTCGGAATGGTTTTGTAGAAAGCTCGTCTTTTTAGCTTGAAAATTACACTTTTTGATAAAAAATTGATGACTTTTTTAAAGAATTCATCTTATACAATAGAAAATTAATCTTCTTGATTAAAAATTCTTTATTCTAGATGAAATTTTTGTTCTTCGTTGTATACAAAAATTATTTTTGCTGATTCGAGTATTTTGTTAAAAATTCCTCTTTTTTCTTCAATTCAACTGTTTTTGGTTTAAAATGAAAATCTTTTCTTGGTTAAAATATCAACTATGTATTCCATTGTTTAACGTAAAATTTAACTATTTGATTGACAATTAACTTTTTTGTTGAAATGTCATATTTTCGGATTAAAAATTCCACTGTTTTCTATAGAAAATTCGTCTCTTTGTCTTGAAAATTCAACAGTTTGGTAGAAAATTCAACTGTTTTGTAGAAGATATTTTTATTGAAAATTAATTGTTTTAATTGAAAATTTAACTGGTTTATTTTTGTTTAAAAATTATTATTTTTAGTTTAAACATTCAACTATTTGGTAGAAAATTCATGTAATTTGTTGAAAATTCTTTTTTTGATAGAAAATTAATCTTATTGGTTGAAAATTCAATTATTTGGTTACAAATATATGTATTTTCTTTAAAATTTGTCGTTTTTGTTCAAAAAATAATCTTCTGTATTGTAAATTCAACTATTGGGTTACAAATTTATGTATTTTGTGAAAAATCGTCTTTTTTATTAGAAAATGAATCTTCTTGGTTGAAAATTTATCTTTCTAATTGGAAATTAATTATTTGATTGAAAATTCAACTGTTTTGCAGAAAGCTCGTCTATTTTTTAACTTGAAAATTACACTATGTGGTACAAAATTATTGTATTTTGTTGAGAATTCGTCTTGTATAGTAGAAAATCAATCTTCTTGATTGAAAATTCTTTATTCTAGATGAAATTTTTATTCTTTGGCGTCTGACAAAATTATTTTTGCTGATTCGAGTATTTTGTTAAATATTCCTCTTTTTTCTTCAATTCAACTGTTTTTGTTTTAAAATGAAAATCTTTTCTTGGTTAAAATATCAACTATGTATTCCATTGTTTAACTTAAAATTTAACTATTTGATTGAAAATTAACTTTTTTGTTGAAATGTCATATTTTCGGATTAAAAATTCAACTGTTTTGTAGAAGATTCTTTTTTATTGAAAATTAATTTTTTAAAATGAAAATTTGACTATTTCATTTTTGTTTGAAAGTTAATATTTTTAGTTTAAACATTCAACGATTTGGTTACAAATATATGTATTTCGTTAAAAATTCGTCTTTTTGTTCAAAAAATAATCTTCTTGATTGTAAATGCAACTATTGAGTTAAAAATTGATGTATTTTGTGGAAAATCTTTGTTTTTTATTAGAAAATTAATCTTCTTGGTTGAAAATTTATCTTTCCGATTGGAAAATAATTATTTGATTGAAAATTCAACTGTTTTGTAGGAAGCTCGTCTTTTTTTAACTTGAAAATTACACTATGTGGTACAAAATTTATGTATTTTGTTAAGAATTCGTCTAGTATAGTAGAAAATCAATTTTCTTGGTTGAACATTTTTTATTTTGGATGCGAATTTTATGCTTAGTTGACTGAAAAAATTATTTTTGCTGAAGATTCAAGTATTTTATTGAAAATTCCTCTTTTTTATTTCAATTCAACTGTTTTTTATTTAAAATTAAAATCTTTCCTTCGTTAAAATATCAGCTGTTACATTTTTTGTTGTGAATTTAGCTTTTTTGGTTGAAAATTCGCAACTAATTCTTTGAAAGATGGACTACTTATTTAGTTAATGAAAAACATAAGATTTGACCCCCCCCCCAGCCCCAAATCTTCTTACGTTATTTTTGGATTACCCCAAAATAAATTCACGAGCGAAAACAAAAACAAGAAATAAGGTCTGATAATTAGGGGGGTCAAATTTGTCAAGGAAATTATGAGGCCTTATGTACCTTATATAAAAATGTGCAAATTTGGTTTCTCAAAACACAGGGGGGGGGGGGTCGCCCTTCTCTGGATCCGCGCTTGTATATTATAACATTAAAGTTCAAAGTTAAAAAGATATAAGTTTAGATTAGGGATTTCAATAAGATCGTGAGAACGGTAAATATTTTTAGACAAAAACTTCTCAATATTGTTTAAAGAGAATGTAACATACCTTGCCCTCCTAATTTCGTTTTGGCTTTCCTCCCACGATGCGTATTTTAGCCAATTAGATATAACAATTCTATTTTTCCTAATATTATCCTCAAAAACTTTTCTTTTACGATGCTGATAATCTGCTAATTCGTGAGGATCAGAAATCTTCTGTTTAGGAGGCTGTATCAGAAAAAAATAAGTATTAATATATGTATGAAGATAAAAAAACCAATTAAAAAAGGGAAATATGTAACTCACCGGTGGCAGAATTTCAAGGTCTCGTTCTTTTGCTTCCCGGAGAAGTTGTTCCGCTGTGATTTGTATCTCCGCCGGAGCTTTATTCTTAACCTATAAAAACGTGTTTTTAAATTTATTTTTCATCATTATTTGCTTAAAAACATGAAAAAAATAGATAATTATTGAATGTAAACGCTTTTAAATAGCAGAACAAAGTCTGTAAACCAAAAACCGTAGTTTAGAGTCTTTAGAGAGCAAAGTAAAGAAACAAGATTAACCTAAAAAATTTTTTTCAGATATGTGTTTTACTTTACCTTTGCCACTTTCGGCATTTTCTGTGGTTTCTCCATCGTTGCGTTTTTATTCGGATGAGTCTTTTTATTCAACTTTTATCAGAATAATTGATATAAACCCTTTTGGTATACAAAAACGAAATTAAACGTCCTTAATCATTGTTGTTGATGTATTGAATCTCCGGCATTGAAGACGTTGAAGACTAATGTGACGTGCGCCCCGTCGGTAAAGTCGATTTCCAAAAAATTTGTCAATTTATTCTACATAGACACATTTTTTGAATCTAAAATATCTCCCAAGTTTAAGACATTTTTTTTTAGAAATTTTAACTTTTTTGAATCAAAATTTGGAAAAATTGATGACGCCCTAAATAGTTAAAAACTATATATAATAAATGGCCAACTAGTTTTATTTATATTTTTTAAAGGTAATATTCCAAATTTTACAACTATAATGTCATAATCATATTTTTTATATAACGTGTATATAACTTCAATAATGGAATTCCAAAGGAAAAAATTTTCAAATTTACCTACAATATTTTTGGAAAATTGGAAATAAAAAAAACAAGTATCTAAAGATAAAATGTGGACAAGACATTTTTAAACGTCTCCTTTCAAATTAAAAAAAAAAGAGGAAAGAAAAAGAAGGCAACCTTCAAAAATAAAAATAAAACAAGACTCAGGGTGGCCGTTTTAATCAAGGAAAAAAATGCCTGGGTTTTTCCGAGTTCGCAAATATTTTTCACGGTCAATAAATAAAAAATTCAAACTCTTAAAGCTAAAAAAGTTTTCATTTGAAGTAATAAAAACTGCACTGCAAATTAAAGTACTCAAAGTGGAACTCTTGAATTGCTAATAATTTAAACGTATAAAATTGAATGAGCCATTCATACATTTTAAATGAACAATTTTTAATTGAATATAGTTAAATTGTAACATTTTTAATTTGTTATGTTTATAAATTTTACAGTTTGAAGATTCAGTTGAAAAAATATAAAACCACGTTACCGGGTTCAATGCTATTAAGTAAAGAACGATTCAATGAATTTGTAGAATTTTAAAATGACATCATTTCAAGCAATTTTAAGCTAGAAACATTAAAAATTGAACAATTTAAGGAATTAAAAATTATATTTTTAAACTGAACACGCGTACGTTTTAAAAAACAAATTAAATTATTTTAATTTTCAGTGTTTTCAATTTAATAATTGTTATTTATACATCAAAATTTGTTTTGGTTTTGAAATATTTTAGAATAATCTCTTTAAATTATTTTTACAAAATAAAAAATACTAGTATAAAATTTTTCCAGGAATATCAAAACACTTTTTTATTGACTTGAAATCTTACAATATCTTCAAAAAAATTTTAATCTTTTGAAATTTTTAATAATATTTTGAAATTTTTTCAAAGCTTCTAAATATCTTTTAAAATTATTCGAATTTTTCCAAAAAATTTTAATAAATCCTGCAAAATTAATATGATTGCCTTGAAATCTTCCAGATAAATTTTTGAAAATTTGAGAAATCTTTTTAACTTAAAGCATTCCCTTCAAATTAATTTTTCAAAAAAAAAAAGAAATATTTGTCAATTTTCATAGGATTTGCCCTAAAAAATGTCAAAATACCCTAAAATATTTTAAATTCTTTGAAATCCCTAATATATTTTAAGGCTCTCGAAATTCTTTTCAAATTTTTTATTATTTTTGAAATTTGTTCAAAACTTTTAAATATCTTTTAAAACGATTCGAATTTTTCCAAAAAATTGTAATAAATCTTGCAAAATTAAAAGCATTGCCTTAAAATCTTCCAGATTCTTTTTTTACAATTTTGGAAATCTTTTTAACATAAAATATTCTCTTATAATTAATTTTTCAAGATAAAAAATTATTTTTAATTTTCCCAGGAATCTTGAGAACATTTTTTTTTATTATTTTAAAGCCATTCACAATTCTTTAAAAGCTTCTAAATTTTTTGATCGAAATCTGCAAAAATCTACATTTTGTTTTAAGTTATTTAATATTATTTCAAGTTTTAAATTAATTTTGACTCTTTTCAAAACTTCTAACTGAACTTGCTTAATTTTTTATAAACTAATAAGTGTTAAACTGATATTTATACAGCAAAATTCAACAATTTTAGTTACAAATACAACATTTTTAAAATGGATCAAATAAAATTGTAACGATCAAAGTTTAAATTTATTCTTTGAAATTTTAATAATTCAGGGCTTTCTATTTCAAAACAATCAGTTTCAAATGATTTCGCTTTGAATATTTAATTTATCGTTTTAAATGAACATTCAAATTTGGCAAAATTTAAATAATTATTTTTCTTAATTAAAAAATTTCAAATGGAAAGGGTTAAAGGTGGCATATTTTAGACTGAAACAATATTTAAATATGACTTGAAATCGCATAAAAGCGTTTAGTTATGAATTTAATTAATTTGAAATGATTTAAAAATTTAAAATAGTTTATAAGGTCTGTCTTTTAAATTTGTTTAACTACTAAGGCCATCCTGGAGAAAAAAATTGAGAAAGGAGGGGATTTGGAGGTTGCCTTCTTTTTTATTTTGGTTTTTATTCGTGTCTTTTTTCAATTCCCAAGAATTTCGTAGTTAAATTTGAATGCTGACCTTTAAAGGAATTTAAATGTTGATTTATTCCGAATTTAATTTTTTTAATTTTATACGTTCAAAATGTCTATTGGAATAATCTAAATATAAAAAATGCATGGCTATGTGTAAAAACATTTATTAATTTTTTATCAACATTTTTTATGCTTTTGTTAATAGATACATAATGATTTGTGTTTCGATTTTATTTTATACAAAGGTAGGTATAGTAGGTAGACAATAATGCGTACGAGCTTCCGCTTCGAGTGTCCACAAACAAATCAGTGTACTTGCTCATTTCTGATTTCTTTATTATATATATTTATATAAATATCGGACAATCCTTAAATATCACTTTGCAATTTAATTTGAATATTTTTTAAATACCATAAGACTGTCCTTCGATATATTTTTTCAAAATCTTGGCTAAATCATCGTTCTTAAATGGCCAATACCACGCTTCACCTAATGCATTTATTATCGAAAGTCCGTTGAATCCTTACGACTAAAACAAACATTTAACCACTCGAGACCTCGGCTCGAATAAAAACTGTTTTAAAAACAAAAAATGAAAAGTGTTCTTCAGACAATTTGTACATTTAGACTAAAGGACTAATACCCATTCAGTCGCGATATTATAAACTCATCTGCGAAATCCATCAAAATCGAAACAAGTCGAGCAAAACTCGACAAATGTTCTTTTAATTTCATATGCAAAGCCCCAGGCTTTTCACTTAAATATTTTCAAACGATTCGATTCTCAGCTGCCCAAACTATTGCCAAAGACTTTATCTCCTTTCGAGATCAGATGACGCGTCCCTGCCGATTAAAAAAACGTACATCAAGTGCTTTTCGTTCGTTCAACGCACAGCCAGGAGTCGTGAAACGATACCGCAATATGGAAGAAAATCGGAGATAACTTCTTTGGCATAAGCATCTTTCGAATTCAAGTCTTCTGGAGCGGACTTTGCTTGTCACTCCAATTATTTAAGTTCCTATTGGCATAAGCACGCAGATGAATTTCACCTGAGCCACAACTTCAGTCGCAAGGCATCGACACCGTTTAAATAATATCGAAAGAGTCGCTTGTCACGTACGAAGCCAAGGTTTTCATACAATCGCAACGCTGGCCGATTCGTGATTTCAGTCTCTAAAACAACTTCGTCCGCGTCGTCTTCAACCATCGCTCGGATTGCACGCCTCACCAAATTCGAGCCAATCTTGCGTTTCCTGAATTTCACGTCCACTGCCAACATCGCGATGTAGCCACGCTTTATCACCTTTCTGTGGATGTCCAGTTTGCAAACAATCGCACCTACGCATTCATTTTCGTGCATCGCCTGCAACAACAAAAATTACGGGTCGTTAGTTTCCATTCATTAGAGGCCGTACTTTAATGACGTAACGGATTATAGACCCTCACCAAGACCCCCCCCCCCCGCAACAAACCATAACAAAATATGTTTACCCCTGCCCATCTTACTGTACGTAATTTATGGTTTCCAGAAATAATAAGATATGGGACTTGAAACTAATGGGAATTATTTATATTTAAGATAATACATGCTTTGCCGGGTAAAAACTTCATTTTCAAAATTCCTTGATTTGTTCTTGACCAATTTTTAATATTCCCTGACCATTAACATTCAAATACCAGCATTATAAAAATAAACAGAAGAAAACAATATTTCAGATACAAATTAAAAATTTTCAAATTGATTTACTTATATTGAAAAAAATGACTTTTCTACCATAAAATATTATTTTGTGACAAAATACTTTAATTTTCAACAAAATAATCGAATTTTCAACCTGAAAAGATGAATTCTCAATAAAAAAGTGCAATAGTTGATATTTCAACAAAAAATATGAAATTTCATTTAAAAAAAGAAGAATTTTAAAACCAAAAAGATGAATTTTCAAAAAATAAAGATTTTTCTGTCATGAAAGAAAAAAAAGTTCACCTAAAATATTGAAGCTTCAAGCCAAAAGGCGAATTTTCTGTACGAAAATTGAATTTTCAGAAAGAAAATTAATTTTTAACAAGATAGTTCAATTTTCAACCGAAGAGATAAAACTTAATTAAAGTATAAAAAAAATGTCAACAAAGTAGTTCAAATTTTACTCACGCAGTTCAATTTTAAATTGAAAAAATTAGTTTTCAACAAAATAGTTAAACAAAGAGATGAATTTTCAACTGAAAATATGAATCTCCAATGAAAAAATGATTTCTTAATAAAGTGGTTCAAACAAAGTTTCCAAACAAAATAGTTGAATCCTCAAGCAAAGAAGATTAATTTTAAACCAAACAGTTGCATTTTTAACCAAGAAATATGACATTTCTACTAAAGCAGATGAACTTTTAAATCAAAGACAAATTTTCAATAACAAAAATTTTGAATTTTCATTCAACAAAAATTTTAGTTTGACTTTTCAACATCAAAATATGAGTTTTAAACAAGAAGTACATTTTCTATTGAGGTACTTTAATTTTCAACAAAATAGTTCAATTTTCAACCGAAGAGATAAAACTTAATTAAAGTAAAACAAAAAATTCAACAAAGTAGTTCAAATTTTACTCACGCAGTTGAATTTTAAATTGAAAAAATTAGTTTTCAACAAAATAGTTGAACAAAGAGATGAATTTTCAACTAAAAATATGAATCTGTGATGAAAAAATGATTTCTTAATAAAGTGGTTCAAACAAAATTTCCAAACAAAATAGTTGAATCCTCAAGCAAAGAAGATTAATTTTAAACCAAACAGTTGCATTTTTAACCAAGAAAATTACTTAACTTAAAAAACTGGCACTAAAGCGTTGCACAAAGATCCTCGGCGTGAGCGCACTAGGGGAGATCGCGCGTAACTCGCCCTATCATGAAATCTTGTTTACGTATCGTTCTATTACTCAAAGAAGAAATAATTTGCCACTCTGAAAATTGGAGGTCTTATAGGGAAAAAACTTAACTTTCTTTTAAAACTATTTTAAAGAGAAAAAAAAGTGTCGAAATTTGAAAAAAAGTCCATTTATTTTTGATTTTCAAAAATGAGAGTCAAATTAGGACTTTTCTAAAAAATCTTTAGGACCACCAAAAAGTTTGTGAAAAAATCAAAGAAAAACATTTGTAGTGAAATTTTGTTTAAAGCAATAGAAAAAAAGTTACAAATATTTGAAAGTAAGGCTTTGCTTGAAAAAACCAAAAATTGTACCCCCTCCACTTTGATAAATAATTGTCAAAATCAATTAATTTTCAATGTGAGGAGTACTAGCTAATAGGACTACAGTTGGGCTAATTTCTATCCCTATCGGACAACTTTCATTTTCGAGGTGGGTACACATGAGAAATTATGCCCCATATGTACAGTGCTATATATTATATTGATAATATTCAAGGAAATCAAATGTTATCATAAATGATTTATTTAGTTGATTTTAATTATTTATTAATTGCGTAAATATGAATTAAGCCTAACGTATGATTTATTTAAAATAATGAAAAATAATTATTTCGTAGCCTAATCGCAAGAAAAGTCATATAAACTTGATGTTTTTCAATGATTTATTCACACATGAAGCACTTTTAATGTTTGAAGATTGTTCATGTTTCATTGAAATAAATTTTACGATGTAAGGAATTCAAATTCATAACCGACAAAATTGAACCAAATTTAAGTTTTAGATGGCTGAGTGTGTTAAGCCGATGGGATAGAGTTACAGGAACATAATATGAAGTTACATCAAAAGTTTGACACTCGGCGTATGTACAAGATATGCGGAAACTCATTTGTGCATTTTTATATGTAAAAAACTTTTTCTATATTTTTAACTAACTGCAAAATCTATATATTAGACTTTTATGTAATACAATATAATTACAATATTTAATTATCAATTATTCTTTATCAAACTAGATACTAGAATTTAAAAAAATTGAATTTTCAAAAAACTATTTGAATTTTCAACAAAGAAGTTCAATTTTCAACCAAGTAAATGAATTTTCAATCAATAAAGTTAATTCGCTCTCAAGAAAGATGAAATTTCAATATAATTAAAAACAATTTTGAACCAAATTGTTGAATTTTTAACTAAAAACGATCAATTTTCAACCAAGAATAAAAAAGTCAATTTTAAGTTGAAAATATTGATTTAAAAAAAATTAATCTAAACAAAAAACGACTTCCGATTCGGCGTGGATACGTGAGCGACGTGTGAGAAGTGCCAGGGTAAAGTGGGTGTTTTTAGAAGTGTAAAGCAAGAAGGAGGTGGAAAAGGAGTTAATAAAAGGGTGACGAGAGGTGACTTTATCTGGCGGAAGGGAAGGGACAAGAAAGAAAAAGGTAGTAGAGGAAAAAAGTGGACGTGACAAATAGCATGTGTCGGAATATGGTATGGTGGGTGAGAGTGGAGAAGGATTCGAGAAGGCAGTCACCTGGTTAAAAAAGGGTAGAAAATTCTACGCTTGACTTATGTAGTGAAGGTGAGACGGCCGAAACGAAGAGAAACAGGGGTTCTGGAGTCAATTATAGAAGCGAATTGTGGCAGTGAGGTTCGAAGAAAAGTAAATAAAGATGAGCGGAGGTGGTAAGAGCGTGGAAAAACTGTCTGGTGGAGTAACTGCAAGAGAGGAGATGCGTGAGGAACTGGGCATCTTCTCAAAAGAGATGAAATTTGAGTGGGAGATGGAAAGAGCGAGGGCAGCTGCAGAGAGAAAGAAAAAAAGGGAAGAGTTCGAGACCATGCTGGGAAAAATTAAGGTAGAAATTTCGAAATTAAGTTTGGGTTGAGGCACAGAAGCAGAGAGGGACCAGGCGCAGGAAATGGAGAAGAAAAAGAAGGAGAGAAGGATGAAGGGTTGCGACGTAGGATACCAGACGGGAGAGGAGGAAGAATCGTGGAGAGAGCAGTCAAGAAAATTGAGCGAGACAGAGTGGAAAACGGAGAGAGAAGAAAGAGCGTGGACAGAAAGAAATATAAGAATCCTGGGCGTGAAGTCCGAAGAGAATGTCGTCACGAGCGTGGCTGGAATTCAAGATTGAGAAATCTTCGAGGATAGATGGTGGAAAGATGCTGAGATTGAAGACAGCGGAGAACAAAGCTGAGTTAATGAGAGGAAGCGGGAAATTGAAGGGCTCGGGACTGTGGGTGGAAGAGGATGCAACGGATAGAGAGGAAATGGTTCAGGACCGGCTGAAGAAGGAGAGGGCAAGGCTTGAGCGCGCTGGTTTGAAAGTTCGAACCAAGAAACTCATGGCCAAAATGGGAAGCACCATATGGAGCTGGAACGAGGAGACGGGGTGTATGGTGGTGGTCAGCACGGAGGGAAAAGATGGAGAAGAAGAACGAGGAGAGGAAGATGGAGAAAGCAAAAGGAAGAGAGGACGAGTGAAATGTGAAGTGTCATGGTTTAGGTGATGAAAAGGGGGCATGAGAGAAATGTGAAATGGTGGGGATTGGAGAGAAGGTAATTTTTGCTGAGCAGCTTTGTTTTTTGTTTTGGGTTTTAGAAATTTTGTTTTCGAAATTTTGTAAGAAATTATATGTGTTGAGATGGAGTGTGGTGAGCTTCCGTTTTCTCTTGACAATTAGGATAAGGTAGAATGTTACGTTGTAATAAACGATATGTGTTGAGATGGAGTATAGTGGGCTAACGTGAGTAATGTAAGGAAGGGTATGTACAGACTCTCAAACCCATCCGAGGGAAGAAGTATAAATAAATACTTGAATTTAAACAAAAAACGAATTCTCAACAAAATAGTTGAATTTTTAATCAGAGAGATGGATCTTGAAATAATAAAATGAATTCTGAATAAAGAAATTCAACTTTCAACCAAGTAATTGAATTTTAAATCAACAATATTATTTTTCTACCAAGAAAAGACAAACTTGCGATGAAATACATGCATTTTCAATCCAGGTGTTGAATTTTCAACTATAAATGATCAATCGTCAACCAAAAATAGAATACTTAAATTTTCAGTTAAAAAATTAATTTAACAGAAAAAATTAATTGAAAAAAAAAGCTGAAGTTTTAACTAGAGATATGGATCTTTAAATAATAAAATGAATTTTTAACAAAGAATTTCAACTTTCAACAAAATAATTGAATTTTAAAACAAGAAGATAATTTTATACCAAAAAAGGAGAAATTACAATAAAATACATACATTTTTCACCAAATTGTTGAATTTTCAACGAAAAATAGAATAATTAAGTTTTCACTTTAAAAAATTAATTTAAAGAAAAAACGAATTTTCAACAAAGTAGTTGAATTTTTAACCAGAGAGGTGGATCTTCAAGTAATAAAATGAATTTTTAAAAAAGAAGATGAATTTTCAACCAAGTAATTGAATTTTTAATCAATAAAATTACAAAAAAAGACGAATATACAATTAAATACATCAATTTTCAACCAAATTGTTCAATTCTCGACCTTAAATAGAATAATAAAATTTCCAATCTTCAACCAATAAAATGAATGTTTAAAAAAGTAGTGGAACTTTCAACCAAGTAGTTGTTTTTTCAAGAAAAAATGCAAATTCTCACTGAAAAATTGTACAGGCGAATTTTCAAATAAAAACGATTCAATCTTTAACCATATAGTAGAGTTTTCAACCAAAAGAGATGAATTTATGGTACTTTTAAATTAAAATGTAATAACTCCATGGCAGTACGATGCAGTTTTTGAAAAGCACCTTTGAGCCCTTTGTTTAACAAGGAAAGTTCAAGCAAACAAACTTTTCAGTGGAGAATTATTTTTAGACTTTTTTCTGATAAAAATGATAACCTCTCTCTTACACAATTATCTTGAAAATACTACAGAGGGTATTTTATCTGAATTTCATTAAAGAATTCCTAAAACTGTCCACTTGAGCATGATTTAAGGGGGAAAATAACAGAATAAAATTAAGTTTGGAAAAAAAAGATTTTGCCATTTTCTCAAAATCTACAAATATGATAAGTTTTTCAAAATGAAAAAAATATGCGGTACTTAATTTTATGCAAGACTATACTTTAAAAAATTTAGGCCAATTTGCCATGCCAGTTTTATGCCTTGCTATTCCACGAGGACACGAGGGGACATATTTCACACATTTCGAGTTGGGGGTTACGAGTTTCCTTACATGGGCACGTTAATGCTCGAAACTGGATATGGGCGATCTAGGCCTCGTACGTTTTGAAACGTGAACTTCCATTGACTGTGAAATTCTGTAAACTTTTGTTGCGTTACTAGGTAGCGATGGATGGATGGAGAAGCGCCGAGTCGTATCATCGAATATGAACTACGATTCGATTACCATTACCAACAGTGATCCCGAAAGATCTGCGCATGCTTGAACTGAGCTGCGCCCATTGGCTCTAGTTCACTTCCTTATTTTCAACTCAAATACAGGCGCGCACTTCTCCCAATGAACGTAACTATAATCCAGGTATGTGTAGATAAAGGCGACTCAGTTGGGATCACTGCTTTTGAATGCAGTACCGTATACACACTGCTGTTAAGCGAGTATCGAAAACCGTTACTATAGTTACTCTACATTGCGTTGTGACCCACTGATTCTGAGCGAAAAATCGTGTCACGCGTACGCCGTACACTAAGCAAGCGTTACTGTCGACGATCGTTACTACCGTTATTCTTTCCATTGCATTTTAACCCACTAATGCCAAGGGCAACATCGTGTGACAAACGTACAGTAAGCGTTACAAGAGAATCGTTACAATCGAACTCGACTATATAATTTAGAGATTTTTTAATAGGGATATTTCCATTTGAAGCAACATCAAGTTCTTCCCGTTGCACAAAAAAGCTTTGGTTTAAATTTGAATGGCGATTGCCACCATAATGTGAGATATATCATTAAAATTTTGATATGACTTAGTCATTCTTCGCTTTTTTTCCAGTTCGAAAAAAATTTTCATGGTCATTCAAATAAAAGAATTGAACAGCTACTGTAAAGCAGAAATTTTTGTCATTTGAAATAAGAAAAACTGAACTGAAAACTAAAGAAATCAAAGTGGAACTCTTTTGAATTGTAAACATTGAAAATTGAAGCTTAACAAATTTTCATTTAAAAACCTTTTAATATGAAGGCTTGATAATTTACAGATATTAAATGGAAGCTTTCAATACTTTTTAATTAAGCAAATTTAAATGCAATACCGTCAAATTGAAAAATTTTAAACTTTTATAAATATAATACTTAAAAAATTTCTGCTAAAAAAATATTAAACTATGCTAATATCTGCAATGCTCTAAATTGAAGAATAAATCAATCAAGCGACTGATGAGATGAGGATGTAATTAGTTAATTTAATACAATGTTTGAAATCACTTGCGATGATCTTGTAGGTACAAAATTAGGAGCATGGTGTATTTTGCAGTTCGTCTTTTACCGCTGCCATGCTTACACAACGAGTGTTGGAGGTGGCAACAGTCGCCTCTGGAAACTTTCTTATGAGAAGTTGTAAGCTCCGGAAGCTACGGTCATGTTTCCTTAAAGAAACCAATCTTGACGCAACTGAAACGTGTACGTCATTCACTTCTGCCCCCTCTGTCTTAGAAGGTAAACAAAAGCGGGAAATTGACGCGAGATAACATCGTGCAACACTGTTTCTTGGAATCAGGTCTCCAGCCGCGGATGATCTTGCGCGGCAGACGGGACAGTTGGAGAGGATAGCTTCACCTCGGGATATTTTTTTTTGAGCTACCAATCTTTGTAGAATGTTACGAGGAACAGTGTTGGCGGACCAGATGAAGTGATCCCAGAAGAACAGCCTTTTGCATCCGGTTTGCGATGGAATGAGCCTGAAGCTGGCAAACCGGAATCTTGTTGAGTTTGCTAAAAAATGAAGCTTTCGTACCTCCAAGACAGACAATTATGAGAACCATAATATGGACTTTGTAGCCTTGGTACAGCCTGCTCAGCTCGAAAAGAAGTGCTTGATATTTCTCCCGATTTTCTTCCTTCTTTGCTGTGATATTACCATCGGCTGGTGCCGAAAATTCAAACACGTAAATGATCTTGGTCTTTGGATCTTGGAGGACAATATCAGGCTTCTATCACTGATACATTAAGTGGTGAAGAATTAGAAATTCCAGTAGATCTTACACAACATCTCAGATTCTTCACAACGCAATCAAGTTTTCCCTGGACGTATGGCAGGACGGGCAATAGATCAAAACCATCGAAGTGCCTAAGATGGTAATATAACACTTTTAGAGCCGCACTGCGTCTCTCAATGTACCCGTAGCGTGCATACTTTAAGCATCCACTCAGAACATGTCCAAGTGTTTCTGTTACTTTCTTGCACGCTCGGCAGTTCGTATCGCCTACAGGTACATTCATTAGGCGCTCGCGGTAAATTAAGGCTATGTTTAGTGTCGCTGGAATCAAATCGGAGGCCAAGCTCCACTGCGGCCCTATCTGCGGCACGGTATAGTAACGCCGCAACATTGATGACACTATTTAGAACTATTTAGAACTGAGCAGGCTGTAGCCAGAACCGTTCTTCGATTTAGACACTCTAAGCTTAGCCAGCCTACTACCCCCTACTTTACCCCCTCTATCTCGAGGTAGGTATATTCGAGGTAGGAAAGACCTAGGATGATGACTTCGATAAATTGTCATCATCTTGCGTATGCATCGGCAAAGTTGCTTCAACTCATCGACGTTTCATTTTATTGCACCAAACGTGTAGAGCACTATAGGAGCGGGCAGCATATTGGTCGCCTGGATCTTATTCTTTGCAGATAATTCCAAAGCCCACATTTTTTGGAGAATTTGGCGATACCTTTTTTCAAGGGCCGCTCTTAACACACGCACATTTTGCGTTTCCGCTGGGGGAGGCGTAGGGATGTGGCGACCTCATCGCCCGAGAGCTCCGGCTCTTGCAGTCAGCCACATTGCATTGGGCTAACTTCCCAATGCAACGAATTATGCGGTTACGTCACTTGTATCGCGCAGTGCCACCCACAATAGGCCTCTCTTGGATGGAGGTTATTCTACAGTTGGAAGTGGCAATAGGACCGAACCGAGTTGATGACCAGGGAATGGCCCCGGTCATACGCAAGATAGTCGACTTAAGTGATTGGAACAACTGAGGAGGGACATCCTTACATGTTGGCAAAGAAGCTCACTGGCGCGAAGAGGATTCATGCAGAGGTTAAATGACCGTTAGGTCAATATGCACCAGAATATGCTCATAAAACTCCTCAGTATTTGAGAGATCAGGTATCCTTTCTGCGCAAAAAGCATATATAAAGCTCTTCATCGGCAAGAAGGAAGAGTAACATCCTCCAGCGAAAATACTACCCGTTCCAGCAAGACCACATTTGCAGATAGCCGATAATGCCAAAATGAGAAGTAGGAGATCTATCCACCAAAAAGTCTTTCTCAGGATGGAAAAATTTTCTGAAGGTAATACTGCTCTTCCCGATTTGCTCCCCGAACATGTTAGCTCTGGAATCTGAACTGTGTAGTTTACGAGCGGACTGTCTCCCTACTTAACGACAATAGAAGTAATGATACTTCAGCACGCCTGAGTAAGACTCGCGAGCGTGTTGCACAGCTTCAATTAAAAATTGAGAACGGCGCGACGGGATGCATGAAATATTCAGTGCGTGATTAGCTACATAGCATCAAATAAAAAATTAACTCCAAAAGTTAGCGCACTTTCTCGAAACTTAAGGAAAGCAAATCACACGCTGAACAAGTGTAAACTGTTGACCATCAAGCAGCACTGGACGCAAAAAAGAAGATGTCCTTCAACAGCGAAACGGCGCCTTGAACGGCAAGTAAAGTGGATTCAGGAAAATTCCACCTATTCTACTCATCCTTCCCGTCTGTTCAATAAAACGTCACGTGCCGTTAAAAATTTGTCTAGTCGAGAATAGATTCCAGTCTTCTGGGAGCAAGTATATGAAGATAATTATCAGCTAAATGAAGACGCACTAGATATATCACTGTTTCGTAACTTTTGTCAAAGGCAACGGTTAAAACGTCCAGAGGAAGAGTGTCCACTAATTACTGATGAAGGAGTGAAGAAAGTTATCGCTAGAACTAAGGAGTTTTCAGCTCTGGGGCCAGATAAAATCAATAACTTTCAGTGGAAGAAGTGCACTTCTATGCACCAACATCTAGCTTGTATATTTATTGCTTTCTTAAACGGAGAAAACCCCATCCCGCAGTGTCTAGTAGATGGACGCACGGTATTAATACCTAAGACCGGAGATTTGGCAAGTTCAAAGAACTACAGGCCCATAGCTTGTTTAACCACCAGCTACAAGCTATTCACTGGCGTCCTCAAAGAAAGGATATTAATATCGATCGAGCCCGTATGGAGTCCAATAGTTGAACAACGTGTATACAAGAGAGGGCTGGCATGTTGCAGTGAGAACCTGTTAATAGACAGGATTGACCACCGTAAGGCAATCGAAAACACGAACCATGAGCTACTTAATAAGCTCCTTGAGTGCCTGGAGGTGCATCCAAAAATAGTGAGAAGCATAAAAGAGCTTATGCTCTTGTGGCGGACAAGATTTGTTATAATATCTGAAAAAAGCCAAGCTAATACCAGCTATATCACATATAAGAGGGGGGTCTTCCAAGGAGACTCTCTAAGTCCGATACTTTTCTGCATCTCCCTCTCACCTCTATCTATTGTGCTCTGAAGCAAAAGCAGTGGATCCCTATGTGGCCCGCCGAACAGAAGAGAATATAAGGTCAATCACCTTTTATACATGGACGACCTTGAAGGCTTTGCTTCCTCGAGAGAGGACCTTAGCATCCTAGAAGAGGTAGTAAATAGGTACTCTAAAGCAAATGGCATAAGCTTCGGACTGGACAAGTGTCCCTTCGTTCTCCTACACCGAGGAAGACAAGAAACTACATCATCGCCTGACGATAAGGATATTCAAGCCATAGGCGGAAATACCATTCAACATCTTGGTAATGGCGAAACATATACATACCTTGGTGTTATTATGTGAGAAGTTGTAGGATGCAGAAGCTTCGATAATGGTTCCTTAAAGCAACTAATCCTGATGCAACTGGAACGGGCAAGTCATCCACTTCTGCTCCATCTGTCCTAGGAGGAAACCAAGAGCGGGAAACTTACGCGAGACAACATCGTGCAACACTGTTCCTTGGAGTCAGGTCTCTAGCCGCGGATGACCTTACGCGGCAGACGAGACAGTTCGAGATGAATCAACTCCGGATACTTTTTTAGGTCTACAAATCTTTGTAGAATGTTATGAGGAACAGTGTTCAGGGACCAGATAAAGTGATCCCAGAAGAACAGCCTTTTGCATCCAGTTCGCGATGCAATGAGCCTGACGCTGGCAAGCTGGGATATTGTTGAGTTGGCTAAGAAATAAAGCCTTCTTACCTCCAAGACAGTCGATTATGCGAACTACAAGATGGATTTTGTAGCCTTCGTACAGCCTGCTTAGCTCGAAAAGAAGTGCTTGATATTTCGCCCGTTTACTTCCTCCTTTGCGGTGATATTACCGTTGGCTGGTGCCAAGAATTCAACCACGTAAATGATCTTGGTCTTCACATCTTAGAGGACAATATAGCCTTCGTACAGCCTGCTTAGCTCGAAAAGAAGTGCTTGATATTTCGCCCGTTTACTTCCGCCTTTGCCGTGATATTACCGTTGGCTGGTGCCGAGAATTAAACCACGTAAATGATCTTGGTCTTCAGATCTTAGAGGAAAATATCAGGCTTTGTACCACTGATACTTTGAGTGGTGGAGAATGAGAAATTCCAGTAGATCTTACACTCATCATTCTCCACAACCGTCTCGAGTTCCCACTGGGCATATGGCAAGACGGGCAATAGATCAACACCATAGAATTGCCTAAGATGGTAATGTAACACTTTTAGAGCTGCATTGTGTCGCTCTATGTACCCGCAGCGTGCATACTTTGAGCATCCACTGAAAACATGTCCAAGTGTTTCTGGCGCTTGCTTGCACGCTCGGCAGTTCGTATCGTCTACAATTACATTCATTATGCGCTCGCGGTAAATTAAGGTGTCTATAACGCCATCTTGACAGGCGGCAAAAAGAAATCCCTGAGTCTCTGGCCTCAATCCAGCAGACTTGTGAAACCTGTTAGACAGATCCATCGAGAGATCTTCTCTACCTATGATGCCGTAGAATTTAACATGAAGGGGCTTATCAGCATGTTCTCTTAATTGAAGCGAATCTTCTGCTTTTTGTACACAACTCTTGAGCACCAAAGGTATTAGTGATGTGAGGTCATGTGTAGTGTCGCTGGAATCAAATGGGAGGCCAAGCTCCTCTGCGGTTCTATCTGTGGCAAAGTATAGAAACGCTGCAGCATTGAAGACTTCATGTTCATGTACGAGTCGCATAAAAGAATCTGCACTATCTAGAACTGGGCAGGCTGTAGCCAGAACCGTTCTTCGATGAGACACTCCAAGCTCAGCAGGCCCCTTCCTACTTTATATCGAGGGAACTAAGATCAACGTCCTTAGTACAAGACGTCTAAAAAAATGTGTCCCCGTACCCACGGGGATCTTTCTAATTCAGATTTCGATATAATAGAGTCTTCAGAAGCTGACAAACAAAAATGTATGAATAATCAAAATAGTCATATGCATACATATTTTTTTGTTTCGTATTTTTGTTATTTTAAGTTTTTTGCCTATGACAAAGCCGCCGGATGTGTGCTCATGTTGCGGATATGGGGTCCCTGTGCCAAGTGTTTCTGCTGAATATGCTTACAATAATAATTAAGAAGCAGTCACAGACAATTGTCCAGGGATCGTCCCGACAAGAAAACCCCCCAAGCGGAGGCGTAACAACCGTGCCGAAAGCTGAATGGCACATGGCTGATTTTTTTTGAACGGTGATTCTGGGAAACCGGGCGACCGTTTAGAGTATGCAGGGCTCTACAAAGATGGATAAACCCTTTCTCTAGCTGCTCGCGGGAACATCATCCACGGAATGGGTTGCAGTGAAGTGCATGATCAAGAGACGTACAGCTTAAACCTCAAAAGTTGACGTTTTCATGCTTCTAAATGGTGCCTAAAGGACCTAATTAGAGCATACTGTGTGCGAAAAAATTTGCGCGCATGCGCAGTTTGAAGATGGCTTACTTTAAAAACTAGTGAAAAAGCTGCGCATGTGCACTTACGCGATGATGTAATTTAAAGACTGGCATAGGTAACTATAAACAGTGGTGTTGTTATCTTCTTGAAATATATTTAGATTTCACTTGAACAAAGCTTTTAAGGATTGAAGTTTTGTTTTGAGGTTTTGTAGCCGTTTTCGTCCGTCGTACAAAAGGGCATAAGCGCCGACATTTAGCCCAGCAAAAGGGCATAAGCGCCAAATTTCTTGTTTAGTAACATTTTTTTTACATAATTTCTTTTAAAAACTTTTTTTTTGGCAACAAATTTTTTTCAACATATTTTTTCACGACATTTTTCTCAAAAAATTTGTTATAACTAATACCTGAACCAAGTAGGGTACCATACTACGTAAAACTATAGAATACGAAATTCTAAAAGGAATTAACAGAAAGGATGCCCGACATACTGCGGTAAAAACCCTACGAGGTCCGAAATCAGTCGAAAGCACAGTGGGCTATGCGACCCGGTTCCGTGGTCAAGAGTCGGAAAACACATCAAAATGTGAAACAATGAATTACGAGGTCACCCATATATGGTTTTTGAGAAAGCTTATTCGGAATCTGATATCAGAATTTCAAATAACAAAATGGCGGTCCAGTATTCAAAAAAATTATTGGATCTACTTGAAACGTGGTATCTATGGGTTATCGAGGGCGCTGACTCCAAATTTGAAGTCAAAATGTCAAAAAACGCAAATGGCGGAACCAATATGGCGGACGAGTATTTCAAAAAAATTATTGAATTTACTTGAAACGTGGTATCTATGGTTTTTCGAAAGCGCTGACTCCAAATCTAAAGTCAGAATTTCAAAAAATAAAATGGCAGATCCAATATGGCGGACGAGTATTTAAAAAATGATTGAATCTACTTGACACTTGGTATCTATGGGTTTTCGAGGGCGCTGACTCCAAAACTAAAGTCAAAATTTCAAAAAATAAAATGGCGGGTCCAATATGGTGGACGAGTATTTAAAAAATGATTGAATCTAGCCTATACACGCATCATTTTTAGGGCATTGCAATATTCACCTCTCTCTCTCGCTCCCTCTTTCTGAAATAAGGATAGCTGGCTGGGGCAAAATGACTGTGGTCTTCTGGGGACCAGAAAAGATCAGTTTAAGACCACTTTATGATAGGCCTATACCTGCCTATACTGTAGTCCTAAGTTGGTCTTTCTTTTCACGAGGGTATCTACGGGTTTTTCAAGGGCGCTGCTTGCGAATCTGGATTAGCGGATTCAATATCGAGAACGAAAATATTAAAAAGTATTTAAAAAATGATGGACGTAAAATGTAACCCTTTAATCGCAGTTAGCTTATAATAGGTTACCAGAGCCTATCACAAGGGTTGTTAGATTTTGACTTGTTTTTATTTTTATTTTTTTTTGTTTTTTTTTATTTTTATTTTTATTTTTAATTATGAAGACTGTGGGTTTTGAGATGCTTTCTGTGTGAGTTCCTCTAGTTATTCTTTAGTAAATCTCTTACTTCCAGAGTAAGGTTCAACACATTTTTATTTTTATTTCGGTATTGAAGATGAGGAAGCATATGATTGGATCCGAGCTATTCATATCTCTGTAAAACATATCTTCTATGCTTGCTTTGCAATAAAAGGAACAGAAAAATGTTAATTTAACCAATCAGCATTACTTAATTCAAATCTTGCTGACATTCTTTTCGCACCTTGAAATTTTTCATGACGTCTACATTTCAAAGATCGTATATTCTTCATCAAAGATTTAACGTCTGACTCTGGGATGTTTCCAATACTAAAATTCCGTTTCGATTTAATTTAATGAACAGTCGAATCAAGGGTATTATTCATTACAAAGTTAATCATTTCTCTTTTGATAAGCTTTGATATTATATACAATGTAATCGAATCCGAGAGAAAAAAGGCAACGAAAAGGAAAAGTAAAAACTTGTAACTTTGGATAAGATTTCGAAGCAAATTGAACACTGGAAAACAAGTGAAAAGCACAGCGGAATATTAGATGTGTGCGTGCGTGCGTATTGGGGGCTCGCGCAACGCAGCCATACAGGTGAGTTTTGGCGGTCGGACGCTCAGTCTATTACTTGCGCTTATTATATTATTTTAGCAAACGAGCAAAAGTGGGCACCCCTACCGTAAAGTGTACATTATAGTGAACACACCGGTATTTGAAAATTGTTGATATGTTGCGTTATTTCTTGTTATTGGCGAATGAAAGGAAGTATTTTACCAAAGTACTAATTAGTTTCTAACATCAATGTGGAAGAAATTTTATTGAAAATTTTTTTTTTCACTCAACATTTTTTTTCAACTTCTATGTGTCTAAGGATGAAAAAGTAAAAAAAGACCTAGTTGAAAAAATCAACGGGTCCATAACTATACTAAATGTTTGTGCGAAGAATGCATGAAGAACTTCCAAAACATTTTCAAATTTGCATGTCTGCCAACGGGGCCGGATTTTATTAATTAAACTATTATTTATATATAAGATACCCCAATTACCACTTATTACAATGAACTGATTCTTTTGTAGAAATTCGAAAGTTTGAAATTTTGACTTTTGGCCACGGAACCAGATCTCCTGACCCACTGTGGGAAGGCACAACTGTGCAAACAGCAAGAAGCATGGCAACAAAAACAGTAAGCAACATCAGTGGGAGACACGTCACTCACCGGGCTTCAGCACGAGAC
The DNA here is from genome assembly GCA_011634705.1 of Andricus grossulariae. NCBI lineage: Eukaryota > Metazoa > Arthropoda > Insecta > Hymenoptera > Cynipidae > Andricus > Andricus grossulariae. The sequence continues at coordinate 96,049,224 of JAABKJ010007545.1, forward strand.
AAGCGTCATCAAAAGTACTAAGGACTTCGACTGCAAGCCAGCAATCGAGCGAACCGACGTAAGGTATGCGAAGATAAAGTGATATAAGCGATTTCATATAAGCGAATCTCAATAAGTATAAATCTTCTTTACTGTCTGTGGAAGGATAAAATGAAAAGTATCTATTAAACATTTTATAAGGTGAGGTAAAGTCTTGAGATTCGAATAAGAATTACTCCCTTTGCCAAGAGTATCTTCTTCTCTTAACAAAGAAACTCACTACAGTAGTATCGTAGTTTTGTTGTAACTCAAACTGTGAAGATTCACCCAGTATCGCGTATTTTCCGATTATACGAACGACGAGAATTTATCCGAAAAGCTAACACAAATTCTTGCACGTACGGATACCCGATACGATGCTGCAGTAACCATCATGAATGCACTTACTGCGAATCTATTTTAATGAAAAATGAGCAGAACTGAACAGAGGAATTCGCTAAATTGACGCAAAAACTATGACGACTGGGAATTGCAGAAACAGATGGGGGCGAAAGGTTTACCGAAGACAAATCCGAAGACAATGAAGAATTGCCCGAAATCGAAAGATTTCCCCAACGGGCCCAATCTCTGCTAATGATATTTTAGGAACGACTGGAGTATTAGGCGGACAAAATGATGTCGGTATTGAAAATTTCATAAAGTCCATTAAAAAAGCACAATTGAGACGTCACCAGCCTGACTTTTTACTTGATTTCATCATAGCGAAAAAAAAACGGGCGCGGCTAAGAATGCCATTCGACTTATCTCTTAGCCTTAAAGGGTAGATAAGAAACATGCAGACAAGGCATGACCGAGTCAGTTCAACATTCCACATCTCGATTTAGAAAAATTCACAATAAAATAAATTATACAATTCAAGCCCAACACTCAAATACTACAGAAGGGCAAATTAAAATAAAATTAAAAGAACAGGAAGCAATTAACCGATACCTAATGAACCTTAAAAGAGAGATAGGACTGCACATTCGACTACTTACACCTTTAACTTTAACCAAAGCCCAGCGCTATGCAAGTGAAACAGAGATCTGGATAAAATTTGATAAAAATGTTCTGCAAGGTCAATGTCGAATGAGACCATCTCCCGTGAGTCAGGTACATGAGGAAGACGATTGCCTGGAATATTTCGTGATGAAACCGAACGAGATCCAAGAGCAGCTCGATTACGAAAAATCAGCCGAGTGTCAGCAGTTTCTGGCCCACTCCACTCTGTGTGAGGAAGAAAAGGAGGAAAAGGAGGCAGATTTCTAGTGGATAGCAGAGCAGCGATAAACTTGATTAAACACAAAGCTCTAACACTACCAAACCGTTCAAATATTATAAAAAAATTGTTATAGGAAACGACTCACATGACTCGACCTACGTGGTGTACATTGAATATTTTGGAAAGAAAAAATTATTCCATATTAGAGCAGAAAACTTCCTCTGTCTGAAGATGAAATAATTTGTTTAAAATTTTCAAAAGATAAATTAGGTATGCCATAACATCTGAATTTTTAATAATTGAAAACCAGAAGTTACACTTGCATTGTGACGAAGAGTTTATTGGAAAGTCTATATCGCAAATATGCAGAATTCAGGAAGTATTTTTCGTTTAAAATATCTGTATAGAGATTAACATCTTATTACTGATGATATATACAGTATTGATAGCAACAAGATTGATATACCTAGTTTTAAATATTCAAAACAGCCATTAGAATTACCTATGAGTATTAATCATACAAGAATTTCTAAAATAACTTCCCGAGAAGTGAAGATCTCAGAAAGAGGGGATGAAAACTGATGGCTTTCAACAACCATATACCCATTAAAGGAAAACTGCAACAAATAGTTGTTTTAAATCAATAAATATTATCGCTTGACTATGAGCCACTCCCATGTACCGATCTAGTAGAGCACGAAATTATATTGAACAAAGCTAAAACGATCAAACTTAGATCTTATTAGCTTCCACAGAAACACGAAGAGTTTTTTAAAAACGAAACAGAAAAACTTCTCAGCAAGAATATAATCAGACCTTCCAATTCCCAATTCAATTCATCTCTTTGGGTAGTACCCAAGAAGACAAACTCAGAATGGTTATAGATTACACACAACTGAACGAAGACACGGATCTAGATGCATATCCTTTTTCAGTTTCTTTTCAGCCCTTAACCTTAGTGCTGGCTTTCACCAAATTACAATAGCTGAAGCAAGCAAACGAGTAACTGCATTTTCTATAGAGAGAGGACATTTTAAGTACAACAGAATATCATTCGGTCTGAAGAATGCCTCTGCAACGTTTCAACGTATGATGGACAACGCGTTTCGAGGGATAATCGGAAAGAAGTGTTTCGCATACATCGATGACATTGTCGTCTTTGGCAGTACTCTTGTGAAACATAATAATGATCCACAATTAGTCTTCCAAAGGATTAAAGAATTAGGACTACGCTTCGAACCAACAAAATGCCAAATTCTTAAAACCTGAACTAGAATATTTAGGACATCTCATCACAGCAGAAGGAGTTAAGCCCAACCCTGTTAAAATTCAAGCAATTCAAGAATTTACTGAATCAAACACAGTAAAAAATGTACAATCATTCCTTGGACTGGCCGGTTACTATATAAAATTCATTAAGAACTCTTCTAGTATAGCTAGACCTTTAACTAAATTAACTGAAAAGGAAACTATCTATGATTGGACACCTGACAGTGAGAAAGCATGCTTTGATTTAAAATCAGCACCAGTTCTTTATTTGCCTGATTTTAACCAGAAATTCACATTTACTACAGACGTTCTAAACCTAGGCTTAGGAGCCGTATTATCTCAAAACAAACATCCTTGTCTGTTACGCTTCTAAAACTTTGAACAAAGCTGAAGAAAATTACACAACTAGCAAAAAAGTACTCCTGGCAATAGTTCGGGCCCTTAAAACATTAGGACTATATCTTCTTGGTAAAAAGTTGATAATTCAGATGGACCACAAAGCTTTGATCTGGCTACTCTATATTAAAGATCCCAGTTCAAGACTTCTTCGTTGGAGACTTCCATTGGAAGAATATCAATATTAAATAGAATATGTAAAGGTATATGCATATATATATATATATATATATATATATATATGGTACGATAATCGCGTTTCTCCAATCGTCTGGGACTTGTCTCATCTCGATACATAAATTTATCAATTCGCACAACCTTTGAGGTATGTACTCGCCAACATATTTAAGCATTTCAGCGCTAATACTGTCTACACCAGCAGCATATGGACGCATTTGACGTTCTTTCGGGCGGGCTGCTGATGTTTTATTATTATTAAATGATTTTATTTTCGTTGGCCATCTCTTTGTAAAGTGTTAAAACCTTTGTATCATGGACAGTTTTTAAAGTTTAAAAAAATTTGGTGTGGCGTATATGAGCGCATTTGGAGACAAATGACTCTGTATCCGTGATTTTAATTTCATATCACTATCAAAGATTTACCGCCTGTCACACTGCCCCCCCCTCCATTATTATTAGTGCATTTGAGTCTATTTTAAGTTATAGCGGATAGCTATGATGAATTTGAAAAAATGTTATTATTTTAGAAAAATCGCGCAAGCCCCCTACCCCATTTTGATCGTTGATAACTCGCTTATCTATGTAACGCAAAATTTTTTCTTGATGGCGTATATCAGCGCATTTGCAGACCTTCAAGGTCATGCAATCTAAATTTTGATTTTTGAATGGGGAGAGGGGCTGTCATGTCTCTAGCCCTTCCCCTCCGCGTAACATCTGATATAAGACTTAGAGTTTTGTAGCGCCAAATTTTTCATTGGTGGCGCATATGATTGCATTTGCGGCGCAATTTATTGGGCTGAAGAAAACCCTAAAGTTATTTTAGGGGGGGGGGGGTTGTAACTGATCTAATAATGATTTGATTCAAAAATGTATGTACTCTTCTTAAGTACAACATTATTAAGTGGAGGTACATTTGTTCTAAGCATACGGTACCAAGTATTTATTTATTTGGACCATAGCTATATTCTATCATCCCCATTCGTACCTGCCATTGAATTAAACCAAGTAAAATTTAATTCATCCAAAACAATTCGTTTTCCGCTTAGGCTATACAATAATACGTTTTCGAAACTATCCGATTATTTGCGGTCACTAATGATTAGTAGAAAACTACTAATTCAATATTTTGATCTATTCTTGAAATTTTTTTAAGAAGCGGATGTGTGCAGATATTCACATTTTTTATGTTTCACAATATATTTAAACAAATACATCGAAAATGTTGGATAATTGAACAATACGATTTTTTTTTCTCTTAACAAATTACGTCAATAAAACCGTTTTTATGATCTTAATTAATAAAGATAGACTCAAAGAACATAAAAACTTTATTCGACTTTTATTTAATTGTTAAAAACCAATTGGTTTTTTAAATTTTTACGTTTTATCCAAATGTGAGAGTTACGAAATAACTGTTTATAATACAATATACTATTTTTCTTGAAGAAAATTTAAAACCTTAACAAATCATCTATTTAAAAAATTATATTTTTGACTGAACTGTTTTTCTGCTAATAAAATTTTCAAAAATTGCATATACCATTAAAATTAATATTATAATATATGATATCATAAATATTATCAAGATCAGCTGAATTATTTCAAGGTAAAGCTATTTTTTAGAAGAAGTTTACGTAAGTCTTATCGAGTCTGTTATTTGAGCTTTGATAACCAAACAGTATATTAGATAGAATCTTGAGAATAAACAATTTCTTAGTATCAACTTTTTCAGTAGCTTTTATACATGGTTGTCACATTTGTCAGATTAGTGTAGTCTCTTCTTGATTCGTGAAAATAGTTTGTTCAAAAGTAAATTTTTAAACAATTTTAAAGTTATAAAGTCTGTTAATTATACTTGAGATACTCTGTCAAAAAATGGCATCGTATAAGGGGATTTTCGCATTGATACTTATTCTAGCAATGATTTCAACATCATCAGCTGCCAGAGATGGAAAACAAATAGTACCCGAGGGTACCATACGAGTACTTAATGGAAACGGCTGGTTCCTAGCAGGGCAAGCAGGAATAAATGTTCCAAATGAAAGGGACCATGTGGCTCTTATAGATTTAGTATATGAACCACGCAAAATATTTGGAACAATTGAATATGAGCAGACCTTTAAAACCCCGCATAACGAAAAAATTACTCAGGTTCGTGTTACAGATGTTGAAGAAAGGCGCACTCAAGGAGGCCGTATTGAACTAATTGATAATGGTCCAGGCTTTAAAAATGTCACCCTAAAATTCACCAGTGAATGGAACGCTGGAATTCGCAAATACATAATACTGTACGGTAATTAACCCAACTTGATACTGTTTGGTTTAACAAAACGAGGTAGACGCAATGATCAAGCCTGAAATGTTGCCAGTGTTCATGTAAGCAAATAAAACTATTTTCAAAGTCTTGACGTCACTTTTATATACCGTATGTGTCCAAATGACTCTGTTTAAACACTAATAAACCTGAAGAAATCTAGGAAATATCAGAAAATGAAATCATAAAAATTTAGAAATTGTGAACAAATAAAACTAATTTTTGTAACGCATGTATAGCGTGCGGAAAGTGACCGATTCCGGAACTGGGTTAAAAAGTAATTTTAAAAATACCCTTTCTAGCTGCTGCGCTTGTGCTCTTCGTGCAAGATTACACTCTCTAGCTGCTGCGCTTGAGCACTTTGAGTAATATTACTTTCTAGGACTGCACAAATCATAACCTCACTTCATTATGAGTTGACACAGGACAGACTGGTTGTGAGTAGTGAATAGTGATTTAACCAACTCGAAGTGAGAATTTACAATAAATAACCGATATATTACCTATATATTACCAACATAAACTATTTTTATAACTTATCCATAAATTTCCGTAAATTTGGAAAATTTTTGGATTTCACCCGAAAAGCTTCTCAAATAAAAAATTCCTTGCATTTGTTACGAAAAATATCCTGTTCAACAGGTGCAAGATTAGGCAGTTTTATCTCTTGTGAAGTTTGCAGTACTTACTCAATTCTTTGGTAAAGCAGACACCTCGAAGTATCTGTATTTGAAGTTTCAGATCAACCGGCTATCCTGTGTTCTGTTGGCAAACAGTCAAAGTCGAAAAATGGAACTTGATTCTCTATGCTTGATTCCTAAAATAAAGGGATATAATTTTGTGATATTTACCGAAAAGTAAACTGTTTTTCATTTTTTGACATTTAGTTTTGATTGATGTATTCAAGAAATAGTATAGAAGCTCGAAAAATTGTCTAAAAGCGTGAAATTGATATGTCTTATTCGAAAAAAGTTAGAATTTTTCCTAAAATTTGTTCTGTCGTAACTCCGTGCCTTCGCATGCCCCTTTAAATTTGGAAAAGTAAAGTATTGCAGCGACTCCAGAAAACCCCTTCCACCAAGTTTTATGTAAATCTGGACACAATTTTGATAACGTGAGTGCCATATTGGATCCGCCATTTGTAATTTGTAATTTTTGACGTTAAATTCGAAATCAACGACCCCATAAACTTTTTAATACCAAGTTGCAGACAAATATATGGATATTTTGAAACTTCGACTGCCATATTGGATTCGCCATTCTGAAATGAATAAAAGTTTGCAATTTTCGTCGCCATGTTGGATCCGCTATTTTTAATTTTTAACTTCTGCCGCCAAATTCGAAATCAGCAACCCCAACAACGCTATGATACCAATTTTTGAAGAAATATGTCAAAACTTTGCACTTTGGTCCGCTATATTGTATCCGCCGTTTTGAATTTGTAATTTTTGACGTCACATTCGAAATCAACAACCTTCAAAACCCTCTTATACCATGTTTCCGACAAATTCGACATAAAACTAATTTTTGCCACGATATTTTTTGTAACAAAATCACAACAAATTTACGGAAATTTTTGAAAATCAGAAATAATAAGAGTTATTTTGGAAATTTTGGAACGTGAGAAATTGATCACTTCCCGCACGCCCAAGTCCTTTTGGAAAATTGTTTCTAGTTTCATAAACTATTAAATAAATGAGTGTCAATAAAATCCACTGAATGGCGTTTGGCATATATTTTGTGCGGGATCCTTTCATGTAAATTCGATAACTAATTTATTTCGATTTTTAAATTGGTTGTATTGATTAAAACATGAGTTAAATGTAGAAAACTACTTCTTTCTTTTAAATAGAACAACTCAAATTAAATGATTATTTTTTAAATTCCTAGAAATTTATTTGCGCATATATTAGAATAACTAACAAAAACTTTTTTCGTACATAGTAGTACATTTTTATTGTGTCCTGTTAGGTAATTACAGAAGAATGATTTCTTTCATAATGAACATGTTTGACGGGAAATATTTGTCAATTTAAGTATCTGACAAATGTCTTAGGAGTTAATGCCATTAAAATAAATATTATATATAATGTCATACACACATCATAAACTAAATTATCACAGTTAGCATCCATGTTGCCTGACCGCATGGGATTGTTGCACACGAGGAAACTGTCGAAACCGTGGAAACGAGATAATTACTTAGGTTCGTGTCACCGATGTTGAACATAGACGAAGACCTACTCCGGGAGGCTATATTGAACTAATTAGTAGTGGTCCAGAATCTGAACATGTCACCCTGAAATTCTTCATTAAATTGAACTCTGGAATTCTCAAAGTCGTATGTTTCTATAATCATCATTAATCCAAACTTAATTCTGATTTGTTTAACAAAATGAAGGAAACGAAATAAGAAAATCTCGAAACTATCTAAAAATGTAAGGTGAATGACGCGCAAATCTAAAAATTTTACAGTTATGATAATATTATCCGACTTTTATGACATTTTTAAAGTTTAGATATTTGAATGTACAACGCAAGCAAATAAAACTATTTTTCAACAACTTGACATCTCTTATAATTGTAACGTCTGGAATAATTAATAAACTGAATTCGTCACTTACCTTATTTAAATGAAATACAGATCTTCGTTTAGCTCGGTTATTTTTAGATTGATCTAATTAATGAAATAATCTAAAATAACAGAGAACCGGTTGCAATTGATCTTTAGGTCACGCAGAGATGAGGCAGATTTCATTGTGGATCTCCCAGGAAAAGCAGCTTCTTAAGAGGTACTATATCTGCAGAAAAAAGGTGATTTAAAAATAGTCAGTGTCTAAAAAAAAGGCATGTCCACTGCGCGGACGATATCTCCAGTCAACAGCATCTGATACAAATAAATCAGTAATTTTCTTTATTAGTATGACCATAGCTCTGTATAATGAAGCGGTTTTTTTTTATTTTGCAAAATAACAAAATGGCGGCAGTTTGAACAAAAAATTTCGAAAAATCGTGTTTTTTGCTCTTTTTTTTGTTAATTTAACTCTGATAAAATTAAAAATTTGAAGAACCGCTTCGTCACTCTTTAGACACTTATGTTTAGAATAAATGCAGAAAATTTGACAGCAATCATTTGAAAACTTTTTGAAAAATTGTGCGTGCAGAGCGCAAAAACGTTGTTCCGTGAAAAACTCGTTTAAAGTTCTCAGAACATAAAAATTGTAAGAAAAAGTTACTTGTTCTTAATCAGCGATCACTGCTTCGTATAAATTCTTAGAAGTGCAATATTTTTTTCACATATACACATTTAAAAATAAACAGCAATAATTCCGGATATGCATCGAAAACAATTGCCACCGCTAAAACATAAGCAGCTGCGTTCAGATGCTCTACTCAAGCGCTCAGCTCTCTACGCGCTTTTGATCCGAGCTCTCAAAAGTATAGAAAGACTCTGAATTTCTGTGTGAAATTTGTATATGCTATTTCTGAATATATATAACCTGTCGAAAAATTCGAAATAAAAAAAAAATCGATTTTTCAAAAGTGAGAGAGTAGATTGAGCCGCTAGATAATGAAAGGGCATATAAAATTCACATGGCCGTTCTGGTTGGCCCCAATTGTTTCTAAAATCGATTTTAAAAATTAAAATTTTGAAATATATGGCTTTGTAAGAAGTCACATGACCATATGTTTCACAAATTTAATTTTCAAATTTGATTTTAAAGACAACAGGGGCCAACCGGAATGGCCATGTGAATTTTATATACCCTTACACTATCCAGCGGCTCGATTGACCCCTTAAAAAAGGGAAAATTCTAAATGATTCATTTAGAGAGAGGTAGAGAAAAATTGACATAAGTTTCTGCAAGAAGTTGGTACTCACCAAGTTTGAATTAGAGTGCAGTTAAGTAATCCTCGATTAGAGAGAGAAGTGGGTTGGGTGACAGTAAGCCTCATAAGTTCCTAGATGATTTCTCGGATTTGTTGGTGAAACCTTCGGCTCACAATTAGGGATCTCTGCGCTTAGCAGTGATGGAATCAGCCTATTTAAAGAGTCGATAGGCAGGTTGGGTTTTTCCAGTTTGATTAGCTGAATTGTCTCTTTCAATAGTTTGAGTTGTCTAGCCAATTTATTTCTCTAGCGAAGAGTTATCAATAAATAGATGTAAAAGTAATAGGACTTTTCATAATCTCTCTCTCTCTCTCGATATATATTATAAAAATGACTCGCCGCCGCCGCGCCGTCTCAGGAATCGAGGGCCTAGAGGCAACATTACTCCATGAGCCACATTTCCTCATGTGCCAGATTGTCTCAAGTGCCAACACATTATTACCTCAGGTTATAATAGATTGCTACCCTACCTCTACCCAAGTCTTCCTCTACCACCAACCATCTCCTACGATTCACTAATACCCTCACTACACACTATCATCTCTGTCACTTTTCCCTCCTCAGTGACTTATCCATAGCCCCAGCTATAACACACCAGTTTACCCTAATCTTATATAACTTTTCCCCAACTTAATGACGGTTTTACTTAACCTTACGCCGCTTTGACCCAATACTATGTAATTTTGCCACAACCTTCTGCCACAGCAAAATCTTGAGCAAATCCGGTAGCAGACTCCATCTGTGGCACACCCAAGATTTGAAATTCACCAGCGCATGATACTAAAACAGGCAATCGTTCCACGGTTTTTTCCAGTCAATGATAAAACACATTTTCCATCACAGTGCAATTGTAATCTCTGTTCTTATTAAAAATTTTTTCTCTAATTCAGAAGCATACTTCAATCGTTCTTCGTTTCTAAATTTTGCTATGGAGCTTTTACTTGAATTCAAATAATCGAAAAACAATTTATGATTAAGCTTTCTTGAAAATATATTATGTGTTGAACTATAATTATTTTATAAAACTAGTATTTCAAATTACCTATGTTGTGTCCTAAACTCTCTGCTGTACTTGACACGACGTACATTGCCATCCTATCAGACAATTGAGCTCTGTTTAAAGTTCGACAAAGAGCTGGAGTGATTACTTCTATCCTTGGAAATTTCTGTTGTGTTTTTGGTTACCAGCCAGGGTCTTAAGAAAAAATTATTTCTTTTTCTCCAATCCACTGAAGAAGTCAATGTTTTTAATATTCAAACTGATGATTACTAAGCTTTCTATTGGAAACATCATTTTCTTTATCGTCATACATTTCTTCATTATCACTGTGGTTTTCAAATGACATTGAAGAAATTGATGAATGTGCGGAATAAGGAAAGGATATATCAGAAGATGCCTTGCGCTTCACAACTTTCTTTAAACTTTCTATTAAGCTATCATTTACCTCCTCTATAACTCAATTACGACCCTTTTCTTTTTGTGAAATTAAAAATTGTCATGTTTTTTCTACCTTAATCCGTGCAAGAGCATCACCGTGAGCTATGTCGAACAGGTTATCCAAATTATCGCGGAAGTTCATTCCTTTTCCTTGGATAGTACTTGAACTTCGCTTGCTTTTCTTGTTAAGGGTTTTCCAGATATTATGTTGTTCAATAAATTTTTTATCACAACGATGTTTTTCTCGCACAGGAATTTTCGCCTTATACCACACCCCTATTGCTTGATCGACAACACATCTAGATATCGACGTCAATTACTTAAAATACGTGGATTTTTCATTGTTCATTTAACATTGTTTCGCACAAACTATTCTTACGTGGCACTTTCATGTATAGCTTTTCCTAAAGATAGATGGTACTGAACAATGCCTAGAACATCTTCATTTAAGGGTAGCTTGTTTCTCTCAAGATTCTCTCTTGAGGATCATTTTATTTTATTTTCATCAGGATCGCTCATTTTTATGGTTAACTTAATACATTTCTCGAAATACTGTCAGCTGAGAAATAAGTGCTAATCGCATATTCAATCAAATTTAACTTCAGGTACGATTCGAAATTTTTTGACTCCTCAAATGAAAGTTAAGTTTGAAAACGATATATTTCTAGTGATTGGAAAAAATGCTATAATTTGATTTAATTTCGTCAACTCAGCATGTTAGTGAAGTTGAAAAGGATCCTCCTTTTATTAGAAGGGTAATTTTCTGTAAAAAAATAAATTCTCGTTTTCCTGTATCTTTTTAATTCATTTGCGTACCAAGAAATCCAATGAATAACGCATAAATTCTTTAAAATTCAAGATATAATATTTTAACACCTATAAAGGGTAGTTTTTGAAGCCAACGGGTAGTATTTTTGGTCTACTTTGGCCAATTTCTTTTTCTTGAGCGTATGGTACCAACAGTTGCATTCCCTGGCAAACAATTATTATATTTAAGAAAATTGACAATAGTTAATCATTTTAATCATTTTGTGACACTTTAAGGCCCCAGGACTACAGTTTAAAAGTATTTTAAAAAGAAAAGAAAAAGATGGATTTATTTTGTCACCAAACAGAACAAGTTTATGGGGTGCGTCGTCAAAAGAAAAGAAGATTGCGTTTGTTTAGGACACCCTAACCACCACCTACCAATACCCTCACTACACCTCACCTTCTCTGGCTTCTTTCCTCTCTGTGTCACATACACCCTTCTGTCTTTACCCTTTCAATCATCTTCATTCATTAAAAAATTAACAATTGTAAAAATTATGTTAAAAATATGAAAAATAGGAAACTAAACGTTTCATGACGGAAACCACGTTATTTTTAAATTTTGTAATGAAATATTTGTTGTCAACGGCACCGCTGTGAAATGGGCATACAGGAGCGTAAGATTTAGCTAATACCTCCACCCCTTAAACCCTGCCGTAATTAATGGACGCTTCCTATACTTTATGTGGTTAAATAACAACAAAATGTTTAATGTTAAAAATAAGAGAAACATTATTGAGGGGTAGAAGCATGTAATGTGTAGGGAAAATTGAGATAAACCACTTCACCCGGAAACAATATTTTTTCTTCCACTCTTGAGATACCACTTTTTACAATCTACATCCCAGATACAATGCTTTTCCTTCAAACCTCCAGATGCCACGTTTTTCCTCCACTTACACCTTTGTCCTTTTCCCCTTTCCTACATACCCCTTTTCTCCCTCTCTCCATATAAAACGGGGGAATAGGCCACATAGTCGGTCAAGTAGAGAGGCGCGATCTCATGGTCCCCACATCTTTACAATACAGTTGTGGCAGGAATTTAAATTTATTAATTTTTTACCATTTCGTATTAGGCCGCCGTGTTAGGAATCGACGGCTTGGGCCAACATTACCCCATGTGTCATATTACCACAGGTGAAAACATTGAGATAATCGTTTCAATAATCGTGACGGTCTCAACAATCGTGAAACTTGGTTGAAATTTGAATATATTGTGAAAAAAATATGATAAAACCCATTTATTTTTAGCATTTTAAGTGTCTGATGGAATTTGAATTAATTCGAATTAGGTAAAAGGCTACAAAAATGGCGTCACGATTATTTACTTACTCATTACTTACAACTACTTACTCCAATCCTTGACAAAACGTAACTATCTAAAATAAAGAGTTGTATTTTCCTTTGAAACGGCCTTACACTTAATAACATGGATATTGTTTTCCTTAATTTATGACAATTTTGTTTCTAAATAAATTGAGGAACCATTGGTGTAAAACTTCAGACAATTGTGATGATTTTTTTAAAAACTATCTAAATAAAGCAGCAATTCATATTGCTGCTGCAAAGAAAACGTTTTAAATTACATAAATTTCGCACGTCTTCATAATGTCGATTTTGCACGCTCGTAGTTAAGGTTTTTTCATTCTATATAATGCCTTCACATCAAATCGGTTTTATGTTAGAAAAATTTAAATCATTCCTTAAAAAATCGTTCACGATTGGTAAATGAAGCTTTCGAAATGTGAATCAGTGAAATTTTTGAATGTAGAAAACACATTTTGTACTAAAATCGTTATGATTTATGATTAGAATTTTACCGAAAGATAATTTTTTATGAGAAATAACTTTAGCTGATCAATTGTTTAAACAATTTGCTTGAATCGGCGAATTGTGAAACAAATAGTTCTAAACATTCTAATGATTCTAACCGAATTAAAACCATTGAATGTCTGCAACTTTAAACCTATAAAGTTATTAACTCAGGCTTTAATTAAAAATTATAGAAAAATTATGAATAACTTCGAATTTCGATTTATCAAATTTTGAATGCTCTAAAGATGGAATAGTTTAATTTTAAATTTTCGAAAATCAGTTTTTTTTTTAAATTTTGGCTACTTTCGAAATTCAGAGTATTTAATGTTACACTATGAATTTTGTAATGCTTTATAATATTTAAGGTAATAAAAGCCTGCGAAAATCGATTTAAAAATATTTATTTATGAATAAATCTTTTTAAACCAGTTTTCGTTAGTACATTAATATACTTTCAAGAATTCTGTGGTGGTAAAGAATAATGATTTCAAGATAAATAGGACTCATTCAACTAAATTCTTTAAAATCGGGATAATAAAAAATCATTTTAGTATTGAACTTTATGATCTTATTTTTTGGAGTAATTTTTAGATATGCTGACTAATTTGAGAAAAATTTAAAGCATGTCGGAAAAATACAAACATAGATGGTTTACAAATTTTAAGAAGAGGTGAGTTCACAATTTTAATTTATCTTTTAAGCTGTGTTTATAAACATTAAAAACATTACCCTTTACGAAAAAAGACCCTGTGTTAATTATGCAAATTCTGAAAGAGAAATTTAAGCGAGCTTTAGAAAATAATTAATTAAAAAACAAGGCTTCTATGGATTTTTGTGTTTTAGCTTCAATATTACGTAAAAGTTGCAATTCTGTCAAAATCACTTCTTACGTAAGATAGTTTTATGTCTGCGCAATTTAGTGCTTACTGAAGTATCTGGTACAATAAATGAAGAAAAAATGTATGTTATTTTATTGATTATTGTAAAAGTATTATTTCTAATTTACTTCATAATACTAGTAGTACCTAGTACTATTAGTAATAATAATTAAAACAGTGCCCATACAAAATTACGAAAATTTAAAAATTACGAAATTTAATTTATTTTGTCGAAAATTAAAAAAAAAACTACTTAGAATTCCACAGTTTTGTAAAATAAGTCATCCTTTTTGGTTGAAAATTCAGATGTTTTGTTGAAAATTCGACTTTTTCACTTCAAAATTTAACAATTTAATTGCCATTTTTTTAACCACGAATTTTATTAATGAAAATGCAACTATTTTTTTTTAACATTTGTCTTTGTGGTTTAAAAATGCATATCTTTGGTAGAAATTTTATATTTTCTTGTTAAAAATGCAGCCATACAGTTAACAATTAATCTGCTTCGGTTGAAAAATTAACTTTTTTGTTGAAAATTTACATTTTCGGGTCGAAAATTCAACTGTTTTGTAAAAAATTCTTATTTAAGACTCGAAAATTGAACAATTTAGTAGAAAATTCAGTTATTTGGTCGAATGTCGAACTACTTTGTTGAAAATTGATTATTTTAGTTGAAGATTTATTATTTCAGTTCAACATTCTTCTTGGTTGAAAATTTTGGTATTTTGTTCAAAATTCGTCCGTTTATTAGAAAATCATTTTTTTTTTGTAAAAATGCAAGTGCTGGGTTGAAAATTATTTTGTTGTAATTGAGTATTTAGGTATTTTGTTGAAAACTCGTCTTTTTTGGTTGAGTACTCGATTTGAAATCAAAATACTTTTTGGTTGAAATATTACCTATTACATTTTCTGTTGAAAATTCAGATTAAAAATTCAACTCCTTGGTTGAAAGTTGAACTACTTTCTTGAAAAGTATTTTTTTCCTAATTGAAACTTCAAATAATTGGTTGAAAATGTATGGATTTTGTTGAGAACTCGTGTTTTTTGGTAGAAAATTAATTTTCTTGGTTGAAAATTTAACTCTTCTTGAAAATTCATATCTTTGATTTGAAAATGCATCTCTTTGTAGAAATTTAATCTTTTTTGTGTAAAGATGCAACTATTTGGATGAAAATGTATTTTTTTTTTGGTTGAGGATTCCAGTATTTTGTAAAAAATTCGTGTTGGTAGAGCAATCCAACTGTTCTTGATTTAAAACAAATTTTTTTGTTGAGAATTCATCTTTTTCGGCGGAAAATTCAACTATTTGGTTGAAAGGTTAACTACACTTCCTCCCCCAATTCGTGTACGTTATTTTTGGATGACCCCTAAATATATTCAGGAAACAAATTTAGGTGCCAAAAATGAAGTAAGATGGGGGGGGGGCTCATAATTTACGAAACCTAAAAAAGGGGGTACGTGGTTCAAAATTTCAGATAATACTTTGCGTAATTTGTGCACATCTCCTTGGTCAAATACATGTCAAGAAATGTCCACATTATTGTTAAAAACCTCCGTAACGACAAAAATTATAATAATAAGTCTTCATTAAGCGCCCGGGTAATACCTTAATGACATCATCTGAAGGTCACGCCGTGCTGGCAACAGTGGTAACTGAGGTCAACCAAAAGGGATAGTTTTTTTATTTGATACACAATTAGAGAGAAGTTGGCCACTAACTATTAGCAGAAAACTACTAATTCGCTTTAAGCTTTAAGCACTTTAAGCTCAAGACGAATCCTTTGGGTGGCAAAACGAGACGCTTGGACTTCGAACCATAAATATACCCACACTCGATTGCTTTCGGATTATGAGTATAGTGTCATTGGATTCAGTGTAGGTCCTACACGGAGAAAAATGTATGGTCAAAGTTAGAGGTTCAAAATTTAGAGAGCCAGTCCGTTCTTTTAGATAGTCTAAAAACTATCTAATAATGGTCTAACAACTATCCAAAATTTTTTTGACATAGTCAAAGAGGCTCTCTTTTTATGACCAGTCTGACTGTTATAAGAAATCAAGAATCACTATCAGGGATAAGCAAGGTATCCTTTCAGAATGGTCAATACAATCATCTTGTTTTCACTCATTTCGACCATCCATGGAAGAGCAAATGACCCATCGCGGAGGGCCGACCTGTTTAGTTACCGTTGACGTGTTTATTTAAAATGGTTGAATGTCTAAGTCAAATGTTTACAACAAATAATAAATGTAAAGTGCATAAGAATATTGGGAATAATTGTATATTTATATTTAGGATCAAAAAGATATTCCTTTCTTTAAAATAAAAATCGATCATTTATTTTTAAGGCGAAAATCTAATAAATAATTAAATTTCACTTTATATGTCTTCCTTGTGAGCAAAGAATTATTTTTGATAACTTTAATCTTATTATTTGCTGTACACAATTGCTTTTCACATTTCATCATTTCAAATAAGCGCGCCAACCTTATAACCAATCCGGTTGTCGACCCGATGCACGCAGTGAGAGTTGAGATTTGAAGCACCGTGGTCTAGACTCTAGAGTCCAGAGCATTTTCGGAATGAGTGAATGTCATTGAGCCGTTTAGTGTCACATTTGCTGTTTATTGAACTTGAACATGTTTTTCATAATTTTAAACTGCTTTTCGATATTTCGAATATTCGTGGAGAGTGCAGTGCATACAAATTTTCAACGTCAAATTTGATGCTTCCAAGGGATTTAGGATAAAGGCGTAACTGGACGTTCAGCTATCAATTTGTTGTCAACGTGTCTTTTCAAATTGCAAACGTGCAAAAAATTTCAGCATTCATTGATGATGCAGAAAGCAATGAGAAGTGAGATATTGGTTTCTGAATTCACTTTAATGTTTGAAATCTTACAATTCAGTGTGACACCGTGCCCTGTCTTTAGCCTCTCGTGTGCTCCAAAAAATATATATTGTCAATGTGCACTGTTTTTGTATATCAAATTATGTCTCATACACCTCACTCTCTACAATGAATGACAAATGCTTTCAGAATTCATGTATTTCATGTAAATTTTCAGGCTTCATAGGTTCCACTTAATTTTATAATTTCCAGTCTCTCATAAGAGAGAGACTGGAATAAGTAGGAAAAGGACAACAAATATAGAAAATGTAGGATAATCAAATCGACCCCCTCAGATGGCCAGGTCGACTGTTCGAGGAGATCAAGTCGACTATCAAGTCGACCAATGTCTTCATAACCGAATTGTTCTAAGTACAGCGTACGTCGTTGCAAATGCAAAAGATCCTCTCCTAAAAATGGTCAGGAACCACTCGATGATTGGAGAAGGAGCGTTCCTTTACAAAGCCGAAGAGCAGGCGACTGAGACCCTTGGCCTGAATTCTAATATCAGAAGCGATGAAAGTGCATTACTCCATCTAGATGCTTCACTTCTGAAAGCAGAAGTTCAAAAACTCGACTAACAGCTACTCGTCAAGAAAATGCACGGAATTTTTCACAGGAATGTAGCAAAACAAATACCTTGTCGAAGGAGCAAACTTTTTCTTTTCTCAGATCATGAGGGCTTAATTCAGGTACAGAAGGTTTCATTTTCGTATGCCAGGACGGTGTCATTTCCACCTTAGTATACCGTGACCGCTTTTATGTCAAGAAGTTCCCAGCCATAGGTGCATACATAATGCGGCCCTAAGAGTGCTTTAGTACCATCTTTGTCGCTCTTACGGAGTTGGCTGTCGGAAGTGCAAAACTATCACTGGTTCGTAACCTTAAAGCCATTCCCGCGTGCCAAAAATATGTCAAGGCACTTGCGAGATGGGTGCAGAAAGCTCTCATCCTTGGGTCGCTTCGTCTCCTCAAGACACACGAGGGTTTCGCCGGCCTGTCGTCGTAATTTCATCATGGCACCCATCTCACGATCGTGAGACGTGGCTATAAGTGTGATTTATATATAATCGGCAAAAGTTCCAAGGTTTCAAAGAACTGCTTGAAGAATGGATAAGATTTTTCTCTAATTCTAAGTAAAATATATATTTTCGCGTCATACCGCACGAACAACAAAGTTTAATCTTCGCCACTTTTTTGGATAAAGAAAATATAAAAAAAAATAGTTGTTTATTTAAAAAAAATATATATATATAAAGCAGTGTTTAAAAAAGACTTATTTCTTATTTTTATGTTTAGCAGGAATGAAATTTAAACAAATAGGAAGTAAAACAAAATTATTTCTTTTAGCTAAGACAGTTAAAAATGTGTCCATTATGTCTGCCACTTTGCACTGCCAAAGTTTGACTTTAGTTGGGAAAACAATGCAAATAAAGGATGCACAAGATGGAAAAGTGATATTGCAAAAGAAAGCTCGGCTCGATATCGAAAAAAGTGAGAAGTATACTTGATATATATATATATATATATATATAATGCATTCTGAAAAATAAGTGGGAGGCCTGGCTTCTATGTCCATCATGCAATCCCAGGCCTGCATTTGATAAAACCGAAATGGGGTATTGCGGGGTGATATGAAAATTATGGCAAATGTTAATTCGGCAAAATATCACTCAGGGAAAATGTTAATTCAGTAAAATGAAAATTCTGACAAATAATAACTCGGAAAAATAAATATTATGACCAACAAATTTTGGAATGTACAATTAATTTTGCGTGTGATGTGTATGTAGTGTTTTAATTTAGTTCGAGAATATTGAAGACACCACGTAGATTACACTCTTAAGAAAATTCCCACGATTATTTGCAGATCCTATCTCAAGTAAAGTCTTGAGAGTCAATACTTACTTGCTGATAATTTTAATCTTGGGTAAGCTGTTAAATTTGTATCTCGTTCATTGTCAGGCTTGGGCACACTTCCTCTGCCTACAATACATGCAAATGAGCTGGTTAAAAGGGCTACTTTATTTTTGAGTTTAGATTGAAAAAAATATATTTAAAATCTTATAAGTTTTTATACATTTCTAACTAAAGTTAAAAGAATAGATTACATCAATTTTAATTAAAAATTTTATTTTTAAATACGTTCTATACAGAATATAAAAATATTTATGAGGTAAATAAAGAATGTGAAGGAAAAATAATTTTTGTAGTATTTTTATTATAAAAAATTTGTAAGATCAATTTGTAAAAACAAGGCGCACAATTGAAAACTTTTAAAAAATTTCGAAAACTTAAATATCAGTATAAACTATCTCAATGATTGTTGTTGAAAACCTGATTGGCTTTGCATTGCTTGCTGTTTTATAAAAGTTTGAAAATTTAAAAATTAAATCTAGAAGTGATCCCTTTTGATAAGATAAACATGAAAAACCTTATGCGAATTGAGAAATATTCGTGCTTTTTAGTAAAATTTTTTTAGAAGAATTTTAGTGTAAAATCATTAATTTTCGAAAAAGATGTACTATTTTCAACAATTTTCTGTTGTATTGCCGTTTTTCATCTGAAATTGGTATTAAAAAAAAACACATTAAAAAAAAGGTTCCTTTGAACAAAAGTCATTAGATTTCAAATAAAATTTAGAATTTTATATTATATATGTCTTTTCCGCTGGCAAAGTGGTATTTTGAATAAAAAATTATCAGATTTCAAAGATACGAAACTTTTGAACAACTTTCGATTGTCGGTTAATTTATCTTTTTTTATTACCGAAAATTGGTATTTTCTATTGTGTCGAGATAAAAATATCAATTTCTATGTTACTATTCTAACTACCTTACAATTCCTAAAACACGAAATTTAGAAAAACCAAGTTAAAAATACGAATTTCGTCGATAATTCGTATTTTCAAACAAAAGCCATTAGATTTAAATTTAACGATTTCTTTTAAATAATAAAATTAACAATCTTGAAGAATTTTGAATCATTATGATTTTCGTCAGAAATTGAAATGTGTATTAAAAAATAATTTGATTTCAAAGAAGATTCACAATTTTTTAACAGTTGTAGGCTACATTGTCGTTTTAAATTGAAAATTGTAGTTTTTTTTTTTTGCAAAAATCTTTTAAATCTTTGAAATCCTATCATATTATTGAAATACAGTCAAACTCGGAATTAACGTCGATTTTGGGGCTGTCCTTGGACCTGACCTACCCTAACTTAACCGGATTTAGGGTGGCACCTCTCGCCCCCCCCCCCCATCCCCACATACTACAACTAACTAACTACGTAAAATTAACTGAATTTTGAAGAATTCACATGAATTACAAAAAATCGCGAAAATTCAGCAGAATTCAAAAGAATGCATACGAATTGAGGGTGAATTCGAAATGAAACCTCATGACATTATATTAAATCTGCTGATGCTTCTTAAAATCCTTGACATTTATTCAAAAACCTTCAGAGCTTTTAAAATCCTCTAAAAACAGGAAAATCCTCAACAATTTTTTAAAATCCCTTGTAATCTTTTGAAATATCATGAAATAATAATAATTTTAAAGAATTGCATATTAATTCAAAACTTTAGTTGTAAATTACTTTTTAATATTTTAAAGTTCCCTAAAATATTTCAAATTATTTGAAATTCTTGAAATCACTTGAAACTTTGTGAAGTTCTTGAAAATCCCTTACAATTTTTAAAACTACCCTTCGATATTTCAAATCGTTTAAAATCTCTGGAAATGCCTCGAAATTTATTGAAGCTCTGAGAAATTTCGTTGGTTTTTAAAAATACCTTAAATAGTTGAAATTATTTGAGTTAATTGAGAATTCCTTGGAATCTTGTAAGATATTCTAAAATCTTTCAAATTCTTTAAAATCTTTCATTAATACCTTGAAATATTTGGAAATCTTTTTGAAATCATAAGAAATCCATGAATTCTTTTGAATAAATTCTTAGAAATCTATTGAAATATTAAAATATCCCTTGAAATTGGACGAAATCTGATGATATTACCTGAAATCCTGGAAAAATTATCAAAATACCTTGTGAGCTTTCGAAATTCCTCAAAATCATTAAAATCCTCGGGAATCGGTCAAATCCTTGGAAATTCCTAGAAATATTTTCAATCTTTTCAAAGAGCCCTTTTAAAAATCCCTCAAATATTTAGAATTGAAGCATCCTGCAATATTTTAATAATTTCAAATCCTACCAGGTTACCGAAATCAATTGAAAATTCACTGGAATCGTTTAATATACCCTAAGACCTGGCATAGGTCTTATAAAATCGATCTATATTTTCGAAATTTTAGGAATTTCTTTGATACAAGACCCCATGAAAATTTTTTCAAATCTCTTGGAAATGTTTTAAAATCTTTTTAAATACTCTAAAATATTTTAAATTCTGTAAAACCAATTAAATATTCCTTATACTCTTTTGCAATACTCTTGTCGTTTTCAAAACCTTTGAAATCTTTTAAAATCAAGTAAAACATTTCAAAGCTCTTGAAAATGCCTTGGCATCTTTTAAAACCATAAAATAATTCAAATCCTATGAGTGAGATTAAATAACTGAAATCAATTAAAAAACTCTTAGGATCTTTCAAATACCCTAAGATATTTAAAATGCTTCAAAATATTTTGGAATTCCTTGAATTAGCTTAAGGCCTTTAAGATGCCTTGTAATTTTCAAAAACGCCCTTAAATATTTCCAATCTTCTGAAATTCTTTCAAATTATTGAAGTAAAAAAAATCCTTCGATCCTTTAAAAATCACTTGAAACTTTTTTAAGCTTTCGGAATTGTCTTGGTATGTTTTAAACTACTCCAAAAGCTCTCAAATCTTATACAATTCTTTGAAATTCCTTCAAATTATTGAAATTTCTTGGAAATGCCTTGGAGTCTTTTCAAATTTCTTACATATTTATTTAAAACATTTTGAAATTACTTGACAGTTGAAACTTTTCAAAGTTTTCGAAAGTGCCTCGAAATCTACTATAATGCTCCAAAATATTTAAAATCCTCTGAAATCAATTACTGGAATCAGTTGAAAATTCCTTGAATTCTGGAAATTTTTTAATTCTCTTTAAAATTAAATAAAAATTTAAAAATCAGCCTAAAATATCTAAAATCCTTTGAATTCCTTCAAAATATTGAGATAAAAAAAATTCATTGGAGTCATGAAATATTCCAAGACCTCTTAAGACTTCAAAAATCACTTAAAACGTTTTAAAGCTTTCGAAAATGCCTTGGAATCTTTTAAATTATTCTAGAATATTTCAAATGCTCTGAAATCTGTTAAGTTACTAATATCAAACGAAAAATTCTTGAAATCTTAAAGAAAACTCTAAAAGTTTTCAAATCCTCTAATTTTTTTGAAATTCCCAAAGATAATCCTAATCTTTGAAAATTTCTTCAAATAATTTAAATAAATACTAAATTCATTAAAATACTTTGAAATTCCCTTAAACATTTTAAGCTTTTGAAAATATTTTAAAATTCCTTGAAATTATCGACGTCTCTTTAAAATGCCTTGGATTTTTTTTTCAATACACTACAATATGCCCAATCCTGTAAAATTTCTTCAAATTATTAAAATAAAAAAAAATCCTTGGAATGTTCTGAAATTCTCTAAAATATCTTTTTAAAATATATATTCAGTTGAAGTCTTTTAAAATCACTCAATATTTTTTAAATCCTTTGAAGTTCAGTTAAATTACTGAACTCAATTGGAAATTCCCTAGAATCTGTTCAAGTACCCTAAAACATTTCAAATCCTTCAAAATCTTTTGAAACTCTTTGAAAATATTTGAATATCTTGAAAAAGCCTTAGATTCTTCTAGAACTCCCTATAATATTTCTAATACTCTGAAATTTCTTAAAATTATTTAAATAAATACGAAATTTTTTCGAATATTTAAAAATTCTCTAAAATCTTTCAAGTTCATTGAAATCTTTAAAATCACTTCAAACTTTCCAAAGCTTGTCAAAATGACTCAGAATCTTTTCAAATCATCTAATATCGGTTAAATTACGGAAAACAATTGAAAATTCCTTAGAATCTTTAAAAATTCACTAAAAGTTTTCAAAACCTTAAAATTTTTGTTAGATTCCTTTAAGTGTTGCAAAACTTTCGAAAATGCCATGAAAATTTTTTAAATGCTCTGAAATATTTCAAATTTTTCGAAATAAATTTAATTACTGAAATCAACTGAAAATTCTTTGGAATATTTTGAAATACTCTGAAATTTTTCAAATTCTCTAAAAAAAATGTCAAATTCCTTTAAATTATGTAAAGTTTTTTCAAATGCCTTGCACTATTTTGAAATTATCTGGAACTCTCTTAATCCTTTAAAATCCCTTGAATGTATTGAAACAATTACCTACAAAATTCCCTAAAATATTTCCAGTTCTTTCAAATCACTTTAAACTTTATACAACTCTTGAAAATTCCTTGGAATCTGTTGAAACTTCCTAAAGATTTATTTTTCATATTTTGATATCACTCAAAACTTTTCAAAGCTTCCGAGAATACCTTGTAATCTTTTAAGATTCTCTAAAATATTTCAAATCCTTTTGAATCAATTAAATTACTAACATCAGTTAACAATTCCTTAAAATCTGTTAAAATATACTCAAATATTTCAAACCCTTCAAAATCTATTGACATTCATTGAAATTATTAGCATCTCTTTCAAATGCCTTGTTTTCGTTTCAAATTCCCTAAAATATGCCCAGTCCATTAAAATTCCTTCAAATTATTAGAATAGACAACAAATTCCTTGAAATCTTCTGATATTGTTTCAAATATTTTTTTACAATATGTATATTCTTATATATAATTTCTTTGCCTAATTTGGCCCTATTTATCGGACGCACCTTCTCTGTTATTGAAATATTCGTACTTCATTAGATAGATACTCTGTCTCATTATCGCAATACAGTAGCGCTATTTTTAAATAAAAATGTGCTTCACTTTTGGCCATTAAGTCTTGAAACATTTGAAAAACATCGCATTTATGACTGAGTAAATAAACAACAGTGTAATTAGTAAATTCATCTAGAAACGTTACAAGGTATCTTTCCTCACCGATTGTTAAAGATGTAATCAGCCCACACACATCTGAATGATGAATAAATAATGGCCGTGTTACATGTGATCTTTTTCTTTTGAAAAACTCAGACGCGCTCGTTTTTCGTAAATGCAAGCTTCACAGATTTCATTCATGGGGTTTATAGTTTCTAGTTCCTTTTTATCGATAATAAAATGATCTCTTTTAATTTCTAAGAATTTTTACTTACCCATATGACCCCAACGTTCATGACCAAGTTTATATATGTTTATATTTGCAGTTGTGTTATTAAACATTTTCTTCTGTACGAATAGATCAACGCTTATCAAATTGTTTAGTGACATACCAATTTTGATGACTTTACCATCTTTTTCGATGGTTGTTCTGCCATCTTCACCAAAAATAATTGTCATACCAGCCTGCTGAATTCGCCGTACTGACAATAAGTTGCAAGTGACCTCGGAGGCGTGAAGCACGTTCTCCAGGACTCCGGACATTCCTTGATCTGTAGTCACATTTATGGTTCCTATTTTATCACCATTATTGTCTCGTTCTTCTTTACGACAGTAATCTTCATGGATGCTGGTAAATCCTTTGCATTCAAAAAGGCATTCTCTTAATTAATTAGATGGTTGGTTGCTCCTAAGACCAGTAGAAATGTCAGGTTATTTGTTCCATTAGTTGAACTCTTTGATGACGGTCCGACACCACTTATGAATGCAAAACCACCTTTAGTGTCTTCAGCATGAATAGTTTGGATTGTTTGTTGACGGTCTTCCGAATTTTGCGTCATTTTCTTGTAATAGTAACAATTATTATTCTTGTGATTGTGTCGTCCGCAGTGTTCATACTTTTTATCGTAATTGTTAGAGGTGTCGAAATTATATTTCTTGAAATTTTGATTTCTCTGAGATTTTTGTGATTTGAATCCTTGTATGAATTTATTGAACGGCTTATGTTTAAAGTTTGGTCGATGATGGTTGAATTTCTTTTCGAGTACCCTTGTTTTGTTTTTGTGATTTATCGTCAGCTATTGTCAGAATCGCTGTGACAACCAAAGCGCAGATATTTGGCAGTTTCAATAGTAATCTTGCAATTTTACTTTTCTCTTTTAGTGTTTCTCCAGCTACTTGGAGTTCGACAATCATTTCGCCGAAAAGCATAAAGTGCTTCGTTGAGGGAATATCTTCATTGCATTTGAAAATAATTAATCTCTTCTCAACTGCCAATTAAGTCGCCAAGCTCTCCCTATCGTACAGTGGATCCAGTTTACTCAATACACTACGTATGGTGTCAATGCTTATAGCAAATCCAAGTGTTGCATCACTCAAATGTTCAATAATTGCTCCTTTTGCAATTCTTTCTTTCTTATTCCACTCATCTGTCATTCTTTCCAGTGGTTCATTGTCAAGCACTGGTAATGCATCTTTTCCCTCGATTAATGCTCGAGTTCTCGTTTTCCACTTTGTCACTTGACAACTATTTCAAATTTTGTCACCTATTTATCACTGTGAATTTCAGGATTATTTTACCAATATTTAATTATTCACCTTTTTTCGCGTAACACTTTAAACATATATATTTAATCTATGCCTTTGCCCATAACCTGTTAGATTATGGGATTCAGACAATGAAATAAAACTAAAAGTTCAATCACAGAAATTATTCCTTTTTATTCGGACGTCTTTACTGATTGAGAGCTATCGAAATACTGATTAGCCAGACCAGCCAAGGGAGAGTGATTCACACTCAAAAGCAAAAGAGCACACTGTCTTGATCCCTGATTCTTTTTTATATTATTTGTTTACTCTATTCTTCGTATATAGTTCCTAGTTAGCCTTATTTAGTTCTAGTCAAAGGTAGTTTTCATATCTTGTTCGTAGATTATTATACATTAATCATAGCGATTTATTCGAAGCGCACTCTTACATTACTGGATTATGCTTGCTCATATTCTAGCAAAATCGAACGACCACTTGCAGATTCTGATATTCCTGATTTTCAATGCCTCAATATTGTTATTTCAACAAGTGGGACGATGGTCGTGGGGGCTAAAGCGTAGACTTTGGAGTTTCGACCCACTCAAGGGAGTTAGTTATTTATCTCCATACATAAAGCCGTTTCTCTTGGTGGTTCGGAACCCACCCTAAATTGTTGGTCCCCATCTTATCACCGTGTACGTGTGTGTGAGGTCCATAAAGGAATAGGGGAGAGGTACCAGGAAAGTGTAAACCCTTAGGGGACACATTAGGATATTATTATTTCAACACGTATATTGCCCTCACTATCAATGAAATTAAATGAATTATTTTACGTACATTTGTATTTTAAATAAATGATTATCTACTATAGGTTCATCAGGGGCCATACTTGAATTACATAACGGATTCTAGGCCCTCTCCAACCCCCCCCCCTAGCTCCCTGTGATAAATCGTACCAAAATGTTTCTATCCCTCACCCCTCTTACTGTACGTTCTTATGGTTTCCAGAAATAATAAGATATTCCCTGAATTTCACCAAACCAATTTTTCATTTTCCCTGCTCATTAAAAATCAAATATCAACAACAATATTTCATACAAAAATTTTAAATTTTCAAATTTATTCATTTAGTTTCAAATGAAAAATGACGTTTTTACCTTACAGGATTATTTTTCAACAGCTTGATTAAAAAAATATATGAAAAAATCAACAAAGTAGTTAAACTTTTATCCACGCACTTGACCACTCAATGTAAAAATATCAGTTTTCAGCAAAAATAGTTCAACTTTCAAACAAAGAGATGAATTTTCAACTAGAAATATAAGTGAGCAAACATTCTTGAAACTCAGTACCCTTATGTTTTCCTGGTCGCCACAAAATGGCGGACTAACTTTTAAAAAACTGACGTTACGTTCGCGAAAAAAATAGGAGTCACAGCGAAGCAGCGCTGAGCTTTTTTTGAGATCATGTTTTGCAATAAACTTTTGGTTTGCTAAAAATTTCTGACAAGGAAACTTTGAGGTCACTACTATAATACTTCATGCGTTAATAAAATACAACTTGTATTGAAATCTTATCATACGAACCTTCAGCAACTCTCTCCATATGTTGTCAATAAAATCGCGCACTTAGAACAAAATGTAGAGCACTTGCAACCGAGCTCATAATTTGACGTTTCGACACGTCTCGCGCAAGTATGGGAGCACGCCATCTTTCGGGCCCTCTTAAAGCCCGCGTGCGTAAGACAGAGCCCAATACTTCCAGAATTTGATGCAGAGATTAATTGTTTATAGAATACCGTATTTAGTTTTACGTAAAAAATATCGATTTTTTAAATTTTAGCCAGCTTTTCCTGCTATTCCGACCACTGCGGATCGTGAACTATTAAATCAACCTCCAGTGTGCCGATCCGTTCATCATACTTTAAGATATCTGTCTTTATATCATTAATGGAGGCTTTGATTTCAGAGAACAATTCAAGTTGTTTCCACTCAAATTCTTTTAAGAAATTCTGAACACTGTCCTGCGTCTGTACTACCGCAACCTCCTGTGCATCTATGATGGCAAGGCGTACTGCATCTGTATACTCTTGTGGCAAGGCACCAGTGACCTCGCACGTGGAAGTAAGCGTTATATTGGACTGTGCAGTCTGTGCAGGCTCAACGTATCCCGAACGTATTGTACACTTAACATGCGTGAAATCATTTTGGCCTTTCTTAAATTTTTCAAAGTTTTTCTTAGTTATACTAATATTGATACATGCTAAATGCAATGAAGCACCACACTTATGAAAAGAAATGGAGTCCAATGCTCCTCGGGAAAGCGTTTTGTTGCATTCTGAACACTCACACATTATTTGAAATGGAAGTTGTAACAGTCTCTCGTCTTTATTCAGAGTACATTCGCTGCAGGCTCCTTCTAAGGTATCGATGCCTCTCCTACTTGTTCTTCTCCTTGGTTGTGGTTTTGTAGTCGGCCAGAGCCGAGAATTCGATCATAAATATAGTTTGTTTCTTGAAGTTCTATAGAACGATGTCACGCCTCGAATGAGAAATGAGTCTGTTGTCCAAAAATTGCACTTCTAGAATATTTGGCCCATCTCGTTTTGGACAATTGTCTCTATCTCCCTCTAAGCGTTCGCAGGGACCTGGATAGTATGTGTTTGAGGTAGTTCGGATGTGTATGACCCGCTCTGCACATATCGCCTGGAACTTCTTGGCGTAAAATATCCCTGTACCGAGGGTTACTGCTGAATATTGCTACAAAATGAATAACCAGTCGCGCACAATGGTCCAAGCATGGTCCCCAAGAAAAAAAAACCTCAAACCAAGGCGTAAGCAAACGTGCCGAAGGTTGCGTGGTACCAGTTAGTGGCGTCTTCACCGGTTCCTCTAGGAAACCGGACGATCTACCAGAGGATATAGTCTTACCCTTGTATGCGGAGCTTTGCGAGGGCTGACAAAAACTTTCCCTAGCGGCCCGTGGCAACAACAATGGTAACACCATACATAGTTATAAGTGCGGTTCGAAGCAATCGAACGCGCAGGGCTCCCGACAATGTGCCGAACAAGAACACCGACGACTCTAGAGTTTCAACGGTTCTTCTGCGGCAAACCCGGATATCGAAAGCATAAGGTCACTTATGTATTTTACTTATTTTTTATTTTAAATCTATGCCATAAATTCAAAGCAACTGAATCTCACTATAAGGATTGTCGAGGAGTATACTTGGGAGATTGAAATGCATTTTGGGTTAGAAAAATGCGCTAAGGGTAATTTCATGCGAGGAAAACTTACTGGCGTACCTAGAAACCTAGCGCTTGTTAACAGAAGCGCTATAAGCGAGGAGTTTACAACTTGTCCGATGGAGTGTACACTGACTTCAAGGGGATTCAGTGTCTTAATGCGAAGTCAAGTGACTTCATGCCAGTGACTTCAACGAATATGTACACACGACTTCACGAGTTGTTGAACTATCGTCTATACGTCAACTTGGCGTTGGAGAGACTTTGTGCGCGAAAGATCCGCATTTAGGACGTAACATCTATAAATAATGCTATCCATTTGGAGTGGTTCAGTTAAAATTGGACGAGCTTATATCCCTCGACATCGGGTCACGAAAGGTTATGGATATGAACAAAGGCTGGCACCTTTAGTCGTCCGTTCCGCGACTCTACATCTCACGCTGTCGAGGTGGTCGCGCAATGCTAAATCTTCAATGTCCTCACAACAGGATCATTCTGGGTACAGCATATATAGTCGAAAATGGACGAGACACTCTTCTTAAAATTGTGAGGAAACATAAAGAAGTGGGCAACAAAGCGTTCTTATACAAAGCTGCGGAGGAGGCTGTTGAAACATACCGTTGCCATATTTAGTGCCAAGATATTCCCGGTAATAGCTGCACATCGTGTTATGCACGCCCTGAGGACCTAGAACACTTTCTATCTAGTTGTACAACTCACACGGGAACAACGTACATCCAAAGGCACAATGCTGTAAAAAAATTCCTTATTGCCGTAACTGTCATTCTTACATTCTTGAAAATTGTTTCTGTCGATCACTCGAGACCTGACATTGTTTTCCTCGATTTCGGGAAATGAACCACGTTCTTTATCGATTTTTCGGCACCAGCCTACAAGAACATCACAGCCACGGAGATACACAACGGATATACCCCAAATATTCAAACCTCAGTGGCTCAGATGATAGCGCGTCAGACTTCCATGTAGGAGGTCTGGGCACCGATCCCTGAGCCGGGTACCATTAGAAATTTGTCTATGTACTTCTACTGGGGCTTCAGTGGTTCGGAACCCACCTTAACATGTAGTTCCCCTCAGAAAAAGCCTCACCGTAAATAAATGTACTATTTCGAGGGCCTTACCCTGAGGGTCGAAGCTGATTTTGAGAAGACCCGAAAATGAGTCATCGATTTTCTTGCGTTTGGCGCTCTCACGTGTGAACCACGCTCAATGGTTGCTGGCCGACTTCGAGTAATGAACACACACACACACATACACTTACATAACACACCAGGAAAGTGCTTCGATTCTTTGCATCTAGCTGATGACCTCAGAGGGATCGCTTCGTCCACCCTAGTTTGGCCGTATCCCCTCTCTGCGATCGGCTAGGGAGGCTGCCGAATGGCAGGGTGGGTGAAGATCACTTTGACCGATCAACAAAGTAGGACTCATTTACGGTGCTACAAGTGAGCCTGGCACCTGAGAGGTATAATCTCAGAACGTTGGTAACAACGAAACCCACGGAGATCCAAAAACACTTGGCAAAAGATGGCCGGATTCGGAGTACTGCCTTGAGAATAAACACGGGTATAGCACAAGAGGCTTTGTATCTTGAGCGCCAGGGGTGGGATCTCACGCCCCCCCTCCGCCCACATTACAACTAACTAACCACCGAGAATATTCTATTAACCTCGTAGTCCTAATCATCAGTGCTCTTGGAGGTGCCAAGCTGTCACTGATTAATAACCTGAAAGCATCCCTGTTTGCTTGTGTGTCAACGAAATGCTAAGACACTGGAAATGCAGAAGTCGGTATATCACGCTCGCGAGACGTGGTTACAGCTGACACGTTACCGCCATTTTGCCAGTAGCGGGTGCAATTATCATTAGAATGGCACCTGCTCCCGAATTCTCCTTGGTACCGCTAACATTGTCGAAAATGAAAAAAATCTTTTCTTGAATATGATCCAGATACCTTCATTTTGAAAGCAAAAATAAATAAAGCAGAGGTTGAATAATTCTGCCAACAGCTCCTCAACAAGAAAATGTACGGAAACTTTGCAGAAATGTCGCAAATCAGCTCTTGTTGAAATAAGTAGCTTTTGCTTTCCTCAGATCATCAAGACTTAATTAAGATACAGGCTGTTTCACATTCAAGTTCCCAACGATAGGCGCAGAACGTATCATGCACACGCTGAGTACCTAGTATACATACTATCAGGGTGTACCACTCACGCGGGAACAACGTACATCTACAGACAAATTGCAGCCCTAAGAAAGTTTTAATATCATCTTTGTCGCTCTTACGTTGTTGGTCGCAACAATGTCGTGCTGAACGCTCCGAGAGAGATATAGTCAACTGTCAAAAACGAGAATTGCTAAATTTCCTGGAACTACGTCCTTCCGACTGCAGTCTCCATTGCGCACTTAAGGCCTAACATAGTTCTCCGGGATTTCAAGAAACGAACTATATTCATATAGTCCAGGTTTGAAACTAATAATTAGCAAAGCACTGTGTGCAAAAAATTGTCAAAGATAGCAAAAACGGGTTTTTATTTATGGCAACGAAACTATAATTCTGACAGAAAAAACGTAAGTTAAAAAATATAAATTTTGCAAATATCTACAAAATGACGGGAAGTGCGTTAATATTCGTTCATTTATTTACTTGAAAAAAAATTTGTTGGTTTTATTAGTATTCACAAAAACTTATTTGTTATTCAAAAATTAGTCAAAGTAGGCCTCGAGCTTTTATACGGTAGAATTTTGTAGCCTATTAAGACGCTGAAAGTCTCAACAGAATCTTAAAACAAAATATTTTTCAATTTCGTGAAAAAGATTTTTCGAAAGAAAAATTGAAAAAAAAATGTTGACAAGAATATGCAAAACATATGTTACGAAAAAATTGGTTGAAAAAAAGAATTTATTACAAAAATTATGTAAAAAATTCTATGAACAAAATTTTTTTAATTATTTTTCAAAATTATTTTCCTTAAAAAAACTGAATTAAGTAGTTGAAACCTCCCCATGCAAACTTTTCCTCGCCTCACTTACCTACCCTAAAAGCTGAATTTTTTTTCAACGGAATTCCTACACGTTTGGCCTATAGGATATGAACTAAAGTAGGTGATTTCATTCTACAAAAGTTTTACTTTTCATAATAATAATGCATGAAAGTGGCTCACAAAAGATGATAAGTTTTTTTCTTATAACAAATTAAGTAATTCTGAAAATTTTTGTTTTATAAAGCTCCAGTTCGTACTAAATATATAAAAGGAGTTGTACTAATTTTTATAAAATTCGAAAATCAATGCACTGTAAATTTATTGCTTATAATCGTGTTTGATTCACAGAAAAATTTACAGAAGAGGATTGATGCAATCAATAGAGGCGGCTTGGGGGAGCGACTTTCGCATTTCAGATGCAGACTCCATAATCAGTCACCACGATCAAAAACAAAATAAGAATGCATTGCCTCGTAAATGTTACAAGAAATAGTACAGCTCTTATTCTGTATTTGAAGTCAATTTCAGCCTGGTATGTTAAAAATGGACGTAACAGTAATTGTTTCAAAACATGTATCCCCCCCCCTCTTGAGCTAAAAAATCTTTTTTGAATGTGTAGAAAAATAGCACCTATCGAATTGTTTTTTACCCCGATTCCATAAAGTAAAAATTGACTTGCTTGAAAACCGCGCTGCCGCTGATTTAAATTCGGCGACCTGGGTGTGGCGGCATATCGACGCGTCGTAGCCTTAGGTGTTACATCCCAGGATCTGCAGTCAAATTTGATTCCGTTGTAGCCATTTGTTGATTCGTTGATAGAGATTTCGAAATGCTGCCGTTGAGTGGTGGAAACCACTCTCGCAACATTAGGTCAAGTTTTAAATTATAACACCATTGTTTATAATCACAAACCAACAAGATTTATTTAGTGTTTCATATTTCATATCCAAGTTGACAATTATAACTTTAATTATTGCAACCAAGTGCATGGATTTATTATAAATCGCGTTAATCTTACAAGTTCATGGTTGTCTTGATAGTTCAATTCGGTTTGAGTTACAAACTTTCTAAGTTCAAAATACAAAGATTGAGTTTCGCAGGTTAAAAGTAGTTTTCGACAGAGTTGTAGATCAGAATATCTGACAAATTTAGCTGTGCGCGCCTTTTTATAACCAAAAATATCGGAGGAGACTTATTCCATCTCCTAGGACAAGAACCAATCACATTGCTGACGTCACGGAATTTTCCTACTGATTAACCAATAATAAAGTAGGTAAATTTACTCCGCCCACAGGATATGACTCATGAAATGAGTCATTCGATGATTGAAATTTCTAAACGTGAAAAAGTCTGAATTAGTCTAAAGTCCGTTTTACATCCGGTCTGACTGGCGCTAAACCCCATTAATGATACTCAAATTAGGCCTATGACTCATCTACTAAATAAACAATTTAGTGCTAAGACGCAGTTATTGTATACTGCGTAGTCTTTCGTACTGCGTGGAAGTTTAGGCTAACATAACCTTACTTTGAGATATACAGGGAGAGACAGAGTATTGTATTAAATTTGGCTACATTAGGTACTTTCTTACTTGTTTTATATGATTACAAGCCTAATAAGAAATAACTATTACATTTTGAATTGAAAGCCTATTGCCGCACTCTCCAGAGTTCGTTAATGTATATTTCAGTTTGCAAACGGGTCACACCGGTACATTAGATATATTAACATAGTACCGGATTTCTTTCCGCCGGGTGATCTGGTGGCTTTTGATTGGTTGCGAAAATTCCTGCGACCAATTAGGGGCCACCTTTGAAATCTAATTTCGGTGTCGACCGCCGAATGCCAGTGCTCCCAATTTTAACGGCATGTGCCGTTTTAAGAACTAAAGTTTAAGGGCGCTAAGACCATAAACACCTACCTTACCGGCCTCAGTTTTTCAATTTTCTGAATTTTTTTGTGAGCGAAAGAACTTGTCTTCTAAATAAAATATCGAGCTGAAACTTTGTTAAATGTATGAGAAGACAATAAAGTACGTTTACGTACTTCACCCGAGGAGTAATTTCGCTTCAAAGGTTTATGTACATCATTCGAGTACAAATGATGCAAAAAGAAATATTCCAACTAAATGAAAACTCCGGTTGCCAGTTCGTTCGGTATTCCCGATGGGCATGAAAATGCGAAGTCTGGCCACCACTAAACGAGGCTCTATCAGCTGGCTCGTCTACATCTGAAATGTGAGGTCCACGTGGGTCCACGCTGTCAAAGATTAATGATGCGGTGTTCTTACAATCATATTTTTTAAAAGTTGTGTCCAGCATTAAAGTTGAGTGAAATATGTCGTTTCAATGTTGAATTATGTAAGTATTGAAATCGTATTATGCACTGGAAAAGTTTTTTTTACCTTTCGTTACAGGACCAAGAAGCACTGCCCTTGAATTGCTTTTAAAATTGGTCCCCAATGTTTTTGTATTACAACACTGAAACTCCTAAAACTGAATAACTTCATTCCAAACAAACAATTAAGAACAGTACTTTTAATAATTGTAGACAATATATGAATATTTCAAGTCTTTTAAATACGACGCAAGAACCTAACCTATAAGCATTTTCACAAAATTCTTTTTTTACTATATTCTGCCAACGCATTGTACGATCTGAATTCTTATTATACCGTTATCATAATTTAGAATTGAAACAATATAGCTCATCAGCTTCTACGCGTGAAACCACTTTTAATGAATGATGTTAAATTATAACTCCCGAATGCGAGTTTCATATTTTGCCCTGGAGGATAATATGGGAATGGACTAAAAAGATTTAGAATTTGCATTATCAACCGAACATTTGAATTTTCAAATCTCAAAAGATGATTTTTTTTGACGACAGGTAAATTTTCAACCCTAAAAGGTTAATTTTCTCATAAAAGAACTAGTTTCTAAAAATACAAAAATGAATGATTAAACAGTTGGAATCAACAGAAAAAGACAAATATTGAACAAATTAGTAGTTACAGAATCCATTTCAAATCAAGCAGATTGTACTCGTCAAGTCGCAGCATCTCAAGGAGATGAAATATTCTGTTTTTCAGAGGAAACTAGGCAATACGTAGTATTCCGATTTCCAAAACTACCCCTATCAGAGCACATTTAAAGAACACCGTCTACGACGCCTTCAACTAAAACCTAAAAAAATAAAAAACACAAGACATGCATTTTCAAGACTGTAGTCAATATCCTTATAACCACAGAAATATCCAGCAACCCTCAATAACTACGCCTACCTCATTTAACGAACCCCGTTTAGATTTCCTTTATCTAAAATCGCAAAAAAATGTTCAAATGGATAATAATCACAAGACACGTATTTCCCAGATTGTACTAAATATCCTTATAACCAAAGAAATATTCAAAAACCCTCAAAAACTACTCCTACCTGATTTAACGAATCCCGTCTCGACTGCATTAATCTAAAATCGCAAAAAAAAAGCTCCAAATGATAATAATCACAAGGCACGCATTTCCAAGACTGTATTGAATATCCTTATAACCACAGAAATATACAGCAACTTTCAAGAACTACCCCTACCTCATTAGCGAACCCCGTTCAGATTGCCTTTATCAAAAATCGCCAAAAAAAATTTTAATTGATAATAATCACGAGACAAGCATTTCCAACACTGTATTAAATATTCTTATAATCATAAAAATATCCAACAACCCTCAAGAACTAACCCTTCTATTTTACATGAAGGCAGTCAAGATGTGGTTCTTAATATGTGGTAGAGGTAGTTTTTGAGGGTTGTTTGATATTTCTGTGGTTTTAAGGATATTTATTACAGTCTTGGAAATGCGCGTCTTGTGATTATTATCAATTACATTTTTTTTGCGATTTTAGATGAAGGCAATCGAGGCGGGATTCGTCAAATCGGGTAGGGGTAGTTCTTGAGGGTTGCTGGATGTTTCTGTGGTTATAAGGATATTTAAGACAGTCTTGGAAATGCGTATCTTGTGATTATTATCAATTAAATTTTTTTTATGATTTTAGATGAAGGCGTGTGTGAAGTTTTTGAGGGTTTTTGAATATTTCTTTGGTTATAAGGATATTTAGTATAATCTGGGAAATACGTGTCTTATGATTATTATCCAATTGAACATTTTTTTGCGATTTTAGATGAAGGAAATCTAAACGGGGTTCGTTAAATGAGGCAGGGGTCGTTCTTGAGGGTTGCTGGATATTTCTGTGGTTATAAGGATATTGACTACAGTCTTGAAAATGTGTGTCCTGACGGGGTTCGTAAAATGAGGTAGGGGTAGTTCTTCAGGGTTTTTGAATATTTCTTTGGTTATGAGGATATTTAGTACAATCTGGGAAATACGTGTCCTTTGATTATTATCAATTTGAACATTTTTTGCCGATTTCAGATGAAGGAAATCTAAACGGGGTTCGTTAAATGAGGTAGGGCTAGTTCTTGAGGGTTGATGGATATTTCTGTGGTTATAAGGATATTTACTACAGTCTTGAAAATGCGTGTATTGTGTTTTTTATTCTTTTAGGTTTTAGTTGAAGGCGCCGTAGACGGTGTTCTTTAAATGTGCTCTGTTAGGGGTAGATTTTGAAATCGGAATAATACGTATTGCCTAGTTTCCCCTGAAAAACAGACCGTTTCATCTCCTTGAGATTCTGCGACTTGACGAGTACAATCTGCTTGATTTGAAATTGATTCTATAACTACTAATTTGTTCAATATTCGTCTTTTTTCGTTGAATCCAACTGGTTAATCATTCATTTTTGAATGGTTGAAAACTAGTTTTTTATGTGTTAATTTAACTATTTTATTGTTGGTTTTGAACCACTCTTTTAGTTGAAAATTCAACTAATTGGTTAGAAATTTATGAATTTACTTAAAGTTTGTCCTACGGTAAAAACTTCAAATATTTTGTTGAAACTACAACTATTTTGTTAAATTCATTTTAGCTGTTCGAAATTTCAACTGATTTGTAGAAAATTCGTTCTTTTGCATTGAAATTTCACCTTTATGGCAGAAAAGTCATATTTCAAGTTCAAAAAATGCATCCAGTTTTCATTTCGTCGAAAATAACTTTTTGCGAATTTCCTCCTCGAATAAAGCACGTCAATGTAGTTTATTGTCTTCTCATACATTTAGCAAAGTTTCAGCTCGATATTTTATTTAGAAAAAAAGTTCTTAGATTCCGAAAAAAATTCAGAAAATTGAAAGATTGAGGCCGGCAAGGTAGGTATTTATGCGCGTCACATGCCCTTAAGAAACCATGATCGTAGCTTACGGACCCTACAACTTCTCACATACGTTTTAAAATAACCATTAGAATATTACTCGTCGAAAGCCAATAGCTAGGGAATAACTCAATTAATTCAAGGTAGAGGAGCGGCGCTGAATGCGGCACGGCGGCTAATATGGCGCGTTCGAGTTTTCGAATATTAACTCATTTTCTGCTTCTGGAGGTAGTTTCATTATATGTATATATGTTTCCAACGTTACATTATCAAAAAATTTTGGATAATTAAATTAATTGAGTGACTTTTACGACGAAAAGTTCGTTTTTGTTCTTTCGCTTGTATTGTCAGAGTAGCTAAAAACAAGTAAAAAATTACAGAAACGTGGGGTGATCGCTAGAGAGATTGATCAGCAGCCTGGGTCGGAGCAGTGTTGTGGAATGAACGTGTTATTTAAATGAGTGACACGAGAATTCTAGGTCAATCTAAACTATCTATACCTTACATCTATATACCTATCTACCCTATACCTAGATACCAATCCACACACTACTTCTTTCCAACCGAGCAATTCACGCCCACCCCGAAAGGGAAATGTCTTAATGATATAATTATAATAATAATATATAATAATCCACGATTCATTCTTTCTGTCCACATTGAAGCTCATATCGCGTGTTTTTGTATCGCTACTTTTTCTATTATATCAAAATTTTCAAGTAAAAATGAAAGTGATCGTTTTTTTACACAAATCACATTTTATAGTAAAAAAATATATCAGATCATTTTGAATGTCACTCAATACTACATCATATGATACTTAAAAATATTCATACATAATCTTTAAATTTTCTAGAATTTCAATTTAAAATTAAAGTTTTGAAAAGTATTTGGTTTTCAATTTCTTAAGTTGTTAAGGTTTTCAATTTCAAATTTCACAATGTTGTAATTTAAAATTCATATATTGAAAATATCAGGACAATTTCACTATTAAATCTTGCACAATTGTAAAATTGTATATTGAAAGCCTTGATAGTTTGTTTAATTTGTTTAACTTTCAACGTTCCCTAGTGGATTTTTTTTCATTTTCAATTTTTTCCATTCAAAGTTACTTCATTGTGAAGGTTTCTTTTTAGAATAATCAACTTTTTACGGTTCATAATTGAACATTTTTCCAATTATAACGATGAAAGGATGGTGAATTTATTTTTGGATCTCAGAAACATTTCTCAAAGTAATTTTAATAT
This sequence comes from Andricus grossulariae, assembly GCA_011634705.1. Taxonomy (NCBI): domain Eukaryota; kingdom Metazoa; phylum Arthropoda; class Insecta; order Hymenoptera; family Cynipidae; genus Andricus; species Andricus grossulariae. The sequence continues at coordinate 96,087,643 of JAABKJ010007545.1, forward strand.
TAAATAATAATCTTTTTATTTAATAACAATTTAAAATTCTAGAATTTCAGAAGCTTTGACTTTGAAATATTGAATTTTAAATTATCCAGTATTCAAAATTGTAACCTGAAATCATTTAATTTTGAAGATTTTTTAATTGTCCTTTTACGAAATTTTAATATGAAATCATTCAATGTCGAGATTTTTCAATTCAAATAAAATTGCTCAATATTGAACGCTTTGAATTAAACATACCATTTCAATTTTGAGGCCTTCTGATTAAAATTTTTTTTAAATTATTAAATTTTAAACGCTATCATTTAGAAATCATACAAGTTCAAATCCTTTTCATTCCACTCGAAATATTCTTCTTTTTACAAATTTTACCTTATCTAGAATTGTTTTATTTTGAACGTTTCAATTCAAAATCGTTCAATATATATATATTTTTAAATTTCAGGCGCTTTTAATTCAAAATTATTCATTATTGTTTCAAAAATATGAAAAACTCATAATATTTAAAACTTTGTTTATTAATGCGTTCTTAAATTGTGTATATTTTTATTGTTAGGAAATAAAAATCTGGGGAAGTGAACGCGCGCTTCGCGCGCATGCATTTAATGTTATTTGTTAAAAAAAAGATACTCTTCCTTTAAAATTATTTATTTCTCTTCACTTTTTTCAAAGTAGTACAAATATGTAGATAGCTTAATCATTTAGTCACCTGGAAAATTCTTCGCTAACTATATTTGCTTTTACAAATTAAAATCGAGTTAAAAGTCAGATATACTTATACTGAAAAGAGAAGAAATTCTTATAGGTATAATTCAAACAATTTGTATTTATCAGAAACTAAATTGACTGGATGTTGTGATATCATTTTCGTTTTATCATCTTTTTAGATGTTAATTACTAATTTGAATATATTTCATTTAATAATTAATTACAATGCAAATGCACTATGCCATTATATTTAATACAATTATTATAGTCTTTGCTCGTATAAGGCACATCGTAAAAGAGTCATTGGGCTTCTATTATACAACGCTGCTAACAGTATATTTACAACACTGATTTATATAAGGGTTTGAATTCTATCGATCAATCAACCCTCTGATAAAAGCTTGACGATGCCCTCTGAGAATTATAGACCTTTAACAGTTGGAAAAGGGACTTTTTCGGGGAAAAAATCAGCCAACTGCTCAAATATTAAGGGATCAAACCTTTATTTTTAAAATACTCATTAAGGATCGTGCTTTAATGCAGTACTGTACGTTTGAAAACAAAATTGTAATAGTTTGTTATTTAACTTGAACAATGGAATTGGTTACGTTTGAGCTATCTACTTTGCTCTATTTATTGATATTTAATCAAGAAGATATAGAATTAGTAAATATGCTTTCGTTGAATAGAAATTTGAATTGTAGACGTAATTTCTACATTCGCTTAATGGTTATAAACAAGTAAATGCATTTGTTGCATTTCCTGAATTTGAATAGTTACATAGGTTTTGTTATTAAAACGTTTAATATTAATGTTTAATAGTGAAGGGGCACCAAATATCAATAAGAATTAATAGTTTAAATAAGTTTTATAAACAAATTCACTTATTTGGCACTTCCATGCATAGCGAATTTTTCTTATCTGCAAAATCATTTGTTTTCATCTAAAGATCAAAAGTTGTGCACAATTGACTCCTATCCAACAACATTTGTCATTGCCATAAATGATTTTTCGCATCATCTGTCATTTGTTTATAAAAAGAAATGATTACGCAGAACAATGACAAATTTTGTTTGATGTTAGTTTATTATGCACAATAAGTTTTGTTCTTCAGATGGAAAGAAATGATTCCGCAGATGAGAAAAAAATATTCTACGCATAGAAACGCCAAATAAGTGAATATGTTTATATACATTGTTTATAACAAAGACCAAAGTTTTTGGATGGTTGTCTATTGTGTACAGGTTTTTTTCTCTAGATGGAAAGAAATGATTCCACAAAAGAGAAAAATTTCCTATGCATAGAAATTCCAATTAAATGAATTTGTTTACAAACATTGTTTATAAAAATGACAAATGTTATTTAACGGAAGTCTATTGACTACAAGTTTTATTCTTTAGATGTAAATAAACGATTCCGCAAAAAATAAAAGTTTGCTATGCACAGGAATGCCAATTAAGTGGATTTGTTTATAAAACTTGTTTAAACTGTTAACTTTTATTAATGTTTGGTGCTCGTTCACAATTAAACATCAATTCAATACATTCAAATACCAAAAATGCAACAGATAAAATGTTTAGTTAATTATTTGTGTATAACAATCAAACAAATCCAGGAATTAAATCCACCATTAACATTTCTATTGAACGAAAGTATATTTACTAATTTTATATCTTTTTGAGGAGTTAATTAATTAATTAAATTAATATATAATTTAATAATAATATTAAATTAATAATTAATTAATTAATTAATTAAATTAATATATATTTTTTAAATGTGCAATTGAAGTACGATCCTTCATAATTATTTTAAAAAAAGCTCTGATTCGTTGAGATTTAAGGAGTCGGCTGATTTTTCTCCCAAAAAAGTCTTCTTTTCCCCACTGTGAGTCATATTAAAATATTAATGTCTTCTATAAGCAAGCTTTTTTTAGAAAATTCTAAATCTATAACCCTGTATTTTTGAAATTTAAAAATCGTAAATTGTAAATTTTAACTTATAAACAGAAATTTGGGATGTGAAATATTCTTTCGATTTTACGTATTGGAAACAACAATGGTACTGTAAAAAGAAAAGACCTTTTCTGCTTTTTCAATATAAGGAACATCATTTCTAACTAAATCTTCTTCTTTAAAAAAGTACATTAGAGAAAATGAGCCGGAAATATTTATGTTTGGAAGCATATTTTTCACTGGTACTCTATTTTATATAGCTTCTTACATAATAAGGTTTAGTTAGAAATTATATGTTTCTTAAATAATCTTTCTCCAAAATGTTAAACAGATATGAATCGTTTACAACTTTCTACGTTTGGAATCTTCAAGCTTGGACTACTATAACAAATTAGAATTTTTATTCAGATTAATTAATTTTAATTGTATCTTGAATATTTAATGGCTTGATCTTCTCTACGAGGATGTAAAATGCCCCAACTTTCTGAACGTTCGATGGTTGGAGAACAAGATTTTTTTCCCGGCACTCGACAAAAACGTTAATGCAAGGTCTTGCAAGTCGCGATGTCCCATAGCGTTATCGTCGATCGAAGAAAAGGGAGAAAAAATGAAATAAAAGACTTTACTTAACGGAGTTAAGTAGCTTCTTGAAAGGCGAATCGTTAACTACATGGTCGAAACAGGATTGGCTAAAGCAGCTAATTACGAAATAACTGCAAGATTTAAAACTGATTAATTAAAGGAATAATTAAGTACCGGTCGTAAATCTCGGAAAAAGGACATCAAGATGGACTATTTTTTTAACACTTCTTTTAAAAAATACGTAACAACCTCTTATTCTATTTCCTCCCTTCTTTTCCCGCCACTCGATCGTTTGTAAAAGAAAAATTTTGTAACACATAAAGTTTGTACATTTTATTTTAAATTATAGTTTTCTAATTAAATGTGGATCGAATGAGGGCACATACATTTTTTCGGCTCGAGCGGGATGAGTTCTCGTAGTTTTCAAATGTTGTTTAGAACATTCATTTTTTTAAATTCAATTAATGTAAGAAATTTGCTTGAATTCTGTAAAAAATATTTTCAGAAGATATGTGCCCTTGTTCGATCCGGCAACCTAATTACGTCACACATTTTTTGCGAATTTTTACCCCTTCCCACCACAAGGGAATACTCCTACAAAATTAGAACTTATAAAAATAAGCTTATAGTCATCTAGTAGAAAAATATTAATCAAAAACTTACTTGTGTATAATTCTTTTTTTAATTACTAGTATACATCTCCAATTATTTATTATTGGTTATGTATTTTTCTACTTTTTTCGATAAGCTGAAGGTGACCTAAAATAACATTTGAAATCCCTCAATTCCCGTGAATAAATTCTTTGAAATTTCATTAAAATATTATAAAAGTCCGTGAATCCTTTGAAATCCTTTGAAATTCCTTCGAAATCTTTTAAAATCCCTTGAAATTTTTTAAATTTCTTAAAAATTATTTGAAATCTTTCAAAATTCCCTAAAAGCTTTCAAATCTTTTGGAATGCTTTGAAATCCCTCAATTCTTGTGAATACATTTTTTGAAATTCCATTAAAGCATTATAGAATTTCTTGAAATTAAAATCCTTGAAAATTCCTTGAAATTTTTAAAATCCCTTTAAAATATTTTGCAATTTCTTTACTTTTTAAAGGTCATAGAAATTACTCAGAATCTTTTTAAATACCCTAAAATCTTTAAAATCCTTTGCGACCTCTGAAAATTCTTGAAATATATTGAAATTGATTTTGTAGTTAGTAGAATCTTTAGTTGTAAAATTACTAAACTTTAACGTTATTATACACTGGAAGTTTGATTTAAGACCGGTTTCGAGCAAAGATTGCAGTGGCCTTCAACATAAATCCAGACAATCTAAACGTAAACAGCCAGGGCCGCGTTAACTATTTTTGTTGGATTTGGACGCATGTTAACAGCTGACGCAACTACCGCGCTGAGGGTACTGCCCTCTTGCTGTTCCTCTCTTTCGGCCCTGCGGCTCCCCTCATCGGGAAACTGCCGAGGACATCAATTCTCGGAACGTCGTCAATCAGAAATTCTTAAATTTAAGTTTAATTGTACTATAATTTTGGATACTTGGACTTCCTAAAAAGATGTTTTGTTAAAAATATTACGTAGCAGTATCAATTTATCCCTCCTCCCATTTAACAGATCGACCCCCCCCCCCCGACCCCCTAGTTGTTACGTAATTTCTGGATGGTCCCTTATCTAGAACGATGTATAAAGTTTTTGTCTCCGAAGAGTCTGTGATAGATCTTGAAATTCTTAAAGGAATTTTCAATGAAAGTTACTTTTCTTTTTTAATTAAGAAAGAATTAAAAGGAAGAGCGGAACTAGATCATTTGAAGGTCGTGGCTACTTCTACAGTAACTTCCGTATATAAATAAATTTGGCAAATCAATCTGCCTATTATTATGTTGTTCCCGTGTTGAAGTATACTAATTTTGAAAATTGACTTGTCAAGATCAAAATCCCATATAAATTGCATTGGGAATATCAGCGCCCTCAACTCTGTAGCACCTTTTCATTGTGTTCTCCGAGGTGGAACCTTGTCATTTGGACACGTCGAAATATTGAACTATTTTTTTTACAAATAAAACCATTTTTCTCTGAGTCTAAGAAATAATCTTAAAAGATGGAAGAAGCCTCTAATTTAAATATCTGCCATTATAACTAAGTCGGAACAAATTTCCTCTATAATTCAATGAATTCATATAATTGAGATCGTTTTTTTGTCTCTTCTTGTTCATAAGTGATATCGCAACATACTAGTTACTTGTATGTAGAATGAATCCCCGTTCTTATTATGATAAACTCTGTGGTATATCCACCTCGCCAGCGAGCGTGCTTTTTTAATTGTTAATGGGAGTTACGCCCCTTCGAATCATTCTGACCATGGAACGAGTTTTGCTTCCAGTACTGGAGAACTGAAGAAATATGCAGCTGCTAAAACCTGAAACAATATTTAGTTGAAGTTTGATTTGCTAATGTCGGGCAAATTTTCGCCTCGGCCTGAAACTCGATCTCTCTGAGATATTTGTAATAAACAAGAATCAGAGGTTGCATTGGTCATATTATTAAGGCCAATTTCAAGACTTCAAGATACTTTGCCTCGAGATGCTTTCGATAAAACCGATTTCATCGTCTCAATTTGAAAAATGAAAAGAATTTGAAGACTTTTCTTATTTATTTTCCTTCAAAGCTTCCAGAATAATTATGGAAAATAATTTTTTTTAAAACAAGCTTTTATTAAAACATACTAAAAAACAAAATAATTCCCTCTAAAAAGGGGGCTTGCAATAATTATGATTTTTATAATAATATAATGTCACCTAAAATAAAAGTCGCTGGAATATTATACGTTTGTGTTTGGAGGAATAATTTTTTTAATTTCAAGGTTTTGTTAAGCCTACTTTGTCCCACAATACCCTATATCCCAATTATTTTTAGTTGAATTGAAATAAATTCGATTGAAAATGAGTAAGCATAAACGTGTCCTTGAATACATCTTTTCTTTTTTCAAATTTATGGCGTTTAATCTTTTAAAAGAAAGCTTAAAATCTAATTGCTAAATACACGAATTTTTCAGAAACAATTGCAGAATTACAAAATTAAGCTTTTTTCTCGTTTCCAATTATAGTTTCAGAGTTATATTAAATTTTTTAATGTCCCCGAGTTTTTATGTTATCCGATACCAAAAAAGTTTTAAATTAATTGTATGGCTTAATTAAGAGTTCAATTTCTACATTTAAATTGGTTAATAATGGAAGATTATTGAATATGCATCAACATGTAAAACGTTAATTACACTCAAATTGTCTGTATTTCACAAAAATGAAGAATTTTGCAGCCCGAAAAAGATCGTACAACAATTCGCTATCATCAAGTAATACAAGTTTAGTATTAGAAGAACCATATTTTGGAGGTGAGTTTATGAAGAAAATATTAATGAAAACATGTATTTCTTAAATGTAAAAGACTTGATTGTTAGGTTATCCCTAGGTAGAAATATACCTACTTTAAAATAATCAACATTTTTTGGATAACATTGTCATCCGGTGAAACAAAATTTATTTTCATTGAGTGACGTTAGTTATAGGAAGAAAAATAATCGATATTCCCATTATTTTTTAATAACAAAGACATTAAATAACCTGAAAGTCATGAAGTTACATGTTTTATTAATTATATTGTAAATAAATTCAAAAATAAATCTCAATTTACCCATATGGCGGTACTAAAAGCAGATATAATTATTATGTCGACATAAAAAATATTTTAATGACTTAAATTCAATATTTATCATAAAATTATACAAAACTGAAATTTTAAATAAGTGCCTACTTCATCATCTTGCCTATTACTATTTTACACTTATTGTGATTAATATGAATAGAAACAAAAAGTTTTATGTTGTTCTGAAATACTTCCGGAGAAAAATGTTAATTGAATAATTCCAACGTTTTGATTTTGACCCTTATAGAGAAAAAGATTTTTATATTTACGCCCTGCGCCTTTATTTTATGTCACATTATTGTTATTATTATTATATAATTATTATTGCAAGCCCCCCACGGTGAGCTTCTATCGTTTTCAACCTGAAAGTTCTTGCAATCGACTTTTCTTTACAGAATACCTTTTTCTAATGATTTTGAAGTGATTCATACTCAAAACGAAAATAAAACAGAGAGCCCTTTTTGAAATAGGTAAAATTCAAATTTTAGAATTACTTTTTTACATATTTTAAAATATTATTTAGGAAGTGCTATTCTGCATTAAAAACTGAGTAAAAAAGTATCATACAAAATTGGATAAATTAATAACTGCGTTTTATAGAGGCTTTGGTACAAAATAAAATGGTTTTTTGTCATCAAGGTTATTAGAGCATTTTGCACTCGACTTTTCCTTATTTTTAATCACTTTTGGATAGTTCTTATCGTTTAAAATATTTAAAGAAAAAAAGTATCGAGCCTTTTTTAACATTTTTGCATAATTTTGATTGAGTTTCTTGTTGGGCGTAATACTAAGGAACCTTAACTAAAAAAAACAGTTAAAAAGTTGAAATTTTTTGGATCATCAGAAAGATGCTTTCTGTCAAGAAACAAAGAATTCAACAACTGAAGAGTGCTCTACAACAGTGCATCATGCGCAACTTATCATAAGGGTCATATAATACGTGAATATAGGTAGGGAATAATCCTTATGGAAAGTGGCTGTTCTTATAAGAAGCAAAAATTTGGGAGGTTTTCCGAAAAATATGCGAGATACGGGACAAAGTTCGAATTAAAAGTTGTTCTCATTGAAGAGATCTACAAGAAGTTCTTTTTCCATTTTTCGAAATTTTTGACCGCTTTTTTAGTATTTCCAAAAATATGTATTTTCTTCGCAACATAGTTGTCAGGACGGAGTAAAAATACCAAAGTTAATTGAATCGTTTGAGCTAAGCGAAAAAGTTTTGTGGGTTCACATCCAAACAAAGTAAAAAAAAAAAGTTGAAATCGGTTAATATCTTGTGTTCTCCTTTTTTGATTCGAAAGGTCAAAATTTCGAAAATTCAAACAAAATTTTCTATAAGCTCAAACATTAAGGCGATTTTTTCATATGTACAGTTTTTGTTAGTGAACGATAATAAAAAATTAGAATTTTTTTGAAAATGTGCAAAAAACATATTTTTTCATATTAAGTCATATGCACACTTTTTTGAAAAAAATATAATATTTAGAACCTAAAATTTCTTCAGCGGAAATAAAAAAAATTTGTTCTTTATTTTGCTCTCATAAGAAAAATGTGTGTTCATTAAAACATTCCAAAACCACAAAAAAATTAAAAAGAACAAAATCCAAAAATTACGAAAGAAAATTTCCGAAAATGAAAGGTGATACTATGTTTCTTTGGTTCAAACTGAGGAAACTGTACATACAAAAATTCGTCATAAATTTGTAACCAATAGGATTTTTTTAAATTTGAAAATAATTTTCGATTTTTCGAAACAAATAAAAAAATTGTTGTGATAATCTTGTAGGGTACTCAAAAGGAAACGTTTTTCTTCTCTTGACTTTTTTTCATATCGTGCGTTGTTCGGCTTAAAATGTTAATTTTCGTTTACTTTTTGGATTTTGAAAATGCTATAACTCTGAGAATTTTCTTTTTATCGAAAAATTTCATTAGAATAAACTGTTTATCTTTTTGAGTACTACTAATAACCGTACATAGAATTTTCTAATCTTGAAAAAAGTGGTCTCAAAATTTTTCAAAATGTGCTCACTTTTTGCATTTTTATCCAAAATAGCTGGCAAACGAACTCGTCCTTTCTTTTCAGGCCTTCAAAAAAGTACACGATGCGACAGACAGACGGACAGACAGACATCTTCGTAAAAATCGTTTTTTCTGACTCAGGGGATCTCAAAACGTTGACATTTGATTGGATCCGCGAAAGTCATTTTTCACATAAAACCAATACCTTTTCATTAGGATGATAATGTAATAATTGAGCGTTTTTTTTTTTACTTTCTTCGGATGCCCACCCATACAACTTTTTCCCTCAGCTTAATCGGTTCCATTAATTGTAGCATTTTCTCTCTGCCCTATAATAGTTGTATTCTTTTCTTATTTTTAAAGAATGTGTAAGAAGTTGATTATAATCCTCAAAACAAAAAACATTAGTAACATTGTTTTTATTTTTTATAACTTTTTTTAGAACATTGTTTTTTGGAAATTTAAAAAAATACAGTTTTTCAAATAACGCCTAAACTGTGTACAGGTTATTCTTTCCATATAAATTTATGAAGATGGGAACGTTAGTGACATTTATGTTCATCAAAATCTAGAAACATTTTATCTCAATATATTTTGGACTTCAAATTTAAACAAATTTGCAATAGAATGTAAATTGTATTGAAAGTAAACGGTTTAAAATCTAAATTTCAAAAGAAAACTTCTTTGCAACATTTCAGTTGTAAAGGATTTTAAAATAATTTTAACTTATGGTATTAGTTTTTTTCTACAGCAGCAACAGTACAATCATACCTCGTTTAAAACAGAGACTCGAAATAATACTCAAGTATGTAGGGGAAAGTGGGGTATGGCAAAATAGATTTCTTTGGTACTTAAGAAAGATATTTTATGTGAAAAAACTAATATGAAACTCAAGAAACACGAGCATTATTAGCAAGTCACCGTGCCCCGCACTGACACTATACCCCACTTTCCCCTCCAGTGTTGTTATAGAAGTCGAATTTAAAAACCCCAAGACAGTTATAAGTTTCCGAGGTCAACATTTAAAAAATTTATTGGAAAACTTTTTTAAAAAATTCTGTTCAAAATTTGAACTCAAATCAGACTTTTTTGCACCGAGTTCAACCCTGGGGTAGAATCTGGGGGGAAAATTCTAAAAATTACTAAACAATTTAGCAAAATACTATGTAGATAATTTCCGCCGGTACTGTACATAAAATTATTGATGAGTGCAAATTTTAAAAGGCTTTCGACCATTATTTCATTCAAACAAAAATTTTTTATATAGTAAAAGAGCGATTAGTATGTAATAGTAAAAAAAGTAACAGGTTCCCGTGCTTATTCAAATCGTCAGAACGTAACTTAATCAATTCCTATAAATCTGAATTTGTAAACTAAGCAGAAAAGTACTAAAATAATTATTAAAACTTCAAAAAGAAATAGAAATAAAACTTTTGTAGGCTCTGTTCCAAAATTGCAGGGCTTTTTCAGGTTTTCCAGGTTTTCCAGGTTTTGTTGAAACCATGATATAAGTTCTGTTCGATACAATGAACATTTTTTTAAATATAAAATTGATTACATTTTCATCATTTTTTTTATTAAATTTAATACTCAACATCCAATGCTAATTACAGGATTCCAAACTTACAGTAAGTGCTTGTTTATCGAGCACAAAAAACAATGTTTTTAAACATAAATTTAAAAAATAAAACAATGCCACTAATGTTCTTTCTACCTTAGGATTATAATCAAGTGACTTCTTACACGGTCCTAAGCTCTCAGAAAGGAATACAACTATGTTGCAAAAAAATACATATTTTTGGAAATACACAAAGAACGGTTCAAAATATCGAAAAATGCAAGAAGGAAATTTTTGCATGCCTCTTTTAGGAAAATAACTTTTTTCCATATCTCATTTATATCAAAAAAGCCCAAATTTTTTATTTTCAGAAAAATAGAGTTTTTTTAGTTGTTGAGTTTTTAAACATTTCTTTCCAGATTTGGAAAATTTGGCAAACTTCCCACAATAATAAATATGAAAAAGTCAATTTTTTACCTTATGAAAAAAATACTGAATTCTAAAACTTTTTTTATCAAAAAGAACTCATATACCAAGTTGCATGCCTTCTTAACGATTTGAGTCAAAATTGGAATACAAGAATTGACCCCTTACATACCCAATTACCCACATAGCCCAATAAATAAAAACTTGTAAAATAGAAATAATTCGACAACTTGACAAATTAATTAAATTTGCAAAAGGAAAAGAAGAAAGTTCCTAGAAGAATCGATAAAGCACTTACATTTGGATAAAAATCTGAATTTATTACATAATTAAAGTAATTCTGGATAAATGCCTGAAAGGACTGTATGAGTATTACTATATGGAAGCATATCATAAAGTGCGTTTGGCGCCGAGCATTATTACTTTCGATGACTACAGTATTAAAAGTTCTATTACCGAGACTGCATTTACTGTAAATATAGCCTCCGATGTGTAATAACGTACCTTCGCTTCTTTTCCTTTCGCGTCGATCTAGCCGCATTATGAGAGACTTTCAGCCCCAAACAGGAAATGCGTCTACACCTGAAACCCTTTGGAAAATCGAAGACTTTTGGCGTCGTATTAGTTTGATAGTTATCTTGAATTATCTGGCGTCATGCGACTATAGGCGCTGCAATTTTATTACAAGTAATTAATAATAAATGTCGATTTCAATGATATGAGCTTTTTTATTAAATTGAATTTAGGCCTCAAAATATCTAATTCATAAAATACAGGGGACCTTCAGCAAAAGTCAAACAGATTTATAAAACAAGAATATAAGAAGAAACAGAATCCATACAGAAAGAAAAATTGTATGAAATTTCAATGGAAAAATTGAAGAATCAAATTAGCGAGAAAATACATTTAAATTAGAAATAGAAAGAAGAACTCTTACTCATATAACCACAACTTGATTGTGGAGAAACCAGCAGCATCTTTCTATGCGAAGGAATCGGTGGAATTATATTGATGGCAATCTCATTTCGAGGGCTAGAATTACTATTATTCGGACTTGCATTCGGAGAATTTTCGATAGTCCTGGGCCGATAAATAACTGACAAAATGTTGTGCTTACAGTGGCTAATTACGTAGCTGCTTACCTATTAAAAATGAGAAATAATAATTATTTACACATCTAACATAAGTATAAAAATTGAAATTTGCAATAACTTTAATTTAAAAAACTTACGGTAGATACTATAAAAATTACAAGGAGGCCTATACCCAGCCAGAAGTACCATGTTTCATAAAAATATCGAGGAGCCTTTCTTTGCAATGTTAAGCAACATTGCGCATTACAAAATATGCAATACTTATCAGAACTGCACTGTCTAGGTGCCAAATTTCCATCACTGTTGTTCCTCAATTGAGTATTGCATTCATAAATAAAACGAGCCATTTTTCAGGAATCATCTCAATTGGGATTCAATGGTATTTTTATAACTAAATATCCGACTCAGCTTATGGTGGAAGAAATGAAGAAAAATAGACGTTCCTAGGATTTACACATTTTTAAGGCCTTATTAATAATTTCAAAAATTTTTAATAACTTACTTTTTCACAGCAACTATTGCACCATAATTTCAGTTTTATATTCCTCCTCTTCAATGTAATATTTTCACAAATATTTTACTTATTTGTTTTATACTTGCAGGTGAAAAGGGGAACTAGATCGCAAACATATTTTATTTTCCACTTTTGCAAAAAATTGAAATATAAAAAGCGCACGAGATTCTTATCCTGGTGAATTGGCGCCACTTTCGATAATTAAACACCCCTTATACCCTAATTACGTAAGCACTTTGCTGAATCCCGCGGATCCGAAAGGCTCTGTGTGATGTCAATGCCGTAGAATTTCTGCTGACCGAGTGCGAGGTATAAAATAATCAATCCGACCTGTATTTCACGGGGTTGAGGATCGATATTGTGACCGGCTTCTAAAATTATATGTATAAACACGCTACAACGACCCACTATTGCGCCTTCGAGTCATGTAAAGGAGAGCACTGCAAAAATTATTCATTTTCACAAGAATTTAATTTTTTTAGAAGTTTTAATATTTATTAATTTTATACGAAAAAGGCTTCAGATTCTTTATCACGTATATTTATCAGAAATGAAATTTCGAATCTTCAGCTTTCCTTTCATTTGATTTTTGTAATTTTTTCTCATCAAAATTAATGTAAAAAATAGATAACACAAACATATTCGAATAAAGAAAGAAACTGAAATACATGCTCCACAAAAACAAAGTATAGTAGTATTATTGGTATTAGTATGATTTATATTTGATTGGAGAGAGTTTGAGAGTGATCAATACACCTAAGCGCGACGTATAATTTTTCTAAAGAAAGGTCACCCCATCATAAATTTGTAAAACTGCCATGACCACATATTTAGCTAATTTAGAAAAAAGGCTTTAAAAAATTTCACGCATGCTATATGGCCGGAACGACCGTCCTCTCGCTGCTTTCGTTGTGTAAAAAAATGGTTTGTTCTTTATTTATTAAAATGTTTTTTTACATTGAATTTCTTTAATTTTTTTTAGTAATGCAAAAATATACATTTTAAATGATTGTTTTCAGTAAAAACGTGCCATTGAACGTCTGCACTTTGTTACCCACCCACGTATTTTTTATTAATTCAATACTTTTCGCATAAACGGCTTATTTAGTTGATGGTAATTGTTCTCCTAATCATGAGCTTAAAGATCAAATATTATAAAAGTGTTTGATTATTTGTTGATTATTCAAGTTAATGTCAAATGTGAGTTAATCATCGATTGAATTCAATTGCTCTAAAAGTAACCAAAATTTGCCGAAAAAATCATATATATAAACTTGTGATAAAAATGGTTTGAAAAATTAACTGATTGTGAATACTTTTTCAATTATATATTAGGCAAGAATTCAGGCGATAGAACTATTTTCGACAGCCTAAATATTATCTTTTTTTGTAAATAAGGGTGCGCCAACTCACCCTCAAGTGTCGACAGGTGCTTTTGGATCCAGGGTTCAAAATACCGTAAATGACGGGGGACACAGCATAAGGTATTAACCCATATTTGATCGATTTTTTAGGAGAGACAAAAAACGTTCTGTATATTTTATTCCTGAATCGAGGCGGAAAAAGTTCTTTAAAAAAATTGAAATAGTTCAGCGTAGTTCAATGAGATATTATGTACATATTTTGAGATCTGGACACGCTTTTCCACTACTTTGAACTGTAACTAAAAATCGAATTTCAAATTTAATTAAAAACTGAGAACTTCTTTCTAGATTATTAGTTTTTCGTCATTGTTTTAAAACAACGTTGGGCGCAAGCCTGAAGATCTAAAGACTTCTAACGGAGCTTAAATTAAAGGTGAAATCTTATAAGTTAAGATTATTATGTTAAAAATTTTTTCAATCGCCTATCTTTAGGGGTAAAAGCTGGTTTTTGCTGTGCATGCGTTCGCCAGGGTTGCAAGGAGCGGTAAGCGAGTGCGTTATCGCTCGAGATAGGCCAAATAACCTTTTTTCAATATGATCTTAAAGTACAGGGTTCAACCTTTAATATTAGCCCTATCAGAAGGCTCTAAAAAGTCAGGTTGGCATTCTACGTTATTTTTATAAAATGGTCGAAAACGCGTTTGTCCTGAATTTTCTCGAAAACTTGATGAGATAGAAAGATTTCGCTATCAAATTCGGATTCACCGACCAAAAATCTACAGAAAAAATCTACATTGGGTCCCGGTACAGTTAACAATTTTATGGGGGGTTAAGGCAGAATAAAAAAAAACGAGTTATAAAAAATCATTTGATGCGAATGTATCTAAATGATTTAGAATTTTTACCTAATAATCTCATTTTCGACAAAATGTGGGTTAGTCCTTTATGATGTGTCACCCTTAAAATGAGAATCTGAAGAACTACAAAAACGTTGTAATTACATCCGCGAAATCAGGGAAACTTACGTCGGATGCCGTAAATATATTCTGCACGGAAGTTTTCAAAGCCTTCTTTGTCGAATTTAGCCAAATATGGGGTGATCATAGCCATTTGTCAATATAATTTGGGGCACGACCTTTCTTTAGTGAAATTTTGGATGCCAAAAAAAAATATCACGTCTGGGGTTCCCCTTACAAACCCATCAGCATCGCTCAATTTCAGTAATCAAACGAGAAGCCTTAAACAATGTCATGTATCTAATTGTAAATGGTTAGTATACACATTACATTTTTAAGGCTTATATGTACATGGAAAAAGTTAATATCTTCTCTAAAAGATGACAGGAATATAAAAATTATTTCCCACTTCAAACAATATACTACCTAAATGAATATTGCAAACCGGAAATGTTAAAAAATAAATCAATATTTAACCAATACAAATTTTTAAACATATAATTTGAAAGCTTAAAACAATAAATAATTTAAATTGAATTGAAACATTCAGGAGTGAAGAATTTCATCCACAGTAGAAGGGTGGCAGTACAGAACTAGACAACCGTTAAGCAACATTTTTCTGAAAAATGGGTTTATTGCATAAAAAATATTTAAAAAGTACACCTTGTGTTAAAAGCATATTTCGAATTTTTATTTTTTAATTAAGTAGGGTTGCTACACAATCCCAATTTCGAAATTACTTGACTTTTCTGTGACCAATTTTTCATTTTTCCTGCCCGTTCTAAATTTTTATTTTTTATTTATAAAAGCCATCTTACATCTAGGCGCTCAATAATGTTAATACAAACACAATTTTAGTTTCTAAACTTATAGTTGAGTTTTCAACTCAAAAAGATCAATTTAGATACAAAAATTGAAGGATTTAATTCTTCGTTAAAACAATTAATTTTCACCAATTAAAAATAATTTTCAGCAAATTAGTTGAAATTACGAACACAGATTAATTTTCAAACGAAATAGAGGAATTTTCAACAAAAGAGTTGAATTTTCAAGCCGAAAAGACGAATCAACGGCAAAACAGTTGAGTTTTCAACCCGAAAATATAAATTTTTCACCAAAGTAATTCAGAATTTTAAATTGTGAATTTTTTATGTCTTACGGTCCACATAAAAATTAATTAAAAATGAGCCTTTTAAAAATGAGATTTTAAATCATAACTTAACAAAAATAACAAAAAATGAATTATTAATTGCTACCAGAACGAGTTTTAATGGTATTGTTTTCTCCTTTAATAATAAATTTTATCATCAAATTTCGGGTTGCCCTATGGGTTCACCTTTATGCCCAGTTGTTTCTGATTTAGTTTTACAGGATGTTGAAAAAAGAGCTCTAAATTTATTAGATTTCACACCTATTTTATACAAAAGGTATGTAGACGACATTTTAGCCATTGTTCCTACTGATTATTTATTATTTATTATTTATTATTTATTATTTATTATTTATTATTTATTATTCATCATTAGGTTTCTAATTAAAAAAGTTAATATCGAAAAAAACTAATTTTTCTGCCGACAAATTCTCGAATAATGCATTTGTTTGTTAAATTTGTTTTAAAAAATCATAAAATTTATTAAACAATCATGAATGCTGCTGAATTTATTATAAAGATCCCAATTAAACAGTCTGATATCGAAAAAAAAATTCCGTCGAGAGATGCCCCAATAATGCATTTGTTTATTAAATTTGTTTTAAAAAATCATCAAATTTCTCAACTTATTATGAATGTTGCTAAAATTGTCATGAAGTTCCCAACTAAAAGGACTCGCATTGAAAAAATCCAATTTTTCTGCCGACAAATGCCCGAATAATGCATTTGTTTATTAAATTTGTTTATAATATTAACAATAATAATCTCAAGAATAACTTTCTTCATCATTACATTGTTTTTATCCAAATTTCTTGCAATATAACTTAAAAAAACGTAAAATTATGGAAAATTGTAGAAAACATTCTTTCAACAAATAATTTGTTTATAAAAATTTCTTTTGTTCATTATATAATATTGGAACATTTTCAACTAATGTAACTCTATGAAACTTAGGCGATTTCAAGAAATTTTCTGTTATTGACGAGCACCGGGAACGTCAAATAGAAAAAATCGCTATTTTTTCGTCATATTTGTTTATTTAAAAAAAAAATTGAAAGCCTAACTTAAAAATAAAATTGAAAATAATTAACAAAATTTGTGCTGAATACAGGAATACTTTTTTAATGAAGAAAAAATGACTCTTTAGCACTTATCTAAGACTTTCTAAAACTTATCTGAGAAAAAATAGTTTAAACAATAATAAATGGTTCGAACAACTATTTTCGTTAACTAACATTATGACCTCACGAAGGGAAAAGAGGACAAGTTAAAAATTTCAGAAAAAATACTGCAACTATCTGACATTAATCTAGATGAATATCGTTATAAACAACACTAATAAATTGTTTAAACAATTATTTTTACTAAATTTAATTAATTATTAAGTCACTCCAAGTGAAAAATATACAAATAGTTAAAAATATTATAAAAATTCGCAAATTTCTACTAGTAAGCAAAGAGAATGTTATTAACAATAATAATGAATTGTTCAACAAATTACTTTTGTTAACTTGAATTAATTATTACATCACTCTAATTGAAAAAGGGACAAAAGTAAAAAATTTCAGAAAAAACCACAACTCTCTAGTAATAATATAGAAGAAGATAGCTATGAACAATAATAATTTGTTTAAACAATTATTTTTGATAAATTTCAATAAATGTTAACTCACTCCAAGTGAAAAGTGGACAGAAAGTTGAAAATTTCAGAAAAAATGCAATTTCTAGCATTATTCAAAGAGACTATTATTAACAATAATAATACATTATTTAAACTATTATTGTTGTTAATATTAATCAACTATTAACTATAAAGTTCCTGAAATTAGAAAATTGCTGAATGATAAAATATTCAAACTAGAAAATTCCCGAATTTAAACAATTAAAATAATTGTTTCTTGAATAAACATTATGTATTTATTAAAAATAAAATAATCAAATATTTTTCACAAAGAAAATAAAATTTTTATTTTGAAAGTTTTTTCAACTCATTGTTTGAATTTAAAATAACAATAATTAAAAAAATTTATTTCTGGATGTCAGTTTTAAATTGAATTCTGCATTGCTTGGAAAATTTAAACTTATAAAAATTAATTAATTTGTTTAAATGTAAATTTTACGTTCGGAGCAAATTGAAGGAGAGATTTTTTTTCGTTCGAAGTGCACGTGATATAAATTAATTTTCTATACAATTTTTATACAATTAATGTTATTTTAAATTCAAACAATAATTTAAAATAACTTTAAACATTACAAAGTTTTTTTCTTTTATAAAAATATTGTGATAATTGTATTATTATTGTGAAATGTATTGTAAATATTGAAATAATATTAATGATTATTGTATTTTTAATTAATAAATACAATTCGGGAATTCTCTAGTTCGGATTTTTTATAAATGGGCAGTTTCCTGTCGGTAATTTTATTATCAAGGAATTTTCAAATTGGATAATATTATAAATTGTCGGAAATTTTATTATTCGACAATTTTATTATTTGTGAGTTTTCCAATTCGGGAGTTTTACAGTGTCGGGAATTTTATCTTTCGGGTATTTTATTATTCGGGAATTTCCGAATTCGGAAATATTATTATTCAGGAATTTTTTTATTCGGGAATTTTCCAATTCAGAAATATTATTATTCAAGAATTTTCCAATTCGGAAATGTTATTATTCGGGAATTTTATTGTTTAGGAATTTTTCAATTCGAGAGTTTTACAGTGTCGGGAATTGTATTGTTCGGGAATTTTCCAATTCGGAAATGTTATTATTCGGGAATTTTATTGTTTGGGAATTTTCAAATTGGAGAGTTTCACAGTGTCGGGAATTTTATTGTTCGGAAATTTTTCCATTCGGAAATTTTATTATTCGGGAATTTTATTATTTGAGAATTTTCCAATTTGAGAGTTTTACAGCGTCGGGAATTTTATTATTCGGGAATTTTATTGTATGGGAATTTACCAATTCGAGAGTTTTATAGTGTCGGGAATTTTATTATTCGGGAATTTTCCAATTCGAAAATTTTATTATTCTGGAATTTTATTGTTTGGGAATTTAACAATTTGGTATTTTTACATTGTAGGGAATTTTATCTCTCGGGAATTTTCCAATTCGGAAATGTTATTATTCGGGAATTTTATTGTTTGGGAGTTTTTGGATTCGAGAGTTTTACAGTGTCGGGAATTTTATTGTTCGGGAATTTTCCAATTCGAAAATTTTATTATCCAGGAATTGTATTGTTTGGGAATCTTCCAATTCGAGAGTTTTACAGTGTCGGGAATTTTATCTTTCGGGAATTTTATTATTAGGGAATATTTTTGTTTGGGAATTTACCATTTCGGCAGTTAATTATTCGGGAATTTTATTATTCGGGAATTTCCAATTCGAAAATTTTATTATTCGGGAATTTTATTGTTTGGGAATTTTCCAATTGTCGGGAATTTTATTTTTCGGGAATTTTATTGTTTGGGAATCTTCCAATTCGAGAGTTTTACAGTGTCGGAAATTCTTTTTTTTTTTTGACTTTTACAATTCGGAACTTTTATTATTCGGGAATTTTATTGTTTGAGAATTTTCCACTTTGAGAGTTTTTCAGTGTCGGGATTTTTATTATTCGGGAATTTTCCAATTCGGAAATATTATTATTCGGGAATTTTCCAATTCGGAAATGTCATTATTCGGGAATTCTATTGTTTGGGAATTTTTCAATTGGAGAGTTTTACAGTGTCGGGAATTTTATTGTTCGGCAATTTTCCAATTAGGAAACTTTATTATCCAGGAATTTTATTGTTTGGGAATCTTCCAATTCGAGAGTTTTACGGTGACGGGAATTTTATCTTTCGCGAATTTTATTATTCGGGAATTTTATTGTTTGGAAATTTACCAATTCGGGAGTTTATTATTCGGGAATTTTATTGTTTGGAAGTTTTACATTGTAAGGCATTTTATCTATCGGGAATTTCACAATTCTGAAATTTCATTATGCGGGAATTTAATTGTTTGAGAATTTACGAATTCGGTAGTTTTACAGTGTAGGGAATTTCATCTTTCGGGAATTTTATTGTTCGGGAATTTTCCAATTCGAAAATTTTATTATTTGGGAATAGTATTGTTGGGGAATTTTCCAATTCGAGAGTTTTACATTGTCGGGCATTTTTATTTTTCGGGAATGTTATTGTTCGGCAATTTACCAATTCGGGAATTTTACAGTATAGGGAATCTTATCTTTCGGGAATTTGATTGTTCGGGAATTTTCCAATTCGAAAATTTTATTATTCGGGAATTTTATTGTTTGGGAATTTTTTAATTCGAGAGTTTTACGGTGTCGGGAATTTTATTGTTTGGGAATTTACCAATTCGGGAGTTTATTATTCGAGAATTTTATTGTTTGGGAATTTTCTAATTCGAGAGTTTTACAGTGTCGGGATTTTTATCTTACGGGAATTTTATTATTCGGGAATCTTATTGTTTGGGGATTTACCAATTCGGGAGTTTTACATTGTAGGGAATTTTATCTTTCGGGAATTTTCCAATTCTGAAATTTTATTATTGGGGAATTTTATTGTTTGAATTTACCATTTCGGGAGTCTTACAGTGTAGGGAATTTTATCTTTCGGGAATTTTCCAATTATGAAATTTTATTATTGGGGAATTTTTTTGTTTGAGAATTTAGCAATTCGTGGGTGTTTTGCAGCGTAGGGAATTTTATCTTTCGGGAAGTTGATTGTTCAGGAATTTTCCAATTCGGTAATTATATTATCCAGGAATTTTATTGTTTGGGAATCTTCCAATTCGAGAGTTTTACAATGTCGGAAATTTTATTATTCGGGAATTTTATTGTTTGGCAATTTGCCAATTCGGGAGGTTTACAGTGTAGGGAATATAATCTTTCGGGAATTTTATTATTTGAGAATTTTCCAATTCGAAAATTTTATTATTCGTGAATTTTATTGTTTTGGAATTTTCCAATTCAAGATTTTTACATTGTCGGGAATTTTATTATTCGGGAATTTTATTATTTGGCAATTTACCAATTCGGGAGTTTTACAGTGTCGGGAATTTTATCTTTCGGGAATTTTATTGTTGGGGAATATTATGGTTTGGGAATTTACCAATTCGGGAGTTTATTATTAGGTAATTTTATTGTTTGGGAATTCAACAATTCGCGAGTTTTACATTGTAGGGAATTTTATCTTTCGGAAATTTTATTATTCGGAAATTTTCCAATTCAGAAATTTTATTATTCAGGAATATTATTGTTTGGGAATCTTCCAATTGGAGAGTTTTACAGTGTCGGCAATTTTATCTCACGGGAATTTCATTGTTCGGGAATTTAATTGTTCGGAAATTTACCAATTCGGCAATTTATTATTCGAGAATTTTATTGTTTGGGAATTTCCCAATTCGAGAGTTTTACAATGTCGGAAATTTTATTATTCGGGAATTTTATTGTTTGGCAATTCACCAATTCGGGAGTTTTACAGTGTAGGGAATTTTATCTTTCGGAAATTTTATTATTCTGGAATTTTTCAATTCGAACATTTTATTATTCTTGAATTTTATTGTTTTGGAATTTTCCAATTCAAGAGTTTTACATTGTCGGGAATTTTATTGTTAGGGAATTTTCATATTTGAAATTTTTCCAGTGTCGGGAATTTCATTATTCGGGAATTTTATTGTATGGGAATTTACTAATTTGAGAGTTTTACAGTGTCAGGAATTTTATCTTTCCGGAATTTTATTATTCGGGAATTTTTCATTTCGAAAATTTTATCATTCGGGATTTTTATTATTTGGGAATTTTTCAATTCGAGATTTTTACATTGTCGTGAATTTTATTAGTCGGGAATTTTATTATTTGGCAATTTACCAATTCGGGAGTTTTACAGTGTATGGAATTTTATCTTTCGGGAATTTTATTGTTCGGGAATTTTCCAATTAGAAAATTTTATTATTCGGGAATTTTATTGTTTGGGAATTTTCCAATTCGAGAGTTTTACAGTGTCGGGAATTTTATTATCAGGGAATTTTATTGTTTGGCAATTTACCAATTCGGGAATTTATTATTCGGGAATTTTATTGTTGAGGAATTTTCCAATTCGAGAGTTTTACAGTGCCGGGATTTTTATCTTACGGGAATTTTATTATTAGGTAATTTTATTGTTTGGGAATTTACCAATTCGCGAGTTTTACATTGTAGGGAATTTTATCTTTCGGGAATTTTATTATTCGAGAATTTCATTGTTTGAGAATTTACCATTTCGGGAGTTTTACAGTGTAGTGAATTTTATCTTTCGAGAATTTTATTATTCGGGAATTTTCCAATTTGAAAATTTTATCATTCGGGAATTTTATTGTTTGGGAATTTTCCAATTCGAGAGTCTTACAGTGTCGGAAATTTTATCTTTCAGGAATTTTATTATTCGGCAATTTTAATGTTTGGGAATTTACCAATTCGGGAGTTTATTTTTCAGGAATTTTATTGTTGAGGAATTTTCCAATTCGAGAGTTTTACTGTGTTGGGATTTTTATCTTACAGGAATTTTATTATTAGGGAATTTTATTGTTTGGGAATTTACCAATTCGCGAGTTTTACATTGTGGGGAATTTTATCTTTCGGGAATTTTCCAATTCTGAAATTTTATTATTCGGGAATTTTATTGTTTGGGAATTTTCTAATTCGAGAGATTTACATTGTCGGGAATTTTATTGTTTGGGAATTTACCAATTCGGGAGTTTTACATTGAAAGGAATTTTTTCTTTCGGGAATTTTCCAATTCTGAAATTTTATTATTGGGGAATTTTATTGTTTGAGAATTTACCAATTCGGGAGTTTTACAGTGTAGGGAATTTTATCTTTCGGGAATTTTCCAATTCGGTAATTTTATTATCTAGGAATTTTATTGTTTGTAAATCTTCCAATTCGAAAGTTTTACAGTGTCGGGAATTTTATTTTTCAGCAATGTTGTTATTCGGGAATTTTATTGTTTGGGAATTTTCAAATTCGAGAGTCTTACATTGTCGGGAATTTTATTTTTCGGGAATTTTATTGTTTGGCAATTTACCAATTCGGGAGTTTTACAGTGTAGGGATTTTTATCTTCCGGGAATTTTATTATTCGGGAATTTTGCAATTCGGAAATTTTATTATTCGGGAATTTTATTATTTGGGAAGTTTCCAATTCGAGAGTTTTACATTGTCGGGAATTTTATTTTTAGGGAATTTTATTGTTTGGCAATTTACCAATTCGGGAGTTTTACAGTGTAGGGAATTTTATCTTACGGGAATTTTATTATTCGGGAATTTTGCAATTCGGAAATTTTATTATCCAGGAATTTTATTGTTTGGGAATCTTCCAATTCGAGAGTTTTACAGTGTCGGGTATGTAATCTTTCGGGAATTTCATTGGTTGGGAATTTTTTAATTCGAGAGTTTTACGGTGTCGGGAATTTTATTGTTTGGGAATTTACCAATTCGAGAGTTTTACAGTTTCAGGAATTTTATTATTCACGAATTTCATTGTTCGGGAATTTACCAATTCGGGAGTTTTACATTGTGGGGAATTTCATCTTTCGGGAATTTTCCAATTCGGAAATTTTACCATTCGGGAATTTTATTGTTTAAAATTTTACCAATTCGGGAGTTTAACATTGTAGGGAATTGGATCTTCCGGGAATTTTATTATTCGGGAATTTTATTTTTCGGGGTAATTTTTTTTTTCATAGTATACTTTCTTTTGGGTGAATTCGATTAAAGAAAATCGAATAAAAAATATAGTCAGACATCAAAGAAAATCGAATAAAAAATATAGACAGACAGTCTAGGTACAAACTTGCCTCGCCTCGATTGTATTGATTTCGCTATAGACGCGACGTTGACGATATGGCTATATACATAATAAATACTTCCGCATGTGACGTAGTTGTCTCGTATAATTTATTGTATAATAAAATCAAAGGTTATACATTTTTTTGTAAGGGTGGTCCGAGAAAAGATTTTTTCTTAATTGCTTCCCTACAAATTATTGCTTTTGGTGTCAAAATTTTATCTGAATTTTGGCAGAATTTGAAAATAAAATTTCCCATTTTCGCAAAAAATTTATGATTTTATTTAATTTGTTGTTGGTAATGAATTATTTAATTTTAAAACACATTAATAGAATTATTTAATCTAATTTAAACAATATTGTAGGTAAATATTTTTAAAAATCGGTTAAAATCTTCCTTTATCATTTTTTTTGTATTTGAAAATTAAAAAAAAAATGCTCTGAGTTCAAAAATTATAGTGTATTTCTTATATATGTAGAGTTTTTTTCTAGTGAGCAAAAATAGCGAATTAAACATAAATTATTTTTGGCCTAGTTTCAGCTTTTTTGAAAATCAAGCAAAACCATTTTTTTTATTGAGATTTTTTGGACTCAAAAATCCTAAATCACAAAAAAGATTTTTTTTTCGAAAAAGTAAGATAATAAGATGCTCCTTTGGTTCAAACTGAAGAAATTTTAAATCCGATGTATTCAACTTTTTCCAAAAAAGAGTCATTTTACACAATCTAAAAGAATTTTTTTAAATACATATTTTCGAAAAAATATAAATTAGACAAAGACCAATAGCTAAAAATTTTGATTCAAACCTCTATAAATTTAGACATAATTGATATATTTGAGATCTTTGAATATTTTCAAAAAAAACCGCCGTCATTTTGTTAATTTTGAATCTTTTGTAAATTTTCCGAAAAAGACGATAAACGATTTTTTCAATTGTAGAACCTGCCTGATTTGAAATTGATTCAATCCAAACAATTTTTGTTAATTTACAATATTTTATTATTGTTCACTATCAAAAACTCTAAATATAAATAATTCACCATAATTTTTAAATAAAAAAGAGAACCAAAGATATTAACTGAATTCAAATTTCTTTTACTTATTTTGAATTTTTCCCCCTTATTTCAAACGATTCGATTAATTTGAGCATTTTTTTGTCAAATCATTTTGATCAACTTTTCTGATCGAAAGGAAAAAGAAATTAAAGAAAGAAAAAAAAAACTTGAAGAAAATGTAATAAAAATCATTTTAGAAAGCTTTTTGTATATTTTATAAAAAAAAAAAATTTACAACTATTCAAGAATTTGAATATTTCTTTTTTAAAAAAGAAAAAAAGAAATTTCTGACTCAAGAAGAAAGAAATAAAGATGTTGCAATCTGGAAAAAATGGTATTGAGTTACAATTAGTGGGAATGTAATTAAAATTAGCAGATTCGATTGTATCTGATTCGTTCGAATCGAGGCCAATTGATTTTGACACAAACTGCCTTCTCAGTAATAAGGGGTCTGAATTAAAGCAGCCGAGAAGAAATAAGCAAGTAGGATCCATAGAAGGCCGGCCTCAGTTTGATTCATTCGATTTCGCGACTGAAAAGTCGAGAATGGCGCCAGTTGAGGGCTCGGAATCCAATTGCGAGCGTGAGTCACTCGCTCCCTACCTTCCCCAGAAAATTAAATGGGCGCGGTATACGGTATTTCGAATGAAATAAATTTCTGCTCGCTCTGCTGATTCGAATTTAAGGATAAGCAATGAAAAAATAGTTTTTTTTTTCATTTATGACGAGGGAAAAATATTAACGTGGAAATCCACGTAAAATTCCACGTAGATTTTCACGTGAATTTCCACTCTAGATCTCCATGTCGACTTCCACATGATTGAATAAATTCACTTGGAAATCCTCGTGAAATCTCACGTGGAAATCCACGTAGATTTTCACGCAGATTTTCACGCAGATTTTCACGTTGATTTCCAGGTAAACTTATCTAACCACGTGGATGCCTACATAAAAATTTAAAATCATTCACGTGGATTTCCACGCAGATTTTCACGTTGGTTTCCATTTTACATTTCCATGTGGACTTTCACGTGGTTCAATAAATTCACTTGGAAAACCTAGTGAAATTTCACGTGGAAATCCAGTAGAATTCTACGTAGATTTCCACGCGGATTTCCACACAGATTTTCACGTGGATTTCCACGCAGAGTTTCACGCTGATTTCCATTTTAGATCTCCATGTGGACTTCCACGTGATTGAATAAATTCACATGGAAATCCTCGTGAAATTTCACGTGAGAATCTACGTAGAATTCTACGCAGATTTTCACGTGGATTTCCACGCGGATTTCCACGCAGATTTTCACATTGACTTCCAAGTAAAAAATGTAATTTCCAACGTTTTTTTTATTTTTACCGAGGGAAAAATGTTCAACGTGGAATTCCACGTAAATTTCCACGTTGATTTTCACGCAGATTTTCATATGGATTTCCACGCAGACTTTCACATGGATTTCCACTCAGATGTTCACGTTGATTTCGAAGTAAGCTTGTCTAACCACGTGGAAGTCTGCATAAAAATTTGAAATCGTTTACGTGGATTTTCACGTTGATTTCCATTTTACATTTCCATGTGAACTTCCACGTAGTTGAATAAATTCACGTGGAAATCCACGTAGAATTTCACGTAGATTTTCACGTGGATTTCCACGCAGATTTTCATGTTGATTTCCAAGTGAAAAATGTAATTTCAACCATTTTTATTTGTATCGAGGGAAAAATGCTCACGTGGAAATCCACGTAGATTTCCACGTGGATTTTCGCGCAGATTTTCACATGGATTTCTACGCAGGTTTCACATGGATTTCCACGCAGATTTTCGCGTTGATTTCCAAGTAAACTCATCTAACTACGTGGATGTTTACATAAACATTTTTAATCTTTCACGTGGATTTCCACGCAGATTTTACGTTGATTTCCATGTTACATTTCTATGTGGACTTCCACGTGTTTAAATACATTAACGTGGAAATCCTTGTGAAATTTCAAGTGGAAATCCGCATAGGATTTGACGTTTATTTTCGCGTGGATTTCCACGCAGATTTTTACGTTGATTTCCACTTTGCATTTCCATGTGGACTTCCACGTGGTTGAATGAATTAACGTGGGAATCCTGGTGAAATGTCACGTGGAAATCCACGTGGATTTTTACGTGTATTTCCACGAGGATTTTCACGTGTACTTACACGCAGATTTTCACGTTGATTCCCAAGTAAAAAATGTAATTTTAACAGTTTTTTTATTTATACCGAGAGAAAAATGTTCACGTGGAAATCTACGTAGATTTCCACGTAGATTTTCCCGTGGTTTTCCACGCAGATTTTCACGTGAATTTCTATGCAGATTTTCACGTTGATTTCCATTTTATATTTTCATGTGGACTTCCACGTGGTTGAATGAATTAACGTGGAAATCCTCGTGAAATTTCACGTGGAAATCCGCGTAGAATTCCACGTAGGTTTTCACGTGGATTTCCATGTAGATTTTCATGTTGATTTCCAAGTGAACCTATCCAACAACGTGGAAGTCTACATAAAAATTTAAAATCTTTCATGTGGATTTCCACGTGAAAATATTTAATTGCAATTCCATGTGAAAGCCACCTCTTGACTTTGGAAGTGAGCGTGAGTCATTCGCTCCCTACCTTCTTTAGAAAATGAAATGGGCGCGGTATACGGCATTACAAATAAAATAAATGTCTGCTCGCTCTGCTGACTCGAATTTAAGAATGGGCAATGAAAAATGTAATTTCCTAAGTTTTTTTTATTTATATCGAGGGAAAAATATTCACGTGGAAATCCACTTAGAATTCCACGTAGATTTTCACGTGAAATTTCACGAGGATTTCCACGTGAATTTATCTAACCACATGGAAATCCGCATGTAAATTGAAAACCTTTCACGTGAATTTATCCAACCACGTAGAAATACACATGAAAATTAAAAATATTTTACGTGGAAATCTACATGAAAATTAAAAATCTTTCACTTGGAAAACCACAAGAAAATTAAAAACCTTTCACGTGGATTTTTCACGTGAATTTATCTAATCACTTTCAAATCCACATGAAAATTCAAAACCTTTTACGTGGAGTTTCACGTGAATTTATTCAACGACCAGGAAATCCATATGGAAATTTAAAATCTTTTACCTGGAAATCCACATAAAAATTATAGACATTTCACGTGGAAATCTACATAAAAATTGAGAACCTTTTACGTGGATTTCTACGTGAATTTATCCAATTACGTGGAAATCCGCATGAAAATTTAAAATATTTCCCGCGGTAATCCACATTAAAATTTAAAACCTTCCACGAGGAAATCCACATGGAACTTAAAAACCTTACACGTGGAAATCCACGTGAAAATCAAAAACCTTTCACGTGGATTTCTACATGAATTTTTCCAACCATGTGGAAATCCACATGGAAATTTTCAATCTTTCACATGGAAATCCACATAAAAATTAAAAACCTTTCACTTGGAAAGCTAGATGAAAATTTATGATCTTTCACGTGGAAAGCCACATGGAAATCTCAAACCTTTCACGTGGATTTTCACGTGAATTTATTCAACCACGTTGAAATCCACATGAAACTTTAAATTGCTTCAGGTAAAAATCCACATGGAAATTAAAAATCTTTCACGTGGACTCTCACGTGAATTTATTCAACGACTTGGAAATTCATATGAAAATTTAAAATCTTTTACCTGGAAATACACATAAAAATTATGAACATTTTGCGTGGAAATCCACATGAAAATTGAAAACCTTTTACGTGAATTTATCCAACCACGTGGAAATCCACATGAAAATAAAAAACGTGTCACGTGGAAATCCACATGAAAATTCAAAATCTTTCACGTGGAAAGCCACATGAAAATTAAAAACCTTACACGTGGATTTTCACGTGAATTTATCCAACCACGTTGAAATCCACATGAAAATTAAAAACCTTTCACGTGGACTCTCACGTGAATTTATTCAACGACCTAGAAATCCATATGAAAATTTAAAATCTTTTACCTGGACATGCGCATAAAAATTATAAACATTTTGCGTGGAAATCCACATGAAAATTAAAAACCTAGCACGTGAATTTATCCGACCACGTGGAAATCCACATGAAAATTAAAAATCTGTCACGTGGAAATTCACCCAAATATTAAAAACCTTTCACGTGGATTTCTACGTAAATTTATCCAACCACGTGGAAATCTACATGAGAATTAAAAATCTGTCACCTGGAAATCCACCTGAAAATTAAAAACCTTCCACGTAGATTTCTACGTGAATTTGTCCAACTACGTGGAAATCTACATGAAAATTAATAATCTTTCACGTGGAAATCTACATAAAATTTTTTATCTTTCACGTGGAAAGCCACATGAAAATAAAAAATCTTTCACGTGGATTTTCAAGTGAATTTAACCAACCACGTTGAAATCCACATGAAAATTCAAAATATTTTACGTGGAAATCCACATGAAAATTATAAACATTTCACGTGAAAATCCACATGAAAATTAACAACCTTTCACGTGCATTTCCTGTGAATGTATTTTACCACGTTGAAGTCAACGTGGAAGTTTAAAATCTCTTACGTAGATTTCCACGAGAAAATACTTAATCAGAATTCCATGTGGAATTCCACGTAAAAATACTTGCATGGAATTTCACATGGGAACCACATCTGGAATTGTAAATTAATACCTGTTAATATAGTATACGTGGTTGAATGAATTCACGTGAATTTCCAATTAAATTTCCACGTGAAATTCCACGTAAAAGTTGACGAAGATATTCAACATGGAAATTTACGTGGATTTCAACGTGAATTTATTCAACCTCGAGGAAGTCCATAAGGATATCTGAAATCTTCCGCGTGGAAATTCCATATGCAAACTGGAAATTTAAAATCTTTCACGTGGATTTCCACGTCAAAATATTTTCTTGGATTTCCACGTCAAAATATTTTCTTGGACTTCCATGTGGAAACCACCTCTAGACTTATGGCTTGATACCTTTGAATGTGTCACAAGATTATCACGTAGAATTTAACGTGGAAAATTGTGAAAATTACATTTTCACGCGGGATTTCACTTTAAAGGTTTTAAATTTCTATATGGATTTCCACGTGACTAGAAGAATTCACACGGATTTCCACATAACTTTCCACGTGAAATTCTACGTGAAATTTCATGTAGAATTCCACGAGATTTTCACGTGGAATTTAACGTGGAAAATTGTGCGGGTTTTCAAGTTAATTTATCCAATCTCGTGGAAATCCACATAGAAATTTGGAATCTTTCACTTGGATTTTCACGTGAAAATATTTAATTGGAATAATTCGTAGACTGATAAATATTAATGTAGTTAGGGGGTACTCAAAATACAAAATGACATCCATTTTTCTTTATTTCTTGCCGTTCACGAGATATTTGCATTTGAAAAGACTTTTAAATTTCCACATGGAATTTCACCTTAAGGGATTCAAATTTACATGTGGCTTTTCACGTGGTTGGATGCATTCTCGTGGATTCTCACGTAAATTTCCACGTGAAATTTAACGCATATTTCCACGTGAATATTTTCACCTGGGTCTCTACTTGAATCGAAAAGAATTTTCTATTTTTTTGAATTTTTTTCAAAAAACGTTTTTCCCTCAAGGGGATTAAATGATCTTTATCTTTAAAAATATACCCTATTACAGAAGTTTTGATGAAATATTTCACCTCATCTTCCATTCTACTTGTTGAAGAACAAAATATATATATATAACAAATAAGAATAAGACACAGTGAACTCTCACTCATTCCAAGGCTCACTCCACTCACTTATTCCAAGTCCCACACGCTCGAATATTCCAACTAGCGAAGCTCTTACACCTCCCACCACTGTCCCTGTACGGTCTCGCCCGCATCAGTAGCTGACCAATGAAAAAGAGGCTCGAAGAGCAGGGAGCCCTCGTTGGCATGTATGCGCAAGAACAAGGACGTACACATGTATGCACAAGAATAAGGACGTAATTATGTATGCGCAAGAACAAGGACTTACTCATGTATGCGCAAGAACAAGGGCGTATTCATGTATGCGCAAGAACAAGGACGTATTCATATATGCGCAAGAAGAAGGACGTATTCATGTATGCGCAAGAAGAAGGACCTACTCATGTATGCGCAAGAATAGGTACGTGCTCATGAATGCGCAAGAACAAGGACGTACTCATGTATGCGCAGGAACAAGGACGTACTCGTGTATGCGCAAGAACAAGGACGTACTCATGTATGCGCAAGAACAAGGACGTATTCATGTATGCGCAAGAACAAGGACGTATTCATGTATGCGCAAGAACAAGGACGTACTCATGTATGCGCAAGAACAAGGACGTATTCATGTATGCGCAAGAAGAAGGACGTATTCATGTATGCGCAAGAACAAGGACGTACTCATGTATGCGCAAGAATAAGTACGTACTCATGTATGCGCAGGAACAAGGACGTACTCGTGTATGCGCAAGAACAAGGACGTACACGTCACTTGATGACAGAATCACCTCACGATTCGCGTTAGAGGTGGGGGTCTGCAGACTTGGAATATCCGAATGTTTTCTTCTCCAAGCCCTTGGAATAAGTGAGAGTTCACTGTATAATTTGTAGAGTGGTCCAAAAAAAGGCTTTATTTATTTTTCCTAAATATGTCCAAAAAAGTTGTTCCTTTCGGTGTCCAAATAATACCTGAATTTTTTTAGAATTCAAAAAAAATATCTAGGGGTCTCACAGACCCATTTTTGTCAAAAAATGTTTTTTTTTTTAAATTTTAAATTTCGAAAAATGTATGTGAGACCACTAAATATATTTGTTTAATTATATCAAAAATTTGGTGAAAAAAGTAAAATAATCTGGTACCAGTGGTAAATAAAATGAAATTTTATTTTTTAATTTAAAAAAAATATTTTGTCATTAATTTTGATTTAAAAAAATTTAATGTTTTTCTGTTCTCATAATATTGAATGATCAAAAAAAAAAAGTATAATGAAGCATCCTGTATCGTATGATAATTTGTGCACTGATGCACTCACTCGTTAGTCTCGAGCGACAGTCCTTGTAGAACGTCTGCTCGCAGAGAAATTGCAATTTATATCGAGGAGGGTCCAATCTTACGACACTCGAAATGTCGTCATTTCCTCAAAAGGCTTTGTACTTTCAGATCGTTTACAAATTTCATTTAAAAAAATGTATTTCGCTCATTTTTATTTATTTTGTTCTTATTTTGTATGTGTAAATAAATTTATTATATTTTAAATTACAATCACGTAATAAATTTGTTAAATTTTTTTTTTTTAGATAATATTTTTAGGTATTTCAATTAAATCATTCGAAATTACTCAGGTTTATCAAATTTGCCTATATTATTATTGAATATTAATTGCAAAAATTAAACTATTATATTGAATCTAAGGAACACCAAATTTTTAATAAAAAAGATAATTTTCAATAAAATAGTTTAATTTTCAACCAAAGAGATGAATCTTCAACCGAAAAAATAAATTAATAACAAAATAGCATTTTTAATCAACAGTGATGAATTTTCAAATCAGAGACAAATTTTCAACTAAAAAGATTTTTCAGTCAAGAAAGAAAAAAAAATTCACAAAATTTGGAATTTTCAAACCCAAAAGGCGAATTTTCTATAAAACAGTTGAATTTTCAACAAAAAAAGAAATGAAAAAATTTGTTAAATAGTTAAATTATCAACCAAAGAGATGAATCTTCAACCGAGAAAAAAATAATAACAAAACAGCATTTTTAACCAAAAGTGATGAATTTTCAAGAAAAAAAAATATTTTTCAATAAATTAGTTTAATTTTCAACCAAAGAGATGAATCTTCAACCGAAAAAATAAATTAATAACAAAATAGCATTTTTAATAAAAAGTGATGGCTTTTCAAATCAGAAACAAATTTTCAACTAAAAAAGATTTTTTAGTCAAGAAAGAAAAAAAATCACAAAATTGTGGAATTTTTAAACACAAAAGGCGAATTTTCTATAAAACAGTTGAATTTTCAAAAAAAAAATATTTTCAATAAAATAGTTCAATTTTCAATCAAAGAGATGAATCTTCAACCGAGAAAAAAAAATAACAAAATAGCATTTTCAACCAAAAGTGATGAATTTTCAAATCAGAAACAAAGTTTGAACTAAAAAAGATTTTTCAGTCAAGAAAGAAAAAAAATTTTCACAAAATTTGGAATTTTCAAACCAAAAAGGCGAATTTTCTAAAAAACAGTTGCATTTTCAACAAAAAAGATCATTTTCAATAAAACATTTGAATTTCCAGTCAAAGAAATTAATTTTCAAGCGAAAAATGAATTATTAAAAAAGTAGCATTTTTAACCAAAAAAGATGAATTTTCAAACCAAAAAGACAAATTAGCGACTAAGAAAGATTTTTCAGAAAGAAAAAAATTCCAACGAAACTGTGGAATTTTCATACCCAAAAAGCGAATTTTTTACAAAACAATCGAATTTTCAAACAAAAAAAAATATATTTTTCAATAAAATAGTTTAATTTTCAACCAAAGAGATGAATCTTCAACCGAGAAAAAAAAATAATAATAAAATAGAATTTTGAAACTGTTGAATTTTCAACCAAATAGTTGAATTTTCAGTTAAAAAGATTAATTAAAAAAAAGAACGAATTTTCAACAAAGTATTTCAAACAAAAAATTAATTATCTACTAAAAAAGACAAATTCTTAACAAAATGCAAAAATTTTGAACCAAATGGTTGAATTTTCGACCAAGAGGATTAATTTTCTGCCAAAAAATACAAAGTTTAAACAAAATACATTCATTTGTAACCAAATAGTTGAATTTTCAACTGAAAAAGATAATTTTGAACCAAAAATGGAATAGTTAACTTTTTAAAAAAATTATCAAACAAACTACTTAAATTTTCAACCAAAGAAATGAATTTTGACTAAAATTATCAATCTTTAACTAAGAAAAAAAATGTTTAACAAAATAGTTTGACTTTCAAAAAAGAATAGTAATACCAAACTGTTTAATTTTTTAGCCGAAAATACGATTTTTCTACAAAATAATAGATTTCTCAACCCAAAATATGACATTTTAACTAAAGATTTCATTTGCAAACAAGCAGTTGAATTTTCAACCAAATAGTTAAATTCTCAGTTAAAAAAATTAATTTTTAACCAAGTAGTTCAATTTTTAACCAAAGAGATGATATTTCAACTTAAATTATGAATCTTCAAACAAAAAATTAATTATCTACTAAAAAACAAAAATTCTCAACAAAATGTATAAATTTTGAACCAAATAGTTGAATTTTCAACTGAAAAAGATAATTTTTCAACCAAAAATGGAATAGTTAAATTTGTACAAAAAAATTATTTAAAAAACTACTTAAATTTTCAACCAAAGGAATTAATTCAGGACTAAAATGATGAATCTTTAACTAAAAAAATAATGTTTAACAAAGTAGTTTGATTTTCGAAAAAATAGTTGAATTTTCAACCAAACTGTTTGATTTTTTAGACAAAAATACGAATTTTTTACGAAATAGTTGATTTTTCGACTCAAAAATATGAAATTTCAACAAAAGATTTCATTGTTAACCAAACAGTTGAATTTTCAACCAAATAGTTCAATTCTCAGTTAAAAAAATTAATTTTTTAAAAAAGTAATTCAATTTTAAGCCAAAGAGATGAATTTTCAACTAAAATTATGAATCTTCAACCAAAAAATTAATTATCTACTAGAAAAGACAAATTCTTAACAAAATGCATACATTTTAAACCAAATGGTTGAATTTTTGACCAAGATCATTTTCTGCCAAAAAGTACAAATTTTAAACACAATAGATGCATTTTCAACCAAATAGTTGAATTTTCAATTGAAAAAGATCATTTTTTAACCAAAAATGGAATAGTTAAATTTTTGCAAAAAAAAATATTAAACAAACGACTTAAATTTTCAACTAAAGAAATTAATTTTTAACTAAAATGAGGAATCTTTAACTGAAAAAATAATGTTTAACAAAGTAGTTTGATTTTCGAAAAAATAGTTGATTTTTCAACCAAACTGTTTAAGTTTTTTGCCGATAATACAAATTTTCTACGAAATAATTGATTTTTCAACCCGAAAATATGAAATTCCAACAAAAGATTTTATTTTTTACCAAACAGTTAAATTTTCAACTAAATAGTTAAATTCTTAGTTTAAAAAAATGTATTTTCAACAAAGTAGTTCAATTCCGAATCTTCAAACAAAAAAAAATAATTTTTCCGACAAGAGACGAATTCTCAACAAAGTACTTGAATTTTCAACCAAATAATTAAATTTTCATCAAAAAAAATTATTTTTCAACCAAGAAAATAATTTTCTACAACAAAAGACGAAGTTTCAACAAAATAAATAACTTTCCAACCAAATTGTTGAAAGTTCACCTGAAAAAGATAAATTCAAAATGACTGATATTAGTGTTTATTCGATAAATTAACATTCGCGAAACATAACTTGATAGTTTATTATAAATTAATATTTTATTATTAACAAATGTATTGTTGTGAACAATGGTAGGTGGGTGTTGATCGGCTTTATAAATATCCAAAGCCGATCGAAACCCACCTACCATTGTTCACAACAATACAATAGTTAATAATAAAATATTAATTTATAATAAACTATCAAGTTATGTTTCGCGAATGTTAATTTATCGATAAGACACTAATATCAGTAATTTTGAATTTATCTTTTTTATGTGAACCTTCAACAATTTGGTTGAAAATTTATTTATTTTGTTAAAACTTCGTCTTTTGAAGTAGAAAAATATTTTCTTGCTTGAAAATTTATCTTTTTTTGAAAATTCAATTATTTGGTTGAAAATGTATGTACTTTGTTGAGAATTCGTCTTTTGTCGAAGAAACTTTTTTTTTTGGTTTGAAGATTCGCAATTGTACTACTTTGTTGAAAATAAATTTTTTTTAACTGAGAATTTAACTATTTGTTTGAAAATTCAACTGTTTGCTAAAAAATAAAATCTTTTGTTGGAATTTCATATTTTCTGGTTGAAAAATCAACTATTTCGTAGAAAATTCGTATTATCGGCAAAAAAATTAAACAGTTTGGTTGAAAATTCAACTATTTTTTCGAAAATCAAACTACTTTGTTAAATCTTTTATTTTTTTAGTTAAAGATTGATCATTTTAGTCAAAAATTAATTTCTTTGGTTTAAAATTCAAGTAGTTCGTTCAATATTTTTTTTTGCAAAAATTCAACTATTTCATTTTTGGTTAAAAAATTATCTTTTCAGTTGAAAATTCAACTATTTGGTTGAAAATTCATGTATTTTGTTTAAAATTTGTACTTTTTGGCAGAAAATTATTGATCTTGATCGAAAATTCAACCATTTGGTTTAAAATGTATGCATTCTGTTAAGAATTTGTCTTTTTTAGTAGATAATTAATTTTTTATTTGAAGATTCGTAATTTTAGTTGAAAATTCATCTCTTCGATTGATAATTGAATTACTTTGTTAAAAATTAATTCTTTTAACTGAGAATTTAACTATTTGATTGAAAATTCAACTGTTTGGTTAAAAATTAAATCTTTTGTTGAAAACTCATATTTTTGGGTTAAAATTCAACAATTTAGTAGGAAGTCCAAGTATTTGTTAGAAAGTTGAACAACTTTGTTAAAAATTAATTTTTTAGTTGAAGATTCATCATTTTAATAAAAAATTAATTTCTTTTGTTGAAAATTTATACAGTTTGTTGAAAATTTGTATTTTCTGGTAGAAAATTAATCTCCTTGCTTGCAAGTTCTTACTTTTTGGCTTGAAAATTCAAAATTTCGGTTGTTTCTTTCTTTATTGACTGAAAATTGTCTTGGTTGAACTCTTGTTGAAAATTCATCTCTTTTGGTAATAATTTAATCTTTTTTAAGTTAAAAATGCAACTTTCAAGTTGAAAATTTATCTTTTTTAGTTGAAAATTCAACTGTGTGGTTGAAAATTTATGTAATTTGTTGAAAATTTGTATTTTCTAGTAGAAAATTAATTTCCTTTGTGAAAGATTTGTATTTTTTGGTCGAAAACTTAACTTTTTTGAGAAAGATCGTCTTTTTGGCAGATAATTAATTTTCTT
Source organism: Andricus grossulariae (assembly GCA_011634705.1). Lineage (NCBI taxonomy): Eukaryota > Metazoa > Arthropoda > Insecta > Hymenoptera > Cynipidae > Andricus > Andricus grossulariae. The sequence goes on from JAABKJ010007545.1 coordinate 96,124,718, forward strand.
TGTTGAAGATTCGTAATTTTAGTTGAAGATTCAACACTTTGGTTGAAAATTGGACTATTTTGTTGACAATTTGTTTTTTTCTAGATTTGATATTTTTAATTGAAAATTCAACTATTTTGTTGAAAATTTATCATTTTCGTCAATAATGAAATCTTTTGTTGAAAATTCCTATTTTTTGGTTGAAAATTCAACTATTTTGTTGAAAATTCCTACTTGTCAGTTCAAAATTAAACATTTGGTTGAAAATTTATGTAATTTGTTGAAAATTTGTATTTTTTGGTTGAAAATTTAACTTTTTAAGAAAGATCGTCTTTTTTGCTTAAAAATTCAAAATTACGGATATTTCTTTCTTTATTGATTGTCTTGGTTGAAAATCCAACTCTTGTTGAAAATTCTTCTCTTTTGGTAAGAATTAAATTTTTTTTTTTAGTTAAAAATGCAACTTTTTATATTTTTGAATTGAAAATTCAACTATGTGGTTTTATTAAATATTCAACCATTTTGTCGAAAATTTATGTATTTTTTTAGAGAACTAGTCTTTTTGACAGATAATTAATTTTCTTGGTTGAAGATTCGTAATTTTAGTTGAAGATTCATATCTTTCATTGAAAACTGAACTACTTAGTTGAAAATGCTTTTTTTTCTTAAATTAATCTTTTTAACTGAAAATTCAACTATTTGGTTGAAAATTCAACATTTTCCTCAACAATTAAATCTTTTGTTGAAAATTCCTATTTTTTGGTTGAAAATCCAAATATTTGGTTGAAAATTCAAAATTTTCCTCAACAATGAAATCTTTTGTTATAAACAAATTATATAAACAAATGCCATGTTTAAACAATATTTTCATGTTACATGTACTTTTTTCAAACGAGCTTTACTTGTTTTGCCAGTGATGCTTCAGTAAATTATATTTTCATTCCATGACAATTTTGTGATTGTCATAAACAAACTTTATAAACAAATAAACAGTTTGAGCACTTTTTAATAGTTTAAGTTACTTTTTTTAGCGTATTTTGTTAAGTTTGCTAGTTATATTTTAGTAAACCATATTGCTATTCCATAACAAATGTTATTGTTATAAACAAATTTTATAAACAATTGCCACGTTTGAGCAATATTTGATTGTTAGAAGTATTTTATTGATTATGTTGAGAAAACGAAATCTGCAGGTTAAAAACTGACAAAAGTCGGTATTTGTTCATAAAATTAAATAAATTTAACAAATAAGTTCCACTCGAAACATTTGTTATTGTTTTTAAAATTAACAAATATATTGTAAAGATAAATTCGTTTACAACACAACGCTGGTAAGCCAATTTAAAGTCGCTCTAGTGAAAACAGATTTCTGTAAATAAATTCAAGAATTTATTTCTATGAATAAATTTCCGAATAGTGCAATTAGTCATAGAATTTGTTTATAACCTTAATAAATTTTATCAAATAATAAAGTCACTTAATTGGTCATCACTGTGAGGAAAATTTCATACCATTCTTTATAAAAATTTGACTTATTTCTTGCCTTGAATGCCTGAATTTTGCATTTGTTCATATAGTTTGTTTATAATATTAACAAATGATTGGTTAAAATATTTATTATTCCGTTTGTTTACAAAAAGATAATAAATAAAGTATTTTTAAAAAAAATTGAAATAACATTTACTCTGAAAAAAAGAACACTTTTCAACTCCGCTGGGATTCGAACCCAGGAGGGCTCGAACCCCAGCGGAGTTGAACGACTTTTCTTTTTTCCCATTTTTTTTTTTTTTTAATTTAGAATGATGAGTTCTAAGTCATTCAAAATTCTTTGTGTAGGTTATTCCACACCTTATTGATAATTTTCTGCGATAAAAACTGAATCTTTCAATTTCTATAAATTTGATTTTAGAAGATCGATGGAGAGGAAATTAATTAGATTCGAATTTTTATTTTGCTGCAACATTCGTGCCTCTACCGATAGCAGATTGGCTATAATGCGGCAGTAGTATGCATTGGTCCAAGATAATTTACGAGACGATCGTAAACCCCGTTTCGCACCAAAGTTGTAATTATCGCGCGATACGTGGCTATCGGGAACGATTGAACCCAACCTTATCAATTTTCGATGATCGACGCTCTAAATATCGAACTGAAGTTCACAGCGTTTATAAACAAAAATAGATTTTTTTTTTAATTATTGAAATTAATTTGTTAAAAATAGAATAAACTAATTCATTAATTTATACGGCAATTACGCTATTATAACTATTTTTATACCTCCATGCACTCTAATGTACCTTTTTTTTATAATAATTTTCATTTAAACGCGTGATTTTCGGATTTTAATTCAGAAATTACTTCTACTACCAATAGCCTTACCGGAAGGTTGCTATTTAAGAAAAATATATTTCTTCAAATTATTAAACTAAAATAGAATTATAATTTTCCACTAAACGCTTTACTCTAGGATTTTACTTCACAAATTACTTGTATTTGATTTCGAACAATAACAATAACAGAAAGTTTTATACCAATAGCCTTTGCCGGAAGATTGCTATTTATAAAAAATATATTTCTTAAATTTATTAAACTAAACAAAAATTATAATTTTCCATTAAACGCTTTATTCTGGGTATTTATTTTACAAATTACTATTTTAAACAACAATCAAAAAAAAGTTTTATTTAAATAGCCTTTTACCAGAAGACTGCTATTTGAAAAAAAATTGTAATTGATTAAACTAAAAAAAAATTTTATTTTCTATTAATCGCTTTATTCTAGGATTTCAATTCACAAATTACTATTTCAAACAAAGACAAAAAAGGTTTTATTCTAATAGCCTTACCGGAAGACTGCTATTAAAAAAACATATTTTTTCCAATTTATTAAACCAAAAAAATATATAATTTTCTACTAAACGCTTTTTCTCTAGGATTTTACTTCACAAATTATTTGTATTTGATTTCGAAAAATAACAAGAACAGAAAGTTTCATCCCAATAGCCTTACCGGAAGATTGCTATTTAAGAAAAATATATTTTTTTTATTTATTAAACTAAAACAAAATTTTCTACTAAACGCTTTACTCTAGGATTTCAATTCACAATTACTATTTCGAATAATGACAAAAAATGCTTTATTCTGATAGCCTTGTCAGACGACTGCTATTTAAAAAAAAATTGTTCAATTTATTAAACTAAAAAAAATTATAATTTTCCACTAAACGCTTTATTCTAGGATTTTACTTGACAAATTACTTGTATTTGATTTCGAACAATAACTGTAACAGAAAGTTTTATGCCAATAGCCTTGCCGGAAGATTGCTATTTATAAAAAATATATTCTTTTAAATTTATTTAACTGAACAAAAATGATAATTTTCCATTAAACGCTTTATTCTGTGTATTTTGTTCACAAATTACTATTTTAAACAACAATCAAAAAAAAGTTTTATTTAAATAGCCTTACCAGAAGACTGCTATTTGGAAAAAATTTCAATTGATTAAACTAAAAAAAAAAAGGTTATTTTCTATTAAACGCTTTATTCTAGGCTTTCACTTCACAAATTACTATTTCCAACAAAGACAAAAAGGTTTTATTCTGATAGCCTTACCGGAAGACTGCTATTTAAAAAAAAAAATTATCCAATTTATTAAACTAAAAAAAATTATAATTTTCTACTAAACGCTTTATTCTAGGATTTTACTTCACAAATGACTATTTCGAAAAAAGACAAAAAAATTCTTTATTCTGATAGTCCTACCGGAAGAATGCTATTAAAAAATATATATGTAATTTTTCAAATTTATTAAACTAAAAAAAATATAGTTTTTTACTAACCGCTATACTCTAGGATTTTACTTTACACATTACTTGTATTTGGTTTCGAACAATAACATCAACAGAAAGTTTCATCCCAATAGCCTTACCGGGAGATTGCTATTTTAAAAAAAATATTTTTTTAATTTAGCAAACTAAAAAAAAACATTATAATTTTTCAATAAACGCTTTATTCTATGATTTCACAAATTACTATTTCGAACAAAAACAAAAAAAGTTTTATCCAAATAGCCTGACCAGAAGACTACTATTTGAAAAAAAAATTAGTTTATTAAACTAAAAAAAATCTTAATTTTCTACTAAACGCTTTATTTAAGGATTTCACTTCACAAATTACTATTTAGAACAATAACAAAACAATGGTTTATTCTGATAGCCTTACCGGAAGACTGCTATTAAAAAAAATATTTTTTTCAATTTATTAAAATAAAAACAATTCTAATTTTCTGCTAAACGCTTTATTCTAGGATCTCGCTTCACAAATGACTTATATTTGATTTCGATCAGCAATAAAAAAATTTATCCCAATAGACTTACGGGAAGACTGCTATTTAAAATTTTTTTTTTTCAAATTTATTAAACTAAAAGAAAATTACAATTTTCTACTAAACGCTTTATTCTAGGATTTCACTTCACAAATTACTATTTCGAACAACGAAAAAAAGTTCTTTATTCTGATAGTCTTACCGGAAGACTGCTATTTAAAAAAAAAATCAATTTATTAAACTAAAAAAAATTATAATTTTCTACTTAACGCTTGATTCTAGGATTTTACTCCACGAATCACTTGTATTTGATTTCAACCAACAATAAAAAAATGTAACTCAATAGACTTACCGGAAGACTGCTATTTGAAAAATTTTTTTTTTCAAATTTATTAAACTAAAAAAAAATCTAGTTTTCTACTAACCGCTTTATTCTAGGATTTCACTTCACAAATGACTATTTCGAACAACGACAAACAATGCTTTAGTCTGATAGCCTTACCGGAAGACTGCTATTTAAAAAAAAAATCAATTTATTAAACTAAAAAAAAAAACATAATTTTCGACTAAACGCTTGATTCTAGGATTTTACTCCACAAATTAATTGTATTTGATTTCGAACAATAATAAAATAATTTATCTCAATAGACTTACCGGAAGACTCCCATTAAAAAAATATTTTTCTTTAATTTATTAATCTAAAAAAATATATAATTTTTTCTACTAAACTCTTTATTCTAGGATTGCACTCTCAAAATCACTTGTATTTAATTTTAAAAAAATAAATAAATAAAAAAAGGATTATCCCGATAGCCTTGCCGGAAGACTGCTATTTAAAAAAATATATTTTTTGTTATATTTATTAAATAAAAAAAATGATAATTTTCTACTAAACGCTTGATTCTAGGATTTTACTCCACAAATTACTTGTATTTGATTTCGAACAACAATAAAAAAATTTATCTCGATAGACTTACCGGAAGACTGCTATTAGAAAAAATTTTTTTTTTCAAATTTATTAAACTAAAAAAAACTATAGTTTTATACTAACAGCTTTATTCTAGGATTTCACTTCACAAATGACTTTTTCGAACAACGACAAACAATGCTTTATTCTGATAGCCTTACGAGAAGACTGCTATTTAGAAAAAAATCAATTTATTAAACTAAAAAAAATATAATTTTCGACTAAACGCTTGATTCTAGGATTTTACTCCACAAATTAATTGTGTTTGATTTCGAACAATAATAAAAAAATGTATCTCAATAGACTTACCGGAAGACTGCTATTTAGAATTTTTTTCCCAATTTATTAAACTAAAAAAAATATAGTTTTCTACTAACCGTTTATTCTAGGATTCCACTTCACAAACTACTACTTCCAACAACGAAAAAAATGCTTTCTTCTGATAGCCTTACCGGAAGACTGCTATTTAAAAAAATTTCAATTTATTTAACTAAAAAAATGATAATTTTCTACTAAACGCTTGATTCTATGATTTAACTCCACAAATTACTTGTATTTGATTTCGAACAATAAAAAATTTATCTCAATAGACTTACCGGAAGACTGCTGTTTAAAAAAAAATCTTTTTTTTTCAAATTTATTAAACTAAAAAAAATTATAGTTTTCTACTAACCGATTTATTCTATGATTTTACTTCACAAACTACTTGTATTTGATGTTGAACAATATCAACAACAGAAATTTTTATCTCAATAGCCTTACCAAAAGATTGCTATTTAAAAAAGTATATATTTGTTAATTTATTGAAATAAAAAAATATATAATTTTCCAATAAACGCTTTATTCTAGGATTTCACAAATTACTATTCCGAACAACAACAACAACAACAATTTTTATCCAAATAGCCTGACCAGAAGACTCTTATTTGAAAAAAAAATTAATTTATTAAACTAAAAAAAAATTATTAATTAATTATTAATTATTAATTATAATATTCCTACCGGAAGACTGCCATTTAAAAAAAGAATTTTTTCAAGTTTTATTGAATTTAAAAAATTCGAATTTTCTATTAAACGTTCGGTTCTCGTTCTCGGATTTTGTTTAAAAAATTACTTGTATTTGATGTCGTACAACAAATAAAAAGTTTTACTCAATATCCCCATCGGAAGACTGCCAATTTAAAAAATGTAATAAGTTAAAAAACGCTATTAAAATTTTTTAAATAAAATCGAACATAAATTTATTTTATTATGAATAATTTCATGAAAAATGAGCATGAAAAAGATTCACAATTTGAAAAATAGACTTCCTGCACAAACAGTTATTAAAATTTTTTTAGATTCTAATTTTCTTCTAAACGCTCGGTTGTCGGATTTTATTTAATAAATTACTTCTATTTTATGCCGGACGACAGAAAACAAAATTTCATTCCAATACTCTAACCAGAAGCCTGCCATTTGGAAAAAAAAATATTTTTTTAATTTACTAAATTAAAAAATTCGAATTTTTTACTAAATTGTGTTTTCTTGGATTTTATTGAATAAATTACTTGTATCTGCTGTCGGACATTAGAAAAAAAAGTTTTATCCCAATATCCCTACTGGATGACTGCCATTTAAAAAACAGAGGAAAATATATAAAAATAAATAACAACATTGAATAATTAACTCTTTAGATTAAAAAAAGAGCTTTATAAATTTAAAAAATTGGCAGTCTTCGTGTGAAGATATTGAGATGAAACGTTGTTTTGTATAGCCCATCATCAAATACAATTAATTTGTAAAATACTACTCGAGAACCGATAAATTAGTCGAAAATTTAAATTTAAATTAAAAAAATGTCACAAATTAGATTTGTTGCGTGGACAGAACGTAGTTTTCATAGTATAATTACCGTCTAAAATAATTTATTACTTTATTTTTTTGCTCAGAAATTGTAAACATTTTAATCAAAATATTTACTTAATATTTGAGTACAAATTTTGAATCTTTTATATTTGGACAATTGTTATGTTTTCAAATTAAATTTCGCGAGGGGCTACTCAATGAGGAATTTAAGATTGCTACGCGGGAAATCTTAAGAGAACTCTTGGAGGAACTCTTGGAAATCTCAGCAATTTAGCATGCGTGTCGAAATCTTGGAAATCTTTCGCTAAGTGTGGACGGAGATAAGGTAATGTAGTTCTGATCGAAAGCAGAGTCGGGAATCTCGGAACTCCCGGAAATCTCAACGAAATCTTGGAAATCTCTCAACAATCTAGCATTCTTGAAAAGTCTTGGAAATCTTTGGCTAAGTGTGGACAGAGATGAGGTGGTGTGGTTCTGATCGAGAGCAGAGTCGGAAATCTCGGAACTCCCGGAAATCTCAACGAAATCTTGGAAATCTCTCAACAATCTAGCATTCGTGAGAAATCTTGGAAATCATTGGCTAAGTGTGGACAGAGATGAGGTGGTGTAGTTCTGATCGAGAGCAGAGTTGAAAATCTCTGAAATCTCGCAATTCCCGGCCATCTCAACGAAATCTTGGAAATATCTCAGCAATGTAGCATTGGTGAGAAATTTTGGTAATCTTTGACTCGGTGTGGACAGAGATGAGGTGGTGTGGTTCTGATCGAGAGCAGAGTCGGAAATGTCGGAACTCCCGGCAATCTCAACGAAATCTTGGAAACCTCTCAACAATCTAGCATTCGTGAGAAATCTTGGAAATCATTGGCTAAGTGTGGACAGAGATGAGGTGGTGTGGTTCTGATCGCGAGCAGAGTCGGGAATCTCGGAACTCCCAAGCAATCTCAAAAAAATCTCTCAGCAATCTAGCATTCGTGAAAAATCTTAAAAATCTGTGGCTAAGTGTGGACAGAGATGAGGTGGTGTGGTTCTGATCGAGAGCAGAGTCGGAAATCTCGGAACTCCCAGGCAATCTCAAAGAAATCTTGGAAATCTCTCAACAATCTAGCATTTGTGAGAAATCTTGGCAATCTTTGGCTAAGTGTGGACATAGATGAGGTGATGTAGTTCTGATCACGAGCAGAGTCGGAAATATCGGAACTCCCGGCAATCTCAACTAAATCTTGGAAATCTCTATAAGAATTCAATACAGATTGCGGCATTCACAGTTTTCAGATTTCCAGATTCCGCAGTGAGTAGCCCCACGAAATTTCGTGAATTTCAAGAAATTTTTTAAATAAAAATTCCAAAAAGCAAACGAGTGATCAGGGTCCTGACGTGAGTGTTTTATCGAGTAAATCTGCAGGAATTGGCAATGTTCGAAACAATGAGCGGCACCGAACAATGGAAATTTTTATTCGAGTCAGTTTCTCTACAGAATTTTAAATCGCTTCATCGTAAATAGACACGTACTAGTAACAAAGAGGTGCCAGGAGAAAGGTCAAAATAAAAAATAAATAAAAACAAAATAAAAATACCTTTTCAAGTATGAAAAGAGACGCGAGTGCGAGGCCATTTTCGACTTTCATTGAATTTACAATGGGAATTTGGACCGGGAAACTGGAAATTTGTTGGGGCTGAAAAATCACAAAGAATAAAATTCCCGAATCGGAAAATTTCCGAATAATAAAATTCCCGACAGTTTATAATATTTCCGAATTGGAAAACTCCCGGCAGAAACTTGCCGATTTATAAAATATCCAAACAAAAAAATTCCTAAATTTTAATCAATATTATTTATTTATTAAAAACAATAATAATCAAGTATTTTAGTCAAGGAAAAATTTCTTTAATGTTTAAAGTTTCTTAAAACTATTGTTCGAAATTAAAGTAACAATAATTGTAAAAATATATTCCTGGATGAAAATTTTTGGTTGAAAATGTGTATAGTATTTTTTTAAATGACAAAAAACATTATTAAAAATCAAATTGTTGATTAAAAAAAAATCCGAGTTAAATCAGTGCTAAATTAAATCCTGCAAGGTTTTTTTGTTCGGAGAAAATTTAGGGAGAAATTTCTTTTTCGTTTCACGCGCACGTGTCTTTACATTAATTTTTTTAAATACAATTTATATGGAAATATTATTATTTTAAATTCAAACAATAATTTTTAACAACTTCAAACATTGAAGGAAATATCTTTGATACAAATATTTTATTACTGCATTTTTAGTAAATAAATAATATTGATCAAAAAACAATTTTTTTGTGATTTAAATTCGGGATTTTTATAATTCGAGAATTTTCCAATTCAGTTATTTTATAATCCGGCAATTTTATTATTCGGTATTTTTCAGTCATTCCAATTTTTTGAGACCGGAAAAAAACAGGAAATAAGAGTGACTTTATTTTTTGACCGGGAATTTTACAAATTTTTATATGAGAAATCTATCCAATTGCATGATATAATGCAATTTAACATAAGTTTGATTTTAAATTTTTTCAAATTTTCAGTTCGATTTTCAACTTTTTTAAACCATTCAGTTTACAATAAGTAATTCTAAAAAATTTTGAGCGTACGTTTTCAATTTTATGAATTTTAAAATGCAGTGTTGGAGACTTAACAAATTTTTATTTAAATATTCCAAACTAAACGTTAAAATTTGAGAGTGCTAAATTTAAACTTTGAACGTTACAGTTTCAATTGGTCAATTAAAAAAACTTTAATTTGTGAGTAACAGTGTTGAATTTTAATGTATAAATAACAATTAAGCCATTACTAATTTGAAACGACTTATAATTGAAATAATTTAATTTTTAATTAATATAGTGTTTAGATTTAAAAAAAAAAATTAATCGTTGAATTTTTAATGTTTCTAAGGGACGCCTGAAAAATACCGAAAAATAAAACTGCCGACACTGGAAAATTCCCGAAAAATAAAATATTCAAAAAAGAATATTCGAAAATTGAACAATTTGGTGAAAGATTCAACTAATTTGTTAAAAAAATTAGTATTTCGTTGAAAATTCGTAATTTTTAGTAAAATTTTTTGTTGTTTTTTTTTTTTTGTTAAAAATGGAACTATTTAGTTAAAAATAAATCTTTTTTGTTGAAACATAAACTATTACATTTTTCGTTGAAAATTCATCTTTTTAAATTGAAACTTTAATTCTATGTTTGAAAGTTGAACTAATTTCTTAGATGATCATTTTTATGGTTGAAGATTCATAGTTGTATTTGAAAATAAGTTTTTTGTTGTTGTTAAAAATCAATTTTTTTAACTGAAAATTTAACTATTTTGTTAAAAATTCAACTGATTGGCTGAATATTAAATTTTTTGTTGAAAATTCAACAGTTTTGTAGAAAATTTGGCTTTTTAGCATGAAAACTAATTCTCTTAAAAAGGCTCAAATTCTGAAATATCTGAAATATTCAAAAATCTTTTCTAATTTTCTTCAAAATCCTAGGAAAATTTGGAAGATTTTTATTTTTTACATTTCTACAATTATTTACAATCGTTTACAATTGTTTACAATTTTTTACCATTTGTTTACAACTTTTTACCATTTTTTACATTTTGAATGATTTTTTCAAAATTTCCATACAAATTCGAGTCAGGTAAAAATATTTTTAGGAATTTCAGAGGTTTTGAATAAATTCAAAATATTTTTAAACTTGGAAGCATTTCCAAAAATTTGGCAAAACTTTTTTATTTCTTTCAAACTGTTAAAACTCCCAAATATCTTTTAAAAAGGCTCGAATTTTTCTTAATATTTTGTAAAATCCTGTAAATTAAAAAAATTAAATTTTATTCTTCTAAATTCTTTTTTGATGCATCTGAAATATTCAAAAATCTTTTCTAATTTTCTTTAAATTCCTAGAAAAATTTGGAAGATTTTTATTTTTTACAATTATTTACAATTTTTTACAATTTTTTACATTTTGAATGATTTTTTCAAAATTTCCATGCAAATTCGAGTCAGGTAAAAATATTTTTAGGAATTAAGGAGGTTTTGAATAGGTTTAAAATATTATTGAACTTGGAAGCATTTCCAAAAATTTAGCAAAACTTTTTTATTTCTTTCAAACTGTTAAAACTCCTAAATATCTTTTAAAAAGGCTTAAATTTTTCCTAATATTTTGTAAGAGCATGTGAATTAAAAAAATTAAATTTTATTCTTCTAAATTTTTTTTTGATACATCTGAAATATTCAAAAATCTTTTCTAATTTTCTTTATATTCCTAGGAAGATTTGGAAGGTTTTAAGGCAATTTTTATACATTTTGAATGATTTTTCAAAATTTCAAGAAAAATTCGAGTCAGCCAAAAATATTTTGAGGAACTTGAGAGGTTTTGAAGAGATTCAAAATATTTTCAAACTTGGAAGCATTCCCAAATTTGGTTGAAATTTGGTTGAAGATTCAAATAGTTGGATGAAAATTAAAATTTTTATTAAAAATTCATATTTTTGTGGAAAAAATTCGACTGTTTTGTACAAAATTCTTTTTGGATTGAAAATTTAATAATTTGGTTAAAATTTTGGTTAAAAATGCAAGTGTTTGGTTCTCTCTGAATTTGAATCAGTTAAATAAATGTTACTTACATGAATATTTGTGACTGAATTGTAGCTATGAATCAGCTAATTTTTAATTAATAAACTTTTTTGGTTTAAAATTAAACTATTTTGTTTAAAATTCGTGTTTTTTGGTTGAATTCAACTGTTTTTTATTTAGTATAATTTTTTTCTGTTTCAAATATGAACTATTACATTTTTCATGGAGAATTCATCTTTTTTTTTGTTTGAAAATTCAACTAATTAGCTATGAGATTAACATAAGTTTAATACTTGCAAAATTTTATGACACTATTTTGACACTGTTATATTTTTTCATATTTTTGACATCGCACTAAATATAAATATTTTGTATTTTTCAGGAATTTTCCAGTGTACGGAATTTTATTTTTCGCGATTTTTAAATTTTCAAAAATTTGTTAACATTTTAGAAAAAATTCGTGACAGTTTAAAAGTTATTTCGAAATTTCAGAAGCTTTAAAGAGATTAAAAATATTCGAAAATTTAAAAGATTTCAGAAAATTTATAGAATTTTTTTTAATAACTAATTAGAATAATTAAAATTAAAAGGTCGCATTTTACACTCAAAATTAAAAGCAATGTCAAATTTAGCACTTTGTACACAATTATTAATGTGATTGTACTGAAAGAAAAACAAATCAAAATAAAAGTGAGGTTTCACTTCCAAAGTCCAAATTCAAAAATTCAGAAAGTCTTAGCTAGGCAACGGCCTTCATTAATAAATCGCGACTTTTATCACTTTCTTTTATCACCACAGTCAAGAATATACAAACCTTGAAAATTACGCAATTTTCTATTTATAATCCGGGCGGAAATAAACAAATATTTTGATGTAACACTGAATGTTTTTTAAATATTTGCTTTGTCACACAAATATTGAAATTACTTACAAGAAAAGAAGTATTATCAGTTTTTTGTTAAAGTTATGTGAATATAAATTTCTAAAATATTCTTGAGAAAATTAGAAAAGATTTTTGAACATTTCAGATGTGCCAAAAAAAATTAGAAGATTTTTAAAAAATGTGTTATTTTAAAGGATTTTACAAAATTTTAGAAATAATTCGAGCCTTTTTCTGATAAATTAGAAAAAAATTAATCAAAATTATTTAATTAATTAATAAATGATAAAATTGTTGATACATTTTTGGAAACGGTTCCAAGTTTAAAAATATTTGTAATCTATTCAAAACCTTTTAAATTCCTAAAGATATTTTTAGCTGACTCTAATTTTTCTCGAAATTTTGAAAATCATTTAAAATGTTTTAAAATTGTATTAAAATCTTCCTAATTTTCTTAGGAATTTAAAGAAAATTAGAAAATTTTTTGGAATATTTCAGGTGTATCAAAAAAGAATTTAGAAGAATAAAATTTTATTTTTTATTTTACAGGATTTTACAAGATTTTACCAAATATAAGGAAAAATCCGAGACTTTTTAAAAGATATTTAGGAGTTTTAACAGTTTGAAAGAAATACAAATTTATCAAAAAATTTGTATTTCTTCCAAACTGTTAGAACTCCTAAATATTTTTTAAAAAGGCTCAAATTTTTCCTAATATTTTGTAAAATCCTGTAAATTAAACAAAAATAATTTCATTATTTTAAATTATTTTTTAATGCATCTGAAATGTTCAAAAATATTTTCTAATTTTCACAAAATTCCTAGGAAAATTTGGAAGATTTAAGGCACTTTTTTACATTTTTAATAATTTTTCTAAATTTCAAGAAAAATTCGAGTCAGCTGAAAATATTTTTATGAATTTAAGTGGTTTTGAATAGATTTAAAATATTTTTAAGCTTCGAAGCATTTTCGAAAATTTAGCAAAAATTTTCATTTCTTCCAAACTGTTAAGTCATAAATATCTTTTAAGAAGACTCAAATTTACCTTATATTTTGTAAAATCTTGTAAAATCCTGTTATATATATAGTTGAAAGTTTTTCAGGAGGTTAGGTAATTTTTAAACAATTATTAGTTGTTTAAAGAATTTTGTGCTCACCTATAAATCGTGTAAAGTTATTATTTTCGGGATGAATGGTACAGTTGATGAATTTCAAGAATAATATTTGGACATTAACATCTTTTGCAATTATTTAAACAATTTTCCAAAATAAATATCACTCTTAGCATTTATTAACGACATCATAAATTCCAATAAATAGTAACTTTTCAAGATTTTCAGAGGAAAAACATGGTTGCAACCAATGATAACTATATAAATAATTGTAAAATATTGTTTAAAAAAATATATTATTCGCAACATTCGTTAATCATGTCACTAATTTCAGAAATTTCTTTTAAACATTATTCTTAAAATTCATCAACTATATAATATTTTTCAATTATTTAGAAAATATTTTGAAATTTGTCACTTATCCAATAAAAATAATTCGTACGGAAAAAATGCCAACAAATACCGTCCTTAGCACGAATTTGACACAAAACTGCTATTTTTCATTTTCTGGGTCATTTTCAGAGCATTATCATCAGTAAAAATCAAAAGTCGAATTTTTAAAGATATAAATTAGGACCACCCTATTGTGGGCGGAACATGTTACTTTAGGTGTCGTCACTTTTTGGATTAAAATCCAGGGATGGGGTTGATATTTTTTTTCTGAAATTCCAGTTTTGAAACTAACCTTTGGTCCAAATTTAATTTGTTCTAATTGCAATTTTTTTCCATTTTATTATACTTATCCTTATATTCTTCTGTTTCTTCCCATTCTTGGGCCTCGGTGCTAACATATTTTACTAATCCCAATTCTATTTTCGTAAACGGGTTTGGAGGACCTATGGATTGAGCCTTCATTGAATATAAAATGTGCAGTTTTGTCGAGAGCAACCACATTCCCGTTTCAAAATTCATGCAGATTGCAATGTTTTTAAACATATCATTACCTATGATTCCTACCGATTTTAATTTTGGGACCAATCTTAATACTTTTTTTTTACATTTTTACCATATTTTAAGGGGAATTTCTGTTTGTCCTACAATGTCCACTTTTTTCTAATAATTCTTTACCTACGAAGAATGTGTCGCTCCTCAAACAATAAAAACTCGAAATAATTCTTTATCAAATTCTATTAGTAAATGAAACCTTGTTTCAGTTGGGTTTCCTTCATAGGAATCGAACTTCTCAGGCGATTCTCTATTTAAGGAAGATACTTCTGCCCTTAGTGCCTGCCTGTCGCGTTTCCTTGCTGATGATAGCATTCTTTTTTCAATGCCCCATTTTTCAGCATTTAAAACATTTTCAAGTTTTGTGATTTTGCGTCTCTTTATTTGGATCCAACCCCTCCTGTGCACTTGAATGAGTGTTTCTACTTTTTCGAGGTATAAATCCTCCCCTGATGTTTCCTTTATTTTGTTGCTTTTGATTTTGACTTTCGTTACTACAACTCGCGTTTGCTTTTTTCTGTCGTTTTTGATCATTCAGGGGGTACTTCAGTTATTGCTAAGGATGAATTATTATCATTTTGATATGCTTATGGTGGGGCGAATAAGAAGTTCGGCCATTGATTACATGGATTAAAGGGATACCTATAGTACAGTCGGATAGACGGATAGATAGATAGATAGATGTCGGATAGATACCTAGTCGGTTCAACAAGAAAGTTTCCTCGTTTTTTCGAAAACTATTGCAGATTTTCGGACGTATTTTTTTTTAGTGGAAGTACATTTGAAGGACAACGGAACAGTTGGCAAGTCGTTTCAGTATCACTCGAACCGTCCGAGAGAGCACACGTGAGTGAAAATGAGTTCTGCGTACGTCAAACGTTTTGAAGCGGTCTTCTTGTGTACCCATCCAAAAGGACTACGTATGACCTACAGCGCGACTGCCAAATATATTAATAAGTCGAAAAAGTTCGTGAAGAAGTGGTTTGAGCAGTATAAAGCCGATAAAACAGTCTACGATCTTCCCGAAAGAGGCAAATCTCGAGCAACAACGAGCAAGCAGGATAAAGCGATCGTACAGTTGTTCAAGCGTACCCCAACTCTACGGTTACGAGACGCCAAGGTTATTCTGGCTAGAAAAGGAATACACATCAGTATCAACACCATTCGACAGCGTTTGGCTGTGGCGAAGCTGCAATACCGTAGCACGAGGCAAAAAACCCTGCTCTCAGAAACCCATAGCGAAAAACGGAAGGCATGTTTGGGGATACTTTTCTGAGCGTGGTTTTGGGTGTTTAGGGCTCTTTACCGAGAACCTGAATGCTCAGAAAATGCTACAAATATACAAACGTGGTCTTCTACAGTCTGCTAAAAAGATGTTTGGAGCCGATACTGGAGATTGGATCTTGCAAGAGGATAACGACCCCAAACGTCGAAGCCGTCTCTGCACCACCTGGAAGGAAGAAAATGGCATAAAAACTTTGGGCTGGCCATCACAGTCCCCCGATGCGAATCCAATCGAAAACGTCTGGAGTATTTTAAAGAGGAAGCTTGCGTGAAAACGTGTTTTCACCCTGAAACAGCTCTCGCGAAACATCAGGAAGATATGGCATGAATAACCCACGGGATATACTAAAAAGTTGTTATAAAGCATACCGAAAAGGTGCCAGGCAATTCTGGATAACGATGGGAACTGGACAATTTACTAGGTAGGTGCGCCGTAGTCCTTCAAATGTACTTTCATTTTTAAAAAATACGTCTGAAAATCTCCAATAGTTTTCGAAAAAACGAGAAAACTTTCTTGTTGAACCGACGTAACTTGACCTCTACCGTTCCGTCTTCGGTTATTCGAATGAGGGTTTAAATGATCACAACTTCCTTGCTGGCCCTAATAAATGTTTTCTGATGTCTGATTATCCTGGTTTTTTAAAAATAATTCCTTTTCAGATTTTGATCAGTATTTTAATGCAAATTTTCACCCGTATCATATTTTTTGGATATTGTTGTGTCCTTGTTTTTTGTGTCCGATGCATTTAACACCTGTCCTCCAATGTTGGAATCTAATATTCCTTCCTCAAATCTTTTTGCTCTGTCGATTAGTTTTTGAAATGTCTCATAACTATCCCGTGGGATATGAATTTTATATTATAATCTTTAATTTTTGTAGGTCATATCTATTCTTACTCTAATTTTTCCGTGGAACTCAATTTCGTGAACAATTCTCTGATTTTTGAGGTAGAGGACTGAATGTTTTCTCATTCTTCCTGATTACAAAACCTGATTTTGTTCTTGATTCGTTCTCTGATTCTTTGATCTAAAAACGATTTTTAAAAATCATAAAGTTTCTTTTGTTGAATCCAAACCTGACCTTTGCTTTTTCCCAGCACGTCAGGTTTTTATGGTATTTGAGTCAAATTTTTTTCGAAAAATCAAAAATTGTATGATAAAAAGGTGCAAACCTTTTTTTAAAATGGAAAACAATACTTAAAAAACTACTTGAAAAAAGGATAAAAATGGTTTTACCAAAATCTTTATATTTAACTCCATATCATGCCATGAAAAGAAATTTTGGGATGTAAATATTCTTTGTTTAGCGTCTGGGAAATAACAATTTGGAATTTTTAAGGAAAAACCTTTTTTCTTCGACTTCTTCCAGACCATAAATGGTCTGGATGAAGTCGATGAAGTAAGGTTTTTCATTAAAAATTCCATATCATGCATTTTTTAGACGACTGTGTGTCATTCTCTTGAGTTAGGAGCCCTAAGTTAACTACTTTTTCAGGAATGTATGCCACAACAGATTATCATCTAGTTACCAGAAACTAGTGAGCCAGGGAAGCGCTACTACTACGTAGCGTAAACATCTCACCCTCTAGCCATTGTACTTGTCTCTGTTCGTACTCGTCTTTCGTGTGGTAATGTCGAGGACCCTGATCTCATCTTTTGCCCATCTTACCAAACCAAATGAATATAGTAGTACCGGAACGGCAAGCATGTTAATTGCAGATACTTTGTTCTTCGCAGACAGTTCAGAATACCAAATCTGCCGCGAATAGCCTCCTTAATATATGTTAGGTCCTAAATGAGGATCTCAAGCACGCTCAAGTAGTGGCATTAACCTTTCCATATAACCCATTATATCTGGGTGTACTTTAAAGCTGTCAAAAAATCAGGCGATATGTAAGTCTATTGTAGGTTGAATCGAAGTCCCTTCGGTAGTCAATCCAGGCCATCCACCGGTTGCGCTTATAGAATGCAGCGGCATTCTAGACGAACATTTAAGATATCTGTAAAAATAGTGTACGGCGTGTTCAGACAAAATATCGGGCTGTAATTTTTGGGGTTAAACAAGTCACCTTATTTCGGAATGAACACAGGGCGTCCTAACAACAACTTTCGGCCCTTAGTGACACTGACTACGGGAGGTGTACTGTCTTGCACAGTCTATTTTCGTGGTTAGTTGATGTATGCAACATGCAATGCAACACTGAGCGTCATTCACCTGCATCAGGTAACCGGGCTTAGGAGGAACCAGGATGTTGACGTTTCACTTTGTCCTGAAATTGGCATGCTCTTCTCTTGGTTGCCTATTCTTATGCTGCATTATTGTTATAAGTTAGTAAACATACGTTTGTTCGACAAGAACAATCACAGACGGCTGAATAAGTATCACAAGAAGGTAGTTCTAAAATTTTCCAAAACGTTAAATTATATTCCAATCAGTATTATAATTGTCATGGTCGTTTTCAAATTTTGTACGCAGACAATTTATTTTGTTAACTTAGCTCCTCCCCTTTATTATTACATAAATTTTGCATTTTCCATTTAGAATCTTACGTTAATTTAAAAATCCCCGGGGTTTGGGTTAATGTTGATCGATTACAACAAATTTGGGAATTTCTTTTTCTAGAAAAACGAACAATTTGTGGAGGATCATTCACCAAAAATAAAAAATTAAATTTCAACAGGTATAAATTAGGACCACCCTAATGCGGACTGTCTCTTTTCTACTTGCTTCATTCTCTGACTGACCACTGTACTAGACTTTGTTGGTACAGTAGCCTCCCAGGCAACACAATCTCTGTCGGAGAGCTCTATCTAGCGATCCAGATGACTTTACAATCATTACGCACCAGTGGCATAACTGAAACATTTGTTCAAATAAGTTCTAGGTAAAGAATATAATATCTTAATATGCGATGGAAATATGAAAATGCCTAGTAAAACATTTTTCGACAGATAACCACTAAGTTGAACATTAATTACTTACAATTAATATTAAGACAAATAGAAATAAGAAATGTATTGAAACATGATATAAATTCGTTAAGTAAAAGTTAAATGGATTTATATTATAATATTATTATCTGGTATGAGTTGAAAGACATACAATAATTTTTACATTTTAATAATCAATTTCTTGATAAAAAAATTAAAAAATGCAGTTCAGTTGCTTTTCATTACAATTTGATTTTGGATATTCTCATACACTATTATTTTGCAGATAATTTTTATTTTTTAATCAC
This sequence comes from Andricus grossulariae, assembly GCA_011634705.1. Taxonomy (NCBI): domain Eukaryota; kingdom Metazoa; phylum Arthropoda; class Insecta; order Hymenoptera; family Cynipidae; genus Andricus; species Andricus grossulariae. The sequence continues at coordinate 96,143,886 of JAABKJ010007545.1, forward strand.
TACAACAGTTACAGCACTAACTTTGTATTTTGTGATTTTGCGTATTTTGATACGAATCACTAAATCACTAAGTGAATTTGCATATTTTTCAGAATTTTATACTCTCCACATTGCAATAAGAAAAAAAAATAAGAAAAAAAAACGCTTTAAGCGTGCTCTACAATAGTGCATTAAACGTCACTTTCCATAAGAATCAGTTGGTGCCTATATTCCCGTATTAGATGACCCTTACGACAAGTGGTGCACAATGCACTGCTGTAGAGCACGCTTCATTTAGTAAATAAACGTTAACCTCATACCTTTAATTACTGCAGTCATAAAAATGAAGGTTGATTGAGATTTTTTTGAATGTAATGTATCAAACATAACTTAATATTATTGCAAATTACCATTAAAAATAGAAATTAAAATTATTAGAATTCATTTAACCATATTAATTCCTTTTTAAAACTTTTTAGATTGTTTAAACAATTTTTATGACCGATATTTTTTTAATCATTACCAATATATTACGTCATATAAAGCTAATATATAATTTACCTAGAAGGGCTCTGAAAGTAAAACAGAACGTAATGGGGATTTAAAAGGTAACTCACAAGTTACGTAAATCAATGCCATTGGTTACACTGCTAAAAAGTTTCCGTACCTATCCATGACCTTACCTGTACGTAATTGTGTAGCCTGGACTTAACATCAGGCAGGTAAAGGCCAAAGTGGAAAGGGACTGAGAGTAACACCAAACAGCACAAATATGATGCATAATATAAAGCATTTTTTTAAAAAGAATGTCGGTTCCCGAGTATCGTCAGAGCTCCCCTGGCACTCGAACTTCACGTTAAAGATTCGGGGTTCGATCTCTGAACCGGAATCTCTGTAAATTTGTCTATGTACTTTTACCGAAGTTTTGGTGGTTCGGATCCTACCTTTAGTTGTCCGTCCGCCCATCATGCACTTGCCTGCAACCCAGTCCGTTTCTACTAATGTAAAAGACCAGGCTGCCCAATATGTCAAATTAGGCACACTTATGTCATCAGATTAGGGAACGTTCACATATAACGTTACCTTAAACAGGGAGGGGGATTTCTGTGACACCCATGTTAAAGTTAAATACACTTATTACTACATAAAAATCGTTACTTTGAGGAGAGGAGGTAGAAATAGTCGGAAAGAACGTTACGTAATGTGTGAAAGCTCCCTTACTTGATTGCATCACAAAAATTCGTCCGTGAATGATGATTTATACCGGAAAAACCCTGATTAAAAAATTCTGTTTGGTATAAAAATGCAGTTCTAACCAAAATACCCTCAACATAATGGACTGTAACCATCTTATATCTAAAAGAAAATTATAATAAAAAAATAATGTTACCATTAACCAACGCTCCATCGTTAGGACTTGTTAGGTCTGATCCTTTCTTTAGCTGGATTTTTTCAATGCTAGCATCCTTATCTGGACTCACGTCCATTCCACTCCATCCCAACATTTCAATCTGTTTCTCATCAAAAAAGTAATTCAATATAAGCAAGTAAGTTATAATTATTAAAATATAAATTATATTTCCATGAATACCTCGAATTTGAGTATTGCATCAGGTGGGATTTTTGGAGGACTTCCAGGTTTTCCATACGCGTAATTGGGGGCGCAGGTTAGTATCGCGATTTCACCTTTTTTCATTGTGGCTGTTCCAATTTCCCACGCTTTTATAACTCTACTTTGACCTAGCTCGAATTCGAAAGGCTCGTTGCGTTCTCTACTAGAATCGAATTTTGTTCCATCTAATAAGGTTCCAGTGTAATGTACTTTAACTATGCATCCAGAGGATGGAGTTTCTTCTCCTTCTCCCATTTTCAACATTTCTTTTAGGACTCCTCTGTCGTGTTCCGGCGAAATATCCGTAGCCATTCTATATGACAAAATATAACATTTAAACTATTTTTTGTAACATCTGCGTGTGTAGTTCGGTTATTCATTTTTCGGAACGGAACCCAGTTTAAAATATACCTTACTCGGTGACAGAGTATTAGGTAATTTCAGAATGACTATCTTTTAACAAAACATTGACTACACGAATACTGGATATACAAAATGCATTTCTGTTCTTATGAGAATCATCATTAATTAATTTGTACACAGAATATAATACAGTAATGAAGCATAGTGCTATTTCATGAATACAGGTACAAAAAATTGTTGTTAATGAAGTGAATATTATTGGATAAGGGCAAAGACTGATAAAAAGTCGGGGAGAAAAACCCTAAATTCAATAGTTTAAGAGAAAGCTAAAAGAAAATATTTGTGGTTTTGAAAAATTGAGGGTTATGTTTATTCGCAAGTAAAAATTATTGTATGTAAGGCAAGTATGATTTACAGGTTTTATCTACCACTTTTTAGTCCTGTAAGTAACAGTTTACACAAAAGGAGAAGCGGTAACGAATGCGCATTTGCGCAGAACAATCATGAGTCCATAATACTCCAAGTCCTAAGAGTAGTATGGGCCTATGATCGTACTACGCACATGCGCATTTGCTGTCGCCCGTATAAGATTATGGCCTCCTCAAGCTAACTTCGAATGCCAGACGTGATTAACTTGTAAATCATACCTTTGCTACATAAAATATCGTATGCAACAAGGAGGCAAACGTCTTTTTACCAAAGTATGTGTTTGCACTCGTCATTTTTTGCAATCTTAGTCTGTCTAATTAGACCAGCCATTTAGAGTGTGATACTTTTGACTTCGGATTCGAAATATGGTATATCAAAAATCGCCGAGTATCAAGTTTCGCTGAATTCTAAGACATGAAACATTTTTTCACTATATTAGGTCCTTTATTATGAATCTGTAAATGTAAACCCTAAATCGGCTTCACGGAGTTACCAATATAAGGTCGTCCCAATCTCTGTACAACCTTACTTACTCACACTTTTTGTACTCTTGTCTATTGGAGATTTTTGAGTTTCAAGAAGGAATCAGTCACTCTTTAACTATAATACTGAGTACATACTTGCTCAAAGAATGAACTATTGGGTTATCCGTGTGTGCAATTTTATTTTTCGACCTACCCAATCACCAAAAAATATTATCTGTACAAACATACCTTGCACAGGCTGGACAATTGTCTTGTGAGCATATACCTGATAAAACTGGTCGGTACCACAAGATAGAAGAATCTGAACTAGTCGCAGATGGTGACAAGCAATGGGATGAACCAGTTGCAACAACTATGCTTTTTGAACAGAAGGATTGTAACAACGAAGGTAAAGAATTTTATAATCTTAAGAAATCTGATATCAGGCATGATTTCTGAAGTGTACCGACCCGAAAAAAATTAAGTTTTCCAAGTTGGTTAAACCATGCATCAGAACGTGATAAATGGAATGGCGTAAAGTCAGAGTTTTATAATCCTCGAAATTTAATGGAAACCTTATTAACTTTTAGAGGGTATTTTTACAGTATTTTCATGTAAGAAACAAGACCCCGGGGCTTTCGGGGTCTCTGATCACGAAGCGGGAGTCAGATTTGAAAAATTCACGTTAGTAGGCCCCCAAACCCCTCCCCCAGAATGCCTTAATTTTTTGATACTCTCGAAATTCGGTGAAAACATGCCCGCGGGGGTTTTTGGGGACGCTGATCTTGACCCCAGATTCGTGATCAGCGACCCTTAAAACCCCCCGGGGTTATGTCTTCACCGAGTTTCGGGAATATAGGAAAATTGGGGCCATGAGGGGGGGGGGCCTGACGTGAATTTTTAATTGTGACCCCAGATTCGCAAGCAGCGACCTCGAAAACCCCCGTGGTGATGTTTACACCGAGTTTCGGGAAAACAAACAATTTTATAATCAAAAATTGTTTGTTTACCTCATTCGGCCGGCAAGTCGATACATCGACTCGGTGTATATGAACTTTTTATACAGTTGATACATGATATAATACACAAATTTGGGCACTTTTAAAGGGCGGTTTAATATTGCAAATTCCGGCCGTCTAATGGTTAAGTCCTGCTGTAATCTTTATTGCCAATACATTATTAATATCTTTTTAGTTTATTAAAAGAATGGTCCCTATTAAGATCTGATTGAAACCTATCTGTCGAAAGTCGGTATATAATTGCATTTTCTTTTGTAATGCGAAGAAAGGTTTTAGGCAGGTAATCGTGGTAAGCAGATTTATTATAACAATAAAACATGCAGTTTCTAGCCAGGTTCTTTCCAAATACCCTGCACTAGTGTACAGCGTAACTCCAACTTATTAGACGGGATTAGTTACGAAGTAAATTCTCAACCGAACCTCTTACCAGATTTTATTACGTGCATTAAAGTATTAATTGTGATGGTTTTCTCGAACTACATACTTTTGCAGACTGTTTGGTACTGTTTAAATTATTGATAAGTAACAGCAGATAACCAAAATACTCCTACACTTTGCTCTTCTTGTAATGTTTTCAACAAACAAGAAAGGCAAAAATTGAAATGCTCCTTAAGTACACAATCTGCAACGTTTCTGGAGTTAAAAGATGGGCACAAAACATAATGCTATTTGAAAATGCTGTAATTGCCTTAATATACCAGGCTAAGAGCACAACCTTCACTTTTTGATGTTAGGTCTTAGTCGACGATATAAAGAAGTATAACCAGGTAGTTATGAAAACTTAATATTTTGAATTCATACGATTTGAGTGCCGCAGTCTGGTTTCCGACATGCTCCGTACGATTATTTTTCTGAATATTCAGGCCCTGTTGCTAGCTCGGTTTAGACACATTGTGCACCTACAAGTATTCATGTCGACAAAGACGCTGGACCTATACAATTCTGTACGTGTTTAAATTGAACCCAATATAAACCTTTATATACTCCTTAAAATGAGGATTGAGACACACCAAGAAAAAGGGTAAGGGTTTTTAGTATCCAGGTTCTTTCTTGTCCATCTTAGATTTACATTACCATTCAGAAACTTTACAGGTAACCCAAACTGCACGCAATATTGGATGATGCTGCAATATTTCATGTTGCTGGAAGAGTACACAGATCGAATTAACCAAAGTTCCCGATACAGACCTTTTTATGCCGAATTTGAACCGGATAGGAACCTATATAATATATAACTCATGAAATATGAAAGTTCACACACGATCACATACATAATGTTTCTTACTTTGTATAATTGCATTTTCTTTTATGATGCGTCGCGTAACACAGTCCTGCAGAGGTTCTGGTGCGAAGCATATTTTTTGCAACACCCACCTCAAAAGTTGACGTTTTAATGCTTCTAAATGAAGCTTAAAGGACCTTATTTGAGCGGACTGTGTGCGAAATAATTTTCGCGCATGCGCACTTTGGATATGGCTTACTTTAGGCACTGGTGAAGAAGCTGCGCATGCGCACTTTCGAGATGAGGCACCTTGGAAACTGGCATAGGAAACTTTAACACTGGTGTTGGTATCTTCTTGAAATAAATTTAGATTTAACTTGAACAAATCTTTTAATGATTAAAGTTTAGTTTTTAGGGTTTGGTAGCCGTTTTCGCCCATCGTACGAAAGGGCATAAGCGCCAACATTAGGCACAACAAAAGAAAATATGCATTTGAAGGTCCTACCTTGAAGGTACCTACGAAAGTCCAATATTTGAACAAAGAACCTGGCTAAAACCACAGCCTTCTCTTTTTCTTGTTAGGTCTGAGTCGGTGATTTTAAAGAACTATATATAGGCTTATATCGGGTACAATGTAAACATGTAAAGGGATATATGGGACACCATAAATAAGTCGCTATTAGTAAATAATTATAGGGAAACAAGCTGGTTAACGAAGCTTAATATTTTAATTCCGTACCAGTTTAATGTCGAAGTCTAATCTTCGACATGCTCCCTACGATTACTTGTCTCAATATTCAGGCACAACATGAAAAAGAGCAGGGTTTGTAATTATCCAGGTTCTTTTATATAAATCTTGGATTGAAATCACTACTTGGAGACCCTACCAGTAACCCAAACAGCACGCAATATCGCATTAAGGAAGCTGCAGTATTTTGTGTTTGTGGGAGAGTACACAGAGCGAATGATTCAAAGTGCCCGACATAGATCTTTATATGTCGAATTTGACCTGATAGGAACCTATGTATACCTCATGTAATATGAAAGTTCAGGCACGATCACATACGTCATGTTTCTTACTTTCTTAGTTCGTTTGGAAAATACTCAAGTTAAAAATTCCTGCACAGGAACCTGGGAGGATCCTGCACATCAACCTGTACAGGTAATCTTTACGGTTCCTGTACAGGTATTTGGCGAAGAAAACTATATGATCCTGCAAAGGAACCTGTATGCCAGGCAACCCTTGAATAATCCTGCACAAGTTCCTTCACAGGGCGAGATGAGGTGTGGGTTCATGTACAGGAACATTTTCAGGATTCTATACATAAAACTACGTAGAAACTAATACGCGAGGGTTGGCTAGTGGCTTGGCTCTCTCGATGGCGAGTTGAATCTTCAAGGGCATAGAAGGAAGGCAACTTTATAGCTGTAAGCTACATGAGTTTTCGCGATAGTTTAGAGTTTTCTTCGATAAAGAAACCTTCGGCAAATTCCTGCACAGGAACCTTCAAGATTATTTGTACGTGCTCGTGTGCAGGTTCGTGTACAGGAACAAGAGCAGGATCCTCCGAGGTTCCTGTACAGGAATTTCTAGCAGGGGGATTTTCATAACGAACTAAGAAAGTAAGAAACATGATGTATGTGATCGTGTCTGAACTTTCATATTTAATGAGGTATATACAGGTTCCTGTCATGTCCAAATTCGACATACATAGTTTTATGTAGAGCCCTTTGAATCATTCGCTCTGTGCACTCTCCTACAGATACAAAATATTGCAGCACCCTTAATACAACATTGAGTGCTGTTTGGGTTACTGGTAGGGTCTCTCAGTGGTGATGTTAATCCAAGATTTACAAAAGAGAACCTGTATAATAACAAACCCTGCTTCTTTTCTTGTTGCGTCTGATTATATAATTGTTTAAAGTATATAAGGGCTGTCAAATTGGTCAAATTTATCAAATTTGGGTTTTTCAATCTAAACTAAGCTAGCAACAGGGCCTGAAGAATCAGAAAAATATCCGTAGGGAGCATGTCGAAGATTAGACTTCGGCATTAAACTAGTATGAATTTAAAATATCAAGTTTTCACAACCACCTGGCTTTCCCATAATTATTTACTAATAGCGACTTGTTTATGGTACACTCTATACGCCCTTACATGTTTACATTGTACCCGATATAAAGCTATATATACTTCTTTAAATCGTCGACTAAGACCTATCATGAAAAATAGAAGGGTGTGCTCTTAGCCTGGTTCTTTGTTCAAATCCTGGATTTTCGCAAATAGCTGGTGAACTATGAATGCATATTTATAGCAATCGAGACACATTAGGGAACAAAGCCATTTTATTTTTTGCGTTTAAAGCCCATATAGCCCTATATTAGTTCAACGTATTACCAAAGAAAATGCAATTATACGTCGACTTTCCTGGCTAGTTTTAAATCAGATCTTAATAGTATAGAATCAAATTTCGAGGTTTATAAATCGATTTGTTTGCTTCATTTAAGTTATGGCATTTTGCTCGAGTGGTTATGAATTTGGCTATGAATATTTAGGATTTCCAAAACGAAGTAGGAATGTACGAAACATGATGTACGTGATCGTGTCTGAACTTTCATATTGCATGAAATATATGTAGGTTCCTATCGGGTCCAAATTCGACATAGAAAGGTCTATATCGGGTACTTTGAATCATTCGCTCCGTGTACACTCGCAACTACACGAAATATTGCAGTACTTATTTTATGGTACCCTACCCAGTGGGCACGAAATCTTGCGACGTCTTCACGACATCGTTACAACTTACGACAACTTTCGACATCCTATGTCCATGTCGCTAAGGTGTCTTTACGATATCGTAAATACATCGTCAAATCGTACGACGTCTTTACGATATCGTAAAGACACCTTAACGATATGAATATAGAATGTCGTAAAGTTGTCGCAAAGATGTCGTAACAATGTCGTCAAGACTTCGCCAAATTTTGTGCCCACTGAGTATATATGCCTTTCCATGTTTACATTGTACCCGATAGAAACCTATATATACTTCTTTATAATCATCGACACATGCCTAATAAGAAAAAGAGAAAGCTATGTTTTCGGCCAGGTTCTTTTTTCTAATCCTGCACTTTCGTAAGAAACTGGTGACCTTTGAATACATATTTTCAAAGAGTGAGACATAGAAGGCAACAAAGCCCTTTATTTGTCGCGTTTGAAGCCAATATAGCCCTCTATTATGTCAAATGCAGCATTTTCAAATAGTATTCTATTTCGTACCCACTGTGTTACTCCGGAAACGTAACAAATTGTGCACTAAAGGATCATATAAATTGTTGTCTTTCTTGTTAAATGAAAACATTACAAGTGAAGCAAAGTGTAGGAAGATTTTGTTCAACTGTTATTACTTATCGATAATTCAAACAGTACTGAATAGACGGTAAAAGTATCTAGTTCGAGAAATCCATCACACTAATTAATACATCAGTGCGCGTAGTCAAATCTGGTGAAAGTTTCGGTTAGAAATTCACTTCCTACCTAATCCAGTCTAATAAAAGTTGGACTTATGTTGTACATAAGTGTAGGATATTTGGAAAGAACTTCGATAAAAACTGCATTTTTTACTTTTATAATAAATCTTCTTACCTCTAGTACCTGCCTAAAACCTTTCTTCTCATTACAAATGAAAATGCAATTATATACTGACTTCAGACATATAGATTTCAATGAGATTTTGATAGACAATTACTTTAACGCTCCGTTAGACGCAACCGGCCTGACAGGCCACCTCAAGCTGTTTTCGCTTATCTCTCCTACTAATGAGCGCACAGGGGCTTGGCCTTCTTATATTTCGTTAATCAATATAAGCTCTTTCGAAACCCTCTAATCATTTTTATGGCATAATTGAAACTTGAAATTTTACTCTCAGGCGTTTTTTGGGTTGCCGATAACGAATTTGATGTCGATTCCACACACAAAAAATGGCGGATGCAATATGGCAGACACTTGTATAAACAACTTGTTCAATTCCGATGACAATCGTTATACTGAAGTTTCATGAGTCGATGATAACATATTTGTCGTCATTTTTACAAAAAATATAATGTTGGATGCAATATGGCGGACAGCATTCTCGAAAACTTATCTCATTGAGTCACTGATTTCATATACACAAAGCAATCGGTTTATTATCGCATGAAAAGTGAAAAATCAAATGAGGAGTGAACTGAGTAAAGATGGTACTAAGCGTAGGGATAGAATATAAATTCGCGTTCACAGAGTGGCGGGGGAGCAGAAGAGCTCGACTCGCTCGCCCGAGGTAGTGGGAAACGTCAATATGGGACTCGCTCGCCTTGAACGAGTGGGAACGCGCGAAGTTATGTCACGCTTCCACTCTCTGATTGGCGCACCTGTTAAGAGTCAAAGCAGATATAAATAACGCCTTGTGCTGGCCCATTCAACATTTACTCCGAGTCAGCTAAGCAAACTAGATACCAAAGGAGCGTGCATGACCGAGCAAATTCGGGGATTTTGACTTTCAATAGTCGCCATATTAGATCCACCATTTTATGTTATGCAATTATAAGGTCACAATCGTAATGAGCGACCCCCAAAAACAAACTTGCATCAAGTTTCAGATGAGTTGAAAAAAATCGCTTATTCTGCGATTCTTCCTTTTAATAGTCGTTATATTGGTTACACTATTCTGAATTTTGCAATTTTAACAGCAGAATCGTAATCAATGACCCCAAAAACCTTAAGATAACTTTCTATAACAATTATTTCTGATGTGTTTCTCGAGTGAATACAGGTGCCATTGCATGCACGTGAAGCGGGTGTAATGTGGCCGCTTCCAGCCCAATGACGCTCGCACATGCGCACTCCGCCGCCGGGCCAACATAAAACTTTACGCCCGCTACATGCAACTTTACGCCCGCTACACATACACTGCACCCCGCAAGTGAGAACATGGAGGAATTGATATTTTTACTTGAAAAAATTGTATTGCTATACCCGACAGTCTCCCTTCTGCAAAGTACGCTATTTATTCATTTCACCAGTAATCTAAAATTGTCAAGTACATCAAACATCCTCTATCTGCTTCACATGCTTGTTTTCAAGGAGGGGGACAAAAGGTATGGTGTGTATCAAGGGCGTAAAGCTATTTTGCCTCGTGTGACTGCGGCCCTCGCTTCGCTCGGGCAGCAAATCCACACTCTTCAAAATAGCCTTCTTTACGCCCTTGATACACAATATACTATTGCACCTTGTAAATAAGGACAAACCTAAGACATATTCAACATTGTTGACAGATGTTTTTAAACATTATTAAAAGTTTCATTCATTGTGGCGTAGAAAATCTGTGTAAATGTAAATTTTTTCTCACAAATACAGATGCAGCTGGTGCTCCAAATAACCTGCTTCCGAATCACATTTCTGTAAATATGTGGGGCGGCATTTATACTGATGGTACGATCGAAGAGGGAATTTACAACAGAAATAGCCGGAAGCTGCCCCTGTGGATGCTCGTTAAAGAGAATCTTTTCGAACAAATTGATGTATATATATTATTGCAAAATGGCGATCATTTTGTATCAGTTCTTCAGCGACCAAATATTCCGGATTATCAGCTTTATCGCCCAGAGTCTGCTGATATACACATAAGAAAAAATAGAATTGACTTATATTTTACAACTGGACGTTTCAGTTGGCACGATATCCGTCTAGAGCCGCCACCCGTAACTGGTGACCCATCTGAAAGCTGCATGTATGTAAAACTGCAAAATGACAATGTCTATAAGGCAATTTTAAAGACATTTACTCCGATAGAGAAACAAAACACCCAGAATTTCGAGAAAGGTGCCGGTTCTTCCCAGTCAGGTAAAAAAATGAGGAAAGAATGATTCTATCAGTCAGGAATCCAAATATCCTGTGAATATGTCGTGCATATCTCGAATTATGCTCAATATATCCGTGTGATGTCCGGAATCAATGTATGCCAATGGTCTACCCAAGACATCCTAATTCTAGAAATTTGTATAATAAATAAATTCACCATTTAGCAACATATTTTTTATTTCTTCCCATGAAAATAAGAATGATTTTTCATTATTTATTATTTGAATAATAGTTAATAATCTCGGATTGAAGGTGTTTGAAATATGAAAAAAATATTAATTGATTTCAAATTGGAAACGTTCTATATTTAGCAATTTTAGATTGGGTGAAATTTAAAAAAGGAAAATATTTTGAATGGACTAAAAAGGAATTCAACTTGTATCATTTTTTTCCCTTATTTATTGCGTGAACCATAAACAGGCAAAGCCTGATAACTAGTTCATCCAGTTTACATTCAATACAGTATTTCTTATTTCTTTTTTAGCTTACCATATTATTTTATGTACATTTTTTCCTTACTCCTTATATTAATGTAAAAATAGTAATTATAGTAATTAATGGACAATCTGGTTTTATAAATTTATCAACTATTTTTTTTACATAATATTCTTTTATGTGTTGTACGAATTCATAAAAGTTCAGACTTTCTCTAATATTTTTCGGCAGTTTGTTAAAAACTGTAATACTACAGTTTATCGGTGATCTTTGCGGATTTATTTATTTGAAATTTGAATGAGAAATTTAATTATCCTGGTTCAATTCCTAAGTCGAGAGTGCTTCAAGGCTTCGACTTCTTGAGGGAAGGAAAAGGGGGGGCAGGGGAAATATAAAAAATGTTAAGTAAAATCCTTATCTAATACTATAACAAAACAAGAACAAATATATACCTTATGAAATTAATTTTCTGGAATCTATCAACCGCCTTTCCAAATAGAGGGACGAAAACTTACAGAAATTGGTCGAGATTTGACCCTTAGGTACATGATTTTTCAGTGCGACGTTGTCGAGTTTACAGCAATGAACTCTCTTTAAAATTGTCAGTATCGGGTTACCGTTAATATGAAATTCGGAAAAAATGCTAGTTTCCTTCTGAATCTCAGACCAAAAGGGTCCTCTTAAAATCACGAAGTGTGAAAATTATTCTAAATTTAAATTTTAAACCCGCTTTTAAGAAAATTAGTAAGATAATTAAAAATAAAGTCTTTTTATTTGGGTCAGTGTTGTTATATTGCATGTGATAACTTGTCGACGGCCAAACTAAGTCTCAATTCGCGCAAGTGTAACAAGAATAATAATTGGAAGTGAAGGAGAAGGATGAAAATTACGGAGGATAAGTTTATAATTTCCTTTTTTGATTCATTAATCAACTTACTAAAATATGTAATAATTTCTTTTCAACTTTTAAATTGATCATCTTTTAATTCAAGTTCTGGCCCCTATCCGTGGCCCGAATAACAGTTTAAAATATATTTTTGGGTTTTTGAAAAATCAAAACAAAATTGATCGATTATATTAATTTTTAGCCCCTATCCGTGGTTGAAATGTACTATATTATTAATTGAACATTTATCAAGTTTACAAACTTATGAACAAAATTTTTTCAGTTATACATTGTAATGAATTTAGATCAATTTAAATGTATAAGGTAGGACTGATTCACATAGCCTTACTGACGAGTCCAGTGAGTCAGTCCGGGACGAAACCTAAAAATATCTAACTTCAATTTACTTAAAAATATATATCTGTTTTGTTTTGTTTTTAAATTAATTGTAATACACAAAACAAATCAAAATTATTGACCCTAATGCCAATAAAAAATCTTCTTTGAACTTATAATACTTGGGTCGATTAAAAACGATATCTTTCAAAAAACAGCAAAGATGTCATCTAACTAAATATAGAGTTTGGAGTTAGGCTTTTTCTTGCAAATTAGTTAATTAAAAAATGACTTTCGAATCTGAACACGCACACTAGACAACAAATTAAAAAAAAAAATCAAGAATCGGATATGATTTAGAGTTCCTCTATTCTTGTTTTGTCTTTTTTATTGATTTGTTGTTTTTGTTATTTCGATGTCTTGAAAATGCATGTATTACATTTTTATGCATATAAAATTATCCTCTTTCATATGACCATCATTGTAAATAATATAATGCAAACTTTCCACTCATTTTTAGGGTAGATACTATTTTTGCTCACTTCTCTTACATTTTTGTATAATAAGTAACGTTCTTGAATTTACTTATTGAATTTTTTAGCATGTAAAATTCTTTTAAACAAATGTGGAACAAGTAAGGTAAAATTATTAATTTCCTTAAAAATGGGTTGCAAATTTCCATTAAGTGATGGAAAATGTTGGAAATGTAGAAGGGGATAATTCTATATGTATAAACATGTAATCCATGCATTTTCAAGACAATGAGAAAATGAAAAAAAAAAAAAAAAAAAAAGACGATACTCAAGTAGGACTAAAAAGGTACAACTTAGGTTAGTGTGCGCATTCAGATTAGAAAATCAACTTCTTTCCCCATAAAATGAATCGCCCTAATGATTATTCATCATGAGAAATTTTTTGCAATTTCTAGAGAATATTTTCAGCAGTCTATATTTTGTTATATATAGTACAAAGCCTGTATATAGTAGAAGGATTTTTCACATAATTTTTTAAAAGTTAGACATCATGATTTTAATTCAAAGAAATTTTTTTTGATGTAATTGACATTTCTTACTCTCTTTTATACAATTGTTTTTTGAATCAAAAATAGATAGTTGGTTATAAAGTCGTAATGACAGACGTAATTATCTAAATAAAATTCATTATCTTTCTCGGTTTACAATATGTTAAAATGAAGCTTTTTCGCGTCATAAGACGCTAATGAAAAATGCTGAAGTAATTAATCAACGGTGCTCATTATTAAATTAATCAAATACACTCTGGGAATATATTAAAAATACTGTCACAAGCAGAAAGTGAGAATTTGAAATTACTTCCTGTAAAGAATTTAGAGTTATTGTAACTAGAATTTTGAGTTATCATAACTAGAATTTTAGTAACCTCATCAAAAATTATACTGTTCTGTAAGACTTATGTCATTATTATTATATTATAGTTTTACGCTGATTTGCATCAGAAATGATTATTTTTAAATATGAGCAGTTTATCTAAAAAAAAAAAAAATTAAAATAACTCTTGTTAAATAAAAAAATTTGACCCAAACAATTTTTTCCAAAATATTTTTCTAAAAAATGCTCTTTTTTGTATATTATTTTTTAATATGAAAAAGGTACAAAACATCAAATATCGCTTCGGATTTTCGTCACTATAGCGCGCAGAGCGCGAATCATAATTGCTACTATTTAATCATTTTTTAACTACTACACTATTTTTATTTTACATTTGTTACTTTTAAAAGGTTTTGAAGTTCTACATTAGATCTACCAGTACACATAATCAGTCAAACTCACGTTTGTCCTTACGAAAAATGAACAAACTAGATATTAATTATTGTATGTACATCTGTTCGATATAATAATGTATCAAATGATTTACCTGGTTTAAAAAAATTTTAAACTCTAATATTTGAAAATTTGTTTCTATCAAATATTAAATATTTATGTTTTTAATATTAGTAAATTAAAATTTATCGAGGCGTACGCGAGTTTCGCGCGTGTGCATTTGCTCGTAGTTACAAAAGAATTTTCTAGAAAAATATTTATAAAAAGAAACAAAGAATCTAAAAAGAGATTATCTCAAAGTCTTCCGTATTTTCTGACTTGCCTCCCATTGTACTGCTGCGCATTCTTCTGCCAACACATGGAAGCACTTTCAAGTACTTTCACGCTTTTGCACGTATCCAAGAATACGTGGTGAGCGTTAGCTACTTTGGAGTTTTGCGACTTCCGTCTCGGCGATGCACATCCGGATATCAAAGAGGAAGGAAAGAGGAAGGAAGCAAGCAAGGAAAAGTAGATCCTCAACATCTGCGTCACATATCGAGCGTGGTTTCAATTCTCTCCATCGAGTTCAATCCCCTTAAGAAGTTCAAGTCAGGAAAACCGGAAAGTGCGCGAGCCAGTTTGTACTCTCGAATCAGCGGTTGTGTTCTCCTTAGCTTGAAAAGCAAACTTCCTACTCTGAGTTCTTTATTCCTTTTCGCCGTTTCACTTACGCAACAACAGGGTAACATTAAAATAAAGAGTATGTTTGTACCTATGACTACGGATGAAAAAATATCGTATACGTATTACTGTGTCCCTATTACTGTGGATTTTATTTTCATATATGTTATTATTATTATACTATTAAGCCATATCCCTTTCGCGATAGCGCGACTCACTCGATGAGAAAGGGAGTAATGTGGGGTAGGGGGTATAGATTTTTAGATTGATCTAGAATTTTCGTGTTGCTTATTTAAGTAACACGTTCGTTCCGCAACACTGCTCCGCCCCAGGTCGCTGATCAATCTCTCTAGCGATCACCCCAGGTGAAGAGCCTCACAAAGTCACTATGTGAAGGTCCCCATCTGGGCCAGTTAGTATCCAAGGTCTCTGGTTTTAGGTGTCATTCACTCCACTGACATTCTTCCTCATGCATTTCTTATAAACTATTTGTCGCCACACTCTCCTGTCTTGGAATTCCATTTTAGCGTCATTCACGCCTATGCATTTTCTCATGCAAGCTCTTGTGTTTCTATGGCTTCTTATGTCTCTTCGAATTAGGGTCTCATTCACACATTCAAACCATTCTTTCCGTGGTCTGCCTCTGGGCACACTAACATTTACTTTATCTTGATACATTTGTTTCATCAGTCGTTCATCTTTCATACTCTCAACATGCCCAAACCATTTTAACGAATTTCTTTAACATATGTCAACTAGTGTCTCCTCTACGCCACATCCTCTGAGGATTATCTCATTAGTAACTTTGTCCATCAGTGTTTGACAGCACATCTTGCACAGGAATTTCATGTTAATCGCGTTAATTTTACTCTTATCACTTTTTTGGTACGTTCAGATCTCGCTACCGTACAGCACAGTCTGTATGCAGATAGAATTATGTATTGCCCTTTTAGCTTCACTTGATATATTTTTACTTCTGATAATGGGTCCTTCTCTACCGATAACCTTTTTACCCTCATTTATACGCCTATCTAACTCTCCATCTATCTTTTCGTCATTAGTAAATAGGCTACCAACATATACGTACTTATCAACTTATTCTATTCTGTCATCGTTTAGGAAAATGTTGCATAATAACCTTATCATCTCCGAACGCTAACCCATGTATCCTCACTGTCCCGAGATCTACACCTTCTTAACTTGTGCATGAATATGATAAATGTCCATGAGGACATAACGCATCCTTGCCTAACACCTTCCATAATATCGAACCAGTCACTCAGTCTCCCATTTACCCTAACACTCGCTTCACTACAAGCATATATTGTTTTCACTGTTTGTAGGAGCCACCTATTGTATCCGCGCTCTTTCAAAACTTCCCAAAATTTTCTTCTATCCACCTTGTCAAGCGCTTATTGTAGGTTAACAAATGCACAGAAACCTTTTTTCTTTACTCTCGAACTTTTTTCTGTGATCTGTCTTAAGCTAGATATTTGATCCGTATATGATCTTCCTGGCATAAATCCACTTTGGACTTCCCATATGTTTTCTTTCGTTATTTTGATTACCCTACAAATAAGTATTTTTGAATATATTTCACTTGTGGTACTTAATTAGCTGATACCTCTGTAATTATTGCACTTGATTTTATCTCCCTTTCCTTTGTATATTGGTACCATAATCGCTTTTTTCTAGCCATCTGGAACTTCTCCCATCTCGATAAATACATCAATTTTTAACCCTCCGTTTACAGACTTCTTCTTCTTACCTACCGTTTACAGACATAGTCTTTTAAGTCCTATTCAGTTTCTGATCTGTTTCTGACTTTCAAAAAATCGAGTAAAATCCAGGTTTTTTTCGAGGTGTCTACTACACGATCCAATTTTTGTTAGTGTCAATCGTTAAAAACTTTTTTCATTAAAAATGGAAATTTGGGAAAAATATAGAACAAAAATCGACACTTGTTAAAAAATTCAAAAGT
Source organism: Andricus grossulariae (assembly GCA_011634705.1). Lineage (NCBI taxonomy): Eukaryota > Metazoa > Arthropoda > Insecta > Hymenoptera > Cynipidae > Andricus > Andricus grossulariae. The sequence goes on from JAABKJ010007545.1 coordinate 96,160,973, forward strand.
TTGCAAAAAAATAAATTTAAAAAAAGCGTTGCATGGTTTTAAAGCTTAGAATATGACCTTTAAAAAAAATATAGGCCCATTAGCGGCGGCTTCAAGAAGTTGAATTATTTGAAGACCTGAAGAATGAGAATATTTTACAGTGATTCATGCAGGTAATTCCATAGAAAAAGCAGGGTATTGAATGTTAATGCATATTTATTGTACAAAAATAGTAAAATTCACTGAAAAACATTCAGTTTTGCACAATCTTTCCAGAAATGTATACGGTGTTCTTCGCACACTGCCTTTTCGCAGGAGGCACAACAGTAGAATATCTTTGTCAGCTTTATCAGCTTTATATACAGCATGGAGTAATAGTAAGGAGACAAAACTGTGTGTCAAAAATTTGTCGTCATTTTTTCGGACATAGTTCAGGGGAGGACGTAGGCTAAAATGTAAAGGAGTTCGCCTCGTTTTGAATAGAAGATCTGCTAGAGCATTTTGATTGGTGAGTTAGTCATGATTTAAATTTACCGCCAAGAAGCCACCAATCAAAAAATTCTTGCAGATATTCTACTCAAAACGAGGCGAACTCCTTTAAAATTCAGCGTACGTCCTCCCCCAAACTATGTCCGAAAATTCGAGGTTCATTCCTAACTGGAAATTCCTGCACAGGAACCTGACAAGGAAGGATCCTGTTAAGGTTCCTGTGCAAGTGGGACACATTTGCAAAAATTAATCACGAAGGAGCCTGTGCAGGTTTCCTGAGCAGGTGAGACTCTCCAAAAAATATCTCTGAAGGATCCTGTGCTACTTCCGTCCCACATAAATATTCCCGTACAGGCACCTGTAAAGGATCCTGTGTAGTTGTTCTGAAGCATGCTGATACTAAGGAACCGTTAAAGGGTCCTTCACATGTTCCCCTGCTGCTGCGTGCAGTGCATAATCGTGTACAGGATCCTGTGGAGGATCCTTTACTGGTTCCTGTGTAGTTCATCCCAACTTTTTCCCCTTCGCTTGATTTCCAAAAAAAAGACCATGCCGTGCAGTAGTGTTCATGTCAACTGAGAGAAATAATTGTTTAAATAAAAGATTAATTTTTTGCTTTAGAAAAACAACACAGGATCTCTTACAGGTTCCTGTACACGAATATTCATGTGGGACAGAAGTAGCACAGGATCCTTCAGAGATATTTTTGCGACAGTCCCACCTGCTCAGGTACCTGTACAGGCTCCTTTATAGATAATTTTTGAAAATGTTTTCTACTCACACAGGAACCTATACAGGATCCTCCCTAGGGAATTTCTTGCAGGAACATCCACGACGTTGGAAACTTCAGTTCCATCGATAATGCAGGAAACTGTACAGGCATTTGCATACCCAGGTTCCTCTACAGGAACGTGCGCAAGTTCCCTCCCAGGATCCGCGGCAGGAACCGGTGTACCAGGAACCTGTGTTCGAAAGGAACCTTGTCAGGTTCCTGCGCAGGTTCCTGTTCAGGAATTTTTAGCTGGGTTGTTAATTCGCAAGCGTATTGTCGTTTGGTCTCCTTACTATTACTTCATCATATACAGGATCGCTTGGAGCAGATTCTCGATTTGCACCTCTACACACTTTTTTCCACCAAACAACTGTCCAGAATTACATGAAAACTTCATGTTGCTCACAAAAATACCAGCAAATACTAAATAAAGCAAAACTTTCAATGTTCACTAACTTGTGAAAACACGTACGCGGTTTACAGACAGGGTTTTTTATGTCACTGTACGCACTTTTACCGCGCACCGCTCAAAGTTTGGCTGACGAACTGCAGCGCCACTCACAGGACCTGACCCTATTACTACCTATATTTTTTAGAGGGGGACCGAACTTCCATATTTTCTCAAAGACGAGACATTCCAGTTTGAAAAATCCTTTGTGCCTTAACATCCCCTGTCTGTAAACGGAGGGTTAAAAGTGTCAATAGAAAGAGATTCCAACATCTTGCATCTATCATTGAGAAAATCATCTAACTCATACATAGTTGATTATCCTTTTCTAGAGACGACTTTCGAATTTCACTCCCTATTTGAGAGATCATCAAGCTTAGAGGTTATTATATAGATTAAAATTGAATCCCAAGAATCCGTTTCCTGGCCGAGATTTGTTAGAGATCAAAAATTCTTTTGGATTTTTCCCATTAATTCCTGCAAAGCGGAGCCCGATTCTTTCTTGAGAGGCGGAATTTCGAAAATCGTCTGTAAATTATGTTGAACACGCATTCTCTTATCTTCAAAACTCTTTTTAATAAATGCCATGAAATGGTGTAATTATCATCCATAATCTCGAATACGTCAATAACATCAGCTGCTAAACCTAACGACGATGCTTTTAAATAGAAGAACTTTTGAACTTTACCCAAAACTTCATTTTTATCTACCATTGCACTGACAATGTCATGAAAAGCTGACCATTTCCCGAAATGACCGTCGAATTTGGGAATATTTATATTTGGTAACTTTAAACCGACTGAAGGATTAATAAGCCAGTTTCCCAGATTTGGAATAGTGTTTGCATTCATGTTGTATCTAAGTTATATCTCGCTTTGGACTCATCTTCGTTTTGGCCTAATTCCTCTATTTCTGTTTTCATATCCTGAAATTCGTTCCAGCTATCACTCATGTTTTCTAAAGTGACTTCTGAATTCATACAGATTACAAAACTATCTTCGAAATTACTTAAGAAATCACTAAAACCGTCTAAACGCGATTGCAATAATCCACGATATCTAATTGCTTTCGCTAATTGTTCTTGAGCCATTTTGACACTCTAGGAAAATATTCGGAAAAACTTTTAACCTTAATTATACAGGAATGGCTTAAAGGTACTTGCAAATGTTTGACGATAAAGAAAACAGTTTTCGAATCGAATTAAAAACGTGTTACGCAAAACAGAAGAGGTGAAGTCAACGGTGATTGCTGTTCGTTGTTTGATAACAAATCAATGATAGCTCGACGACGTAATCCCCCTCTGCGAAAAGCTGACTATAGATGACGAAGTTCGAAGAGTTGATACTCCAGGATCCTTCCTTATGTGGTTTAGTTCGGTTGGTAAATTGGCGAGGTAATTTCCATCTTTACCATTATCCTTGAGATGATTGTAAATATATTGCCCACTTTTGGGTTTGATTCACGAAGTGTTCATGGTTTCTATTGATGCATTGTCCAGGCAATTCGAGACAAAGATAAAGATGGCGATGGCACTTTAGATCATGACAAATAGTCTCATGCAACCCATGTGGGGTTAAGTCGAGAAATTTTAAGCATTCGCGCTGATGATTGCTTGAAATGTAATGTTTTTCAGGAAGCACAATGCTTCTCGGTATCGCGATTTACAGAACAAACTGTTCAAATTCGACTATTCGTGTTTCAGTATCTCACATTCGAGCATGTGTCACGTAGAATTAGTCACTTCTAACACTCGCGAATCTGAATAAACCAAGATCTGCTACCAATTTTTATTTTAAAGATGCGGTTAATCTTCTCTTGTGTGAATGATTTAATAAAACTCGTTACAATAACTCGCTTTTATTTCATATAATGAAGGAAGAAGAGTCATCCTACCGGATACTCCCGTGGACTCCATATTAAATAAAAAACAAAAACCTGAATCAATGTAAAACACTCGCACCAAGCTAGGTTCAGCATGCTGAAAATATGAGAAATGGAATCGTTGCTCGCATTGCGCTGTCTGCGTGGCGGTAAAACTAAAAAATTTAACTTTGAAAACGTACAATCTTTTTATTTTCAAAGTTCACCATTTTAGTTAAAAATTCCACGATTTTATTGAAAATTCGACCCTTTCACTTAGAAATAGAACTATTTGTTTGTTAATGCAACTGTTTTGTTGATACACGGAGAAAAATGTATGTTTGAACGTAACATCTAGATCTTCAGGGTTAACATATTTTATGTTTAACTATAGGACAGCAATCTACATGTTCAAAGTTAGTATCTGTAGATAATAAAAAGTGAGATGCTACTCTATAATATTCAAAATGTTCAACAGACACATCCGAAATATTACATGTATGGTCATGTCAAATAACGGCTGTATATATCTGAGGAAGTTACTTATTTCTGAGCATTTAAGGAATTATTTGATAACTTATTTGTGAATTCAAAACTGAACTTGAATGTTCATGTATGAACGAAAATATATAAAGGATATATGAAATGCCGATCAGGTGATACATTCAGTAAAGTGAAGGTTATGTTTAATATTTTTTATCCAATTTTAATTGAGGATAGCTAATTTTGATTTGATAATGTTCCAAAATTGTAATATTCCATAATTGTAATATTGAAATTATATAACCGTCATATATAGTCGTGAAATCCCCATGCGCAATGCACACACGCAACGGGCTTTGAAAAAAAATTGAAATTAATTTTTTTAATTTGATGAGTGAAAGTATTTTTTAATAAATTTTAAATTACCCTGTAAATCATTAAAGCTTAGTATTTTTGGTATTAATGACACAGAAAGAGAATGTCGAGAACAAGATTTCTTTATTAGGATGACACATTTAATGAATTTTAGGAGGCATATTTTTTGTTGAAGACATTCTGTAATTTTTTCCATTTTTTCCATTATTATTATCCATCCATTATTTTCATGGAAATCCATTTTTATTATTTATCCATTATTATTACGGAAAGGTGCAGAAGATTCTAATGTTTTCAATTCTCTTACACTATATCGATCATTATTAAGAAATTCTTTCTTTAGGAGTTATACCCAAATTGTTTAAACAATAATATCTGCTTAAACAATTTGTTTTCATTATATTATGAATAGCTACTTTTTTCTGGAATTAACGAGGCAGTTAATTTGTGTATTCATAATATGTTTAAAAAATTGTTTATGCATATAATAATTCCGTAAAGAATTAAGGCATAACTTATTTTTAATAAACCAAATGGTGTGAAAGATTTCAAAAACTAGAATTTTCTTAACAAATCTTACTCGTGATTTGATCAGAAAAAATTTTAAACACATGGAAATTTCAAAAGTGAATTTAAAAACGTCTTCAACAAAAAATATTAGGCCTACAATTCATAAAGTGAGTTATTAATTACAAAAAATACAAGGAATTTTCTGGTAGCAATATAAAGGAGTTGCAGCGTCAAATTTGAAAGATATAGGGTGGGAAATAATTTTGGAATACATTTTTGGACTATCCTACTAGATACCCTTCCTTAAGAAAAGTATATTCCTTTTTTTATGTAAAATATGAAATCAGACAAGAAAAATGTTTTCAATATATTTTTTCTGAAGATTTCAAGGGCTAAGTGAGCAATTTTTTCAAGTTTCCCAACTCCCTGCCTGCCAGCTATTTCTTACAAGTCCATAATGAAAGAAGTGAGCCGACTGGCTGCCGATCGAATCGTTAATGAGTGCCTGCTACCAATCCAGGGATCGAGGTCGGAAGTGAACTGGGTAGTGAGTTCGATGTTCGGGGTTCGAGGTTGGCAGATATTTTAATGGAAGTTTGAACTTAAGATATTTTGTTGGACGAAGACGGGACCTCATCGAGTGGCTGGAGCGTCGGCAGTGGAGAGATGCCGACCCAGCGGAGTGTTCATAATGAGATGTTAATGGAGTGGGCGTAAAAAATGCAGGCGTCACGTCACGGTATCGACAGATACCCTTCCCCGGATTTCATCTGCTCTTCTTCTCTTCTTCTGATTTTCAGCTCTCCTGTGCACCCCCATCTCCTAACCCCAACCCCTAACAACGAGCAGGACCAAGAGGACGTCGAAGAAGGCGAGCCACATTCCCCTGCAATCTATTTTGTCTCCTGCAGACTCCAGGATACGTCTACACCGCCCACCTGGCAAAATGAACTCTCCTAAAAAGCTCTTCGACGTTTAACGAGAATCACTGAGAGCAGTCTTATCCCTCTGGGAACGTGGCGGAGGGGTGGAATTCCATGAGCACGCCCACCCCAGTCGTCTTTCGATAAACGATTATCGACTGATAGACAAATTCTAAATTACCTCTTGTGCAGTAGAATTCAATTGTGCTCACTTTATGAATTTTAGACGACGGAGGTTTGTGTCGATAACAATTTCCAAGTTTCATTATTGTCCCTGAAGTACGAGATCAAGTAACGAATTAAAAAATAAATCTGTACGGGAGGGACTGGTTCCTGACGATTTTATAACTGGTTACTTCATCTGGAACCTCAATGGAAACTTGGCCTCCTTAAGAGCCGTAAAAAATATTAAAGTTGGAAGTTTAAATTTTTTACTAGACGTTTAAAATTCATCACTTATTTAATTTTTAATTTTTTATCAACAAAGTAAAAAAATTAATCCTTTATTTTGTTATTTTAAAATTGTAGTTTTTATGTGAGTATTATCTTTTATGTTACTTCCAGAGCAAAAGCAGCTTGAAAGCTCATGAATTTATCACATCAAATACATCTAGAATTTCAAAGTTCAAATAAAAAATTAGAGCCAAATACATTCTTGAGAGATCATTCAAAGACAATTTCAAAAAGATTTTGACATTCTCATCCTAATGGGAAGGTATTGGTTTTATGTTAAATTTGACATAACCGGTTTTCATCAAATCTCCACATTGTGAGGCCTCCTGAATCAGAAAAAAAGGATTTTTACGAAGGTGTCTGTCTGTCTGCAGTATATGGAAAAAAGTCTAGAGACCAAAAATGTTGCTCTTTGGAAGCCCTACAAGATTATCGTAACAACTTTTTTAATTTTATTTTGAAAAATCGTATGTTATTTTGTAATATCTGAATAAGCAGTCCCGGTCCGAGGTATATTCGAAAGTTTTATGAACTTTCGATTTATCAAGGCTCCTTAGAGAGAGGAAAGTTTTTTTTTACAAATATGGTTTATCTGGCTTTTAATGTCGACTTTTTTTCAAAATATAGTTTTTTATGAATAAAACAAACACTGGTTGACCTGAAATGCAATTTTCTATTTTTTGGTAGCATTTTCAGTAAGTTAAACCAAAACTGTTTCTTAAGCAATGAAACGTTTTTCTTTGGTCTTTGAAAAAATGTGCGGGTATTGTAATGAGAATGTGTTCCTTGAGACGGATAGAGCCTTAAGTAAATAAACTTCATTTTTAATCTAAAATAAAAATAAATTTAGCGATCACTTAAAACGTAAAGATTTTGTCAATTTTATAATATTTGCAAGTAAATTTCTTCTTTTTATCTAAGTCGAGCACGATGCCCCAAAACCGAAAAAAACCGAGCGCGAAGCGCAAGGCAAAAAGTGTCCGAGCGCATAGCGCGAGGATTAGTGGCATTAGGATTAGGATTAGTAGGATATTAGTGGCAGATACCTTGTTCAACGCCGACAGATTTGAAGACCAAATCTGCCGAAGAAGATGCTTGTATCTGCTTCGGAAAGACTCTTTAACTGATGTTACATCCTGAATACGGCTTTGAGGCACGCCCAGGTATGTATAGTTCTCTTCAGTGTTAAGATGTCTCATGACACTTATATCCAGAAGCTCAGGGTCCTTGGGAATGCCAACAATCTTTCCTTTCCTCAGATGAATTTTGGTACATCTATCCAATCCAAAGTCGATCCCAATCTCTCCCGTGTACTCCTTAACGACACATTAGCGAGCTTGAAGGGCGAGATACAGTAACCGCGCGCCCTAGACGCGCTCAAACTTGCGAGCGAAGCGAGAAATGAGAATGTGCTTTATTTTATTTGCTTTATTCCATTTCAAATTAGGCAACATTTCAAGAAAAGTCTAGGTCATGTTGTCAGCATTATGTGGCATTTAGATACATCATTCTATGGTGAAAATAAAGAAACCCGTATTACACCATTTATTGGAAAAAAATTTTTTTGGATTTGTTACAATCATTCAAAGACCAAACAAATATAAATAAATTGAAAAATGAGAACAATGTGGCAACATGTATTACATGAGTTTAGTTTTTGGTCAACCACATTGAAAAAAATTAACATGATAATTAACTAAATATAAACCGAAAAAACTACGTTTCAAAAAAAGTAACTGAAACTCTTAAAAATTGTTCAAAGTGCGCATTCGTTTATAACAATGAGAATTATATTTCTTTTTGTTTTAAATGTTTGGGCATTATTTTAAATTGGATTGAAAACGAAAATAACTTCAAAAATATTCAAAACCATTTAAAAAGCACCCACAATTGTTCTATAACAGTACAATTTTTGATAATAAATTATTTGTTTATAATACACTGTCAAGTTATGCTTCGCGAATGTTCATCAATCTATTAAATACAAATAAAAACACATTTTTCCATCTTATGTTTAAATACAGTAAATAAAGAAATTTATCTTCAAAATTGGTCCCGAGTGATCTCTTAAGAATGTTTTATCTTTTTGCATTTTCAGAGAAACAGATTTAAAAAGTAAAAAAAAAAAAACATTTTTTGGTTGTTTCTGAAACCTCTTATCAAAGAATCCGAAAATTCGAAAGGTTTCTCATAGGCCTGAAATTGAAGCCTGATGCATGTACGATGCCCGTATGTTTTTGAAAATGACTTTATGTTTTTTTTTACGTTTTTGTACGTTCAAAATACATAAAAAATGACGATAAAAATCGGAAAAACATGAATTTTGTAACTTAGTGTTAAAATTCTAGTGAATTTTTATAATTTGTGTAACATTAGGTAAAAAGATTTTGTTTATCGTCAATTTAACGGAAATTGCAGTATGTTTTTTTCGTAGAATATGAACCTGAATCTTGAATATCTCCGGAAATATTGACGCTAAGAAGAGCATAAGGTCAGTTTCAGAATCGGCGCCTTAAAATACATTAAAAAGTTATATTCATTTTTAATTATTCTAAAATTACAAATAATCTGGAAGATCGTTTGATAATTGAATCAGTATTTAAGGATACTGTCAGCGCAGGAAATAAATGGGTTTTTACTTCTATATTTTTCCCCCTAATTTTATATGTATGATAAGTTGAATCTGAATGTTTTAAAGTTAAATTAATCAGGTTAGCATAATCCCACGTATTTGAAGGATCTTTAAAATTCATGAAAAAGATATCCAATCTTAATTCATTGAGCAGCGGAGAGAATTTAAAACTAAAATATGCATTTTTTTACCGAAGCAGCTTAAAAATTGTAACTCCATATATTGGAATATTAATTAATTAAAATTCAGGGAATATTCCATTTTATATAATAATTTTATTATTATATAAAATTATTACTATTTATAACCCCTAGTAAATTCGAGTTTCATTATATCCACATATTTTTATTGAGACTTCTTGTTATTATAGAACATATCAGTGTGAATAACGGAATATTCATTGAATCAAGTAAAAAATCAAGGAAAATGGTATCAGTTATCGACAAAAACCAGTGAATGTGAAGTACAATGAATATGATAAATATTTCTGCAAAAATCAAACACTCCTTCTTAATAAAGAAAACTCTTAGAAATAGGGTACCGAAATTCATAATGGACCTCCTTCAATAATGAGCCAGACGCTCTCATTTTCACATGGAAATAATAAATGCAAAATGAAATATTGAAGTTACCTGTTGCCTGAATTCCTTAATACGTAACGATAAGGTCGTCACCAAAGAATAGCGAGTAGTGGTTCTTTATAATCCATTATTTAAGTCACAAAGGTAGCAGTGCGTCTGAATTTAGCGGTTATGACATTTATCGTAAATGTCACCAAATATCAGAGAAAACACTCGAAAAACCAAGTTTTATTGGCGGTCAATCTATTGAATCCAATGTTTAAAGATTATTCAAAGCTCAGCCATCCTGGCTTATTATAAGAGTTGTCATATTTAATTTTTCATCGTTATCAGTGATGAACCAGTTAAATCTCGCTGGCTAAGACAGCCACAAGTATGTCGATGATAATCAGCGAGATTCAACTGGTTCACTCAGTGGTATTACGTCACCAGTTTAATCAGTGAGGATCACTGGTTACTCAGTACCAATAGTCATCCGGTCGTACGCGTTTTCGTCCGTCAGCTGGTTAGGCATGACACTTATCATTCATCACTTTTGTGCTAACCTTTGGAAAATTATCTTTCAAAAACCGCACTTTACTCTCACAACAACAAGTGAGCGCCGGGCTGCATTATATGTAAAATAATATAATACATTGCGTCTAACTGTGGAAAGGCAAGCACTAGTACATATTAATGTTTGTTTTCACTCGAGAAATGCAAAGACCGACCGGCGACACGCGTGCACCGTACTGGTTGAATCTATCATTTGGTGTCACTGGTGTATTCAGTAACACTGTTTAAGTTGAGTCACTCATTCATTCACCCAGTCTACGTAGGAAAATCACTGGCTAATCAGTAATAATTAAAAATACTGATTCAACCTGTCACAATTTCACTGGTTCAGTTTAAGAGAGTGTGAACAAAGGTCAAAGGTATCGATTTTAGGATTTTGATGGGAAATCATACTTAAGTCTAGATTCTATCTTGGCATTATACTTATGTCCCGGAAACTCCTAGAAGTATACTCCTAGAAATACTCCTAGAAGTATGGACAAGACGCATCCAACGATATCTTTAGATTTTTTCTGCGACTTTTAGTTAGTTCCAGCTATATTTCCGAATATTGAAGTCTATATTTAAAGGATTTTTTTAATGAAAGTGGAAGGGGTAAAAATAATGTTTGAATTGAAGTTTTTTCGTTTTGAAAAATTTATTTCTATTCTATTGTATTCCAGTCACGACCTCCGCTCTTATCTTGATTTATTTTGTGTTTATTTCATGTTAGCTGAAGTTATTGTACTATAAACAATGAAAAATATAAATATTTTTTATAAACATTGTATTTGTTTAGATAATTATTTTTTTGCTATGATTAAAAGAACTCCTGGGGGTATTCTATTGAAGTATCTCTTAACGTGCTTGAAACTATTTTCAGACTGATACATTTGTTTATATTGAGTTGCGAATTGTTTATAACAATTAAATTGTTTAGAAATCATTATTTTTGCATAATTCAAAATACTCCTATATATATGGCAGAGACGAATCCAGATATGACTTCAGTTTTTTGATAGGACAAATACTTTTCTTTATATAAATTCCCCAATTTTCAAATCTATATGTATAGCTAAATTCAGGGTCGTCTAATAAGGGGGTATACAATTTTTCTGCACCATTCGGTTGGCCCCTGAGCGATTTTTTTTTTAATTAAAATTTTTATTTTGACCACACACATCCTTATATAAAATTTTATTTCGCATCTTTTTTTCCTCTTGTAAGAAGTTGTCACTTTTGTTGTTTCCAAAATAAATGTAAAATACACATTTTTTGAGAAACGTCGATTTTCAGTGTTTTTCACTTCAACTCGCTCTAAATCCCAGATTTTTTGATTTTTTTACTTCAAAATTTCAGAAGTTACTCATTAGACTATTATTAAAGTGTTAGTAAAATCAAAATTAACATTCATTTGTATTAGAAAAAGTTAATAATTTTTTTCCGAACAGTTTTATAAACATCGTTTATATAACAAAAGAAAAAGAGGGAGAAAAAGGAAAGAGACAACGAAAATAACTTTACTCTTTTCTATTTATATTATTATTGTTATTATATATCCATTAATTATATCATTAAGCCGTTTCCCTTTCGGGGTAGGCGTAAATTGCTCGGTTGGAAAGTAGTGATGCGTGGATGGGTATACAGGTGAAGGGTGGATAGGTATATAGGTTTAAGGTATAGATACTTCAGACTGATCTAGAATTCTCGTGTTACTTATTTAAATAACACGTTTATTCCGCAACACTGCTCCGACCCAGGCTGCTGATCATAGATTGTACACCCAACTACCACCTTTATGCGTGTATTTTGTTTTGCGAGCCGAAAATCATGTCCGAGTTAAGAAGTTATTCGTCGTACGGTGGAGAGTCATTGTTGTAACGTCAGTCCCACCAAAACTTCTGTTACAGGGATGCATTAGTTAAATAGCAATTACATGAATTTTAATTAATTAGGATGATTTTGGGCATTTTTATAAGCTAATTTTGTACTTGCTCTGTTGGTATGTGTGTATGTTAGGGTCAAATTTTGCATACCAATTTTGACACACTTCCACATATCCAATCTACTTGAAACTTTGCGTACAAACGTATTCCCGATGGCGATACAAAGTTCGATCAAATTTGAGTTAGTACCCCCCCCCCCGCCCTCTCTAGATGGAGTTCGAAGTTAAGAATTAGAGAATCAAGTGGAATAATCCAAAAGTATTGATGATAAACATTACAATTTCATGTAGAGTCAACTGAAATATAAAGTGATTAGATACATTTTACTACAAAGAATTTATAAGATTTCCTATCAAACAATAAAATTACTGTCATTTTCACTGACAAAATTGTAGTTTTTTTTAAATTTGTGTAGAATTTTTAAATTTGTGCGATATCAAGTTTGAAAGCACTTACATAATTTTAGATGTTTTACAAGTGATAAGCGTTTAAAGCTTTTAAAATTATGCTTGATATTAGTTTCTTTTTCCCCCACTGGTCTTAAAACAATATTTTTAAAATATTAACTTCTTTTTAGTTTCGGGGTTCTAATTGTACAATTTGAAAGGCTTTCAAGTTGGCAAAAAAAATTGTGGGCGATTCTCATTTTTTGGAGATCGTCTAATTTGTGTGGATTTGAATTCTAATTTAGTTAATTTCGAAGGCTACTAACTTATAACTCAATGATTTTTAATGATTTATTTTCAAAAAGTATCCATTTTTTTCTGTATTTCTTATATATTAGTGCAATGCTATGTACAATACGTAAACGAGTCCTAAGTTTGTCTGTTACATATTAGAAATTAAAAAAAACTTCTATCTAAAATAAAATTTCAAAACTTTTATTGACACAAATCCATATTTTTTCAACAGTAGTACAACACCTGTGACAGGAGAAAATGGCGCAGTTCCTTAAATCATATTAATAATGAATTTTAAATTACTATCTATGGTTTGCTAATTCAAGATTGTGATGAAGAAAACCTATTTCTTCAACATGCTGCGGTAAAATTCTGAACGTAGCCGGAATTCCCACGTAGTTAGAAGCTATAGTACGGAAATTTGGAAACTTTTCCCCGTTGTCCTACCACTAATTCAGCGGATTTGTGTCAATTTTTTCAAGGCTTTTCGATAAGTATTTATCCAATTCTTCTGCTCTTGACACTGGATTCCTGCTTTTATGCAGATGCCTGTTGAAGAAGGCTTTCACACTGCTGATGATCGGCTCTCCTGTTTAGACTAAATTACCATTGTTATTGTACATGCAGACGTAATTTACCAAAAAATTTCGGAGTAGTGAGTGAAATTAGAATACATTACACTTCAGCACTTAAAATGGAAATACTAATATCAAATAAATTAAAAATTCGATAAAGATGTAAAAAATACAAACCTTCAACGGCATGCTACTGAGGCTCAGTTTCTGGTAACTGCTCCTTCGTTGCTTTTTTAACAATTCGCTTTCCTTCTTTATTTAGATGATCGTTCTTGAATCTTGGATCAATCACAATCGAAATCAACAAAGTCTTATTTCTCTTTGCAAATCTAAATCTCTTGTTTAGAGATTTAAGCAGTATTGGCACTAATAAATTCCTCTGACCTAAAGGAAGATATTTTATAGTTTGATATAAAGCCTCTATAGTTGGTGTGCAGACGGATGACGTGGAATAATCTTCTCCGCACATTAAATCTGTCGCCTCTTTAATAGGAGCAAATATTTCGACGTATTTTTGCACTGTTGTCTATTACTTTGTCGTTAAGGATTTAGGCATTCCTGAAATTAGAGCATGAGATGCCTATAAAAAATATACACTATACATATCATTGCTGTATTTCATTGTTAAATAGTAAAGGAGATACTGACGAAATTTTTTATCGTAGAAATAAATTCATGAGAAACTTTGGACAAAAAAGAATTTAATATTTATGTGGCATAATTTTTTGACTCAGTATTCTAGCAAGAGCTTCTCTTAATCTTAGCAATCGTTCCAATATATCATATTGAGAATTCAAACGAGTATCTACGTGTTAGCGTGTTTTATGTATAGAATGTAATATATTTTAAGTTCTTCATCCGTTTCATCAATACATGATCTTAGGATAAATTCATATTTCTATAAGTGTACATGTTCTGATGAGCGGTTTTATAGCCATCATCCTTCTAAACTTTATCTCCTATAACTACGCACGTAGGCTAATGCTGATATTTAATATATAAAGTAATTAGAAAAAGTTCCTCCTTTAGTGTGTTATTTGTGTGGAAATAGAGAAAAAACGTCCTTTAGACTAGCTGAAACTATATATTCATAAATGGACTTCTTCAATTAAACAGTTTTAATATTATGTCGATTTTGAGGTTGTGCCATTTTACATTGAGAGTTGAATTTTACAAGAGGAACGTAAAATTACACTGTCTGAAAGTGACGTTACGGGAATTTACCTGCCTGAATGTGATTTTAAAGTAGCACATTAATTTTCAACTATTGCACTAAAATGACCACGGTAATCACTGGTATTTTTATGTCCACTGATTAATGCGGTAATTTTCAACCAATTTTTTTTTACAGTGCAATGTCGCAGTGCAATGCCGTCCCTTGTAAGATGAATATTTTTGAAATTTTACAAAAATAAATTTAAAAAGTAATAATGTTAGTGACTTAATTTTCCTTAATCTGTGCCAGAAATCCTTTTAAGACCTTTAACTGGGATCGCAAAAGGAGCCCCTACGTCAAGTATCAAATCAATATTCTTGGGTGACCTTTTCGAATGTCTACCCGGATGATATATCAAGAGTTCTGTGTACCAAATGATTTTTTTCATTCAGAGTAGTATTTGCTAGTCTGATTTCAGTGTCCAGTTATTTTATGTGAAATTTGATTTGAGAGAATTTGCATAAATGACCTATCACCAGTAATTCACTTCAGCTGTTTTATTCATTGTGCCTTCTATTTTTAACTACGTTTTCAACATTGCAAATTCATCAATCTTGTTATTCTTTTGGCAGAAATATCAACAGATATAAATTCGGAAGGGAATAAGGATTGGAGTATACAACTCAACAGTCGTGGTCTCTTAAAGCCGTCCAAATTAAAAATATATGTAAGTGCTGTCTGGGTTGAATGGAGATATTCAAGATAAACAATTTGCACTAAGAACATTAGTGTAGGAACACATTTTCATTGATGCAAGTACCCCTTTTGGTTAAAACGCATGTGCTCTTTCTGATTCCGCAACAAAAATTTATTATTTAAACAATTTCTATTAGAAAATGTACTTTGGGATTTTTCCTGAATCAAATCCAAGATAAGAAATTCGCAAAGTCACTTACGCTATAAAATGATTGAGTGACGGCCCTCAGTACAACAGAAGAAAATCCACAAACCACATGCACTGCATGGTGGGTAATGGTGGCAGTCCAGTGACCTTCGGTGATGTAGTCAATTGCAGATTTTTTCGCTTGAACATCTTTGTTCGACTTGACATATTTACAGCTTGAAACTTTACGTAAAGCAGATGTGGATTTTTGATTTTGTATTCGACTTCTCTTACAACTTTCAGGGACCAGAAAGTACTTTCTATATATTTTTCCATTGTATTCGGTCAATATGATCAATATTTGTAACTATAAACATTCATTTTTTGTCACAAAAAATTAGGAATTACAATTTTAATTATGACAGACGCATTTTTAGAAAGAAGGTCGCTTACCTACTTTTTCCGTTGTAGGGTAGTACAAAAGGGATGAATGAAAAAAACAAATCCAAAGAGATAAAAGTAAAATCTCAAGGAATATTCAAGAATAAGTATGTCTCTCTTCGACTTCACCGAATGGCGAGATTAAACTTTTCAATGATCTTACTGGACGTTTCGTAGATGATCATTACCCTAGACCTGTGACTCCCAATCAACATGTAAATCATCAAGATAGCCCCAGTTT
This sequence comes from Andricus grossulariae, assembly GCA_011634705.1. Taxonomy (NCBI): domain Eukaryota; kingdom Metazoa; phylum Arthropoda; class Insecta; order Hymenoptera; family Cynipidae; genus Andricus; species Andricus grossulariae. Next base: position 96,176,934 of record JAABKJ010007545.1, read on the forward strand.
TCAACGAAACATACCAATTTTACACAGTAATCATGGACCTCAACAAACCAATCAAAATTTCAAACGTTCAGTTATAGTCCATGCGACTCGTGTAGTTAGCCCTACTTTTTCACAAAACGATCCAAATACCTACAATAATCATCTACAAATTTATCCCTTAAATTCAGTAAGGCATGAAACTTACTCCTTGAATCAAACACATAATGACCAATATCATCAGCAATACCCTCCACAATATGGAGATTATCCTGGAGCTCCTGGATCTGGCAATTAAAACTAATCATTCCAGTTACATAGGACAATTAAATTTAATTCTCATCTACAGTTGTACATAAAACAATAATTGGATCTATTCTCATCAATGTAAAGACAAATTTAACCTAAAATGCGAAACAAGGATATCGCATGATTTTGAACGCCCACATCTTATTTCTAAATCAAAAATGGAAGAGTTCCAGTAAACAAAGCTTCCCTTTTCCCGGTTTTTAATAAAAATGTACTAAGAAACTTGAAGAAAAAAATGTGAAATTGAGATTTTTTCAAAAAAGGCCAAAGCGAATTTTTCATTTCAGGCTTAAAATACTTGGGATGCATCCCCGAAATATTATCAAAAAGAAAGCGAGATTTGCAAGCACTTTTGCCTTGAAGAAACCGAGAAATCGACGAAAACTGTTCGAAACTTCTTTCGCTTAGAACGTTTATTTAAAGAATTTTTCTTTAATCTCACTTCTGATGAGTAATTTTACCATCGAAAAAACACCGTCAACTTGAGTTGAAGGTGCTCTCGCTGCAATCAGCTCCGGGAAATAGGCTCGATAATTCTCAAGAATACCGTCAACTTGAATAAAAATCATATTATTTATTCATCATTATCTTAATTTAATTCATATTAAGTTATTCACTAATCGATTGATTTACTGTTATTGAATTGACTGTTTAATAATGAATTTTAATTATATTTTAATAATACTTCTAATTAGGAAATAAATAATAATATTAATAATTGTCAAATTGGAAAAGTTTCAAGCTTGAAGCAACGATCGTATAATCTATCTGGAAATAAATATTTCGAATGCTAATTTTCAATCATTTTAATTTATTTCAGTTTAAGAGAAGAAATACGAATGTATAAAAACATCTCTGAAAGCATAAAAAATATATAGAAAATGTAAACAAGTGTTTACATATGAAATAAATGAATTTATTTGCAAAATATATTTAATATAAAATTGTAATTTTTCAATTGATTAACCCTTTTAATATGAAGAAGTTTACAAATAAATAAATTCAAATAACTGTATCCTTATTCGATATATGTTACAAGATCAGTTACAGCAATATTAACCATTAAATTTTTCCAGAAGATGTGGCGATTCTTTGTCATTAGGGACAGAAACTTTTTCAAAATGCTTGTTTTTTTGTTAAAGGGATTCTCCGAAATTTTTTATTTGTTATAAATTAAATAGTTTTAATAATTATTTTAAAATTAATCATTTTTATTAGACTGGTTATGGAGTTTTTGGAAATAAAAACATTTTTCTAAGTCCTTAATAGTACGGAAGAACACCGTTAACTCATTACGGTGCTTTTCCAAATTATTTCACCTCCGAAAAGCTATCGAATAATTTAGAGAATTCCGTCATCCCAAAGTTGACGGATTCTTATGAGTTTTTTTTGTGACGTATTCGGCCGTCTATTTTAAGTTATCGGTATTCTTACGAAATAATTATCGACACTATTCGAATTAACAGCATTCTTGCGATAATTATGCAATAATTATTATTTATAATATTAACAATTTTCCAGACTGGTTTGCATAATTAGGTGTATATTTCTTTCACGATTTCCCTGCTGCAGAAAACTCACTTTTCGATAATTTGGAGTTAACGGTGGTTTTAAAAACAGAGCAGTGTAGAGGATTCGCTTTTAGCTGAAAATGTCATGGATTTATTCGTATGTATGTCCAAATGTCCACATATGTAACTCCATACCGAAAACATGGGCCTTTCGACAGATATAACAAAATAATGTACTATTTTTGAAAATACAGTCATAATTTACTCATAGTATTGTATTTATTCTATTTTAATTTCAATCCACTTTCTTTATTGTAATATAGCAGAGGTTGTTAACAATAATTTGGGTAAAACTTTTTTCAGTCCGCTTTGTTTCAAATTGTGTGCCTTATTTGAAGGGCAGGATTTGAATAATACTATGCCAGTGTTCATGCCTGTATTCTGCCAGTATTGTTATTCCCTCAGAGTTTTCTGAATGTGCTCAAATTGAGCATGGGGGTACAAGTAAAAGTTATCGCAGTGGCAGTAGAGCGGATTTAAAGTCATATACAACGTATATTCGATAATTAACACAGGACAAGAGAAAAAACACGAGACAGGCAGAGCAATTTCAAGCGGCCCACTTCCGCTTCCTCTAACCCGTCTCCGCCTTATTGATCCCCCCACCTCGGAAAGCTCGATATCAGAGCGGGTCGCTAATTTAATTTACGACGAGTAAAAAAATTCAAGCCAATCAGCTTTGATTTACGAGCCCACGAGAGGACAGTAGTTTCGCCGCGAGATTCTGCTAATAAGCGATAATATTGTCGTAAATCTTAAAGCACCGCGGTGCCACACCAGACATTGGACGGCGTCGTAACCAGCAACGCTTTGGTTGGTGCACCAGCGTTAGAAAATTGCAATTAAATTTTTGACGCTTAATTTATTACGGTCGCAGCGTTATATGCCTCCACCTATTGAGAATTATTTTTCCCTTCTCATCCTTGGTGTCGGATAGTCAACTTTAAACACACTAAAAAATGTATTCTTTCACGGGTAAATTTCTACATTCAAACAAAACTTGATAAAAATTATTGAAGGGTCCCGAACACTAGAAAAATTCCTTTTTATTTTAATATGAACAGAAATTTTTTAGAATGAAAGTACTAGAAAAGTCCCGTTTCGTTTTTACCAAATTTTTTACATGTGTTTAATGGATTTATGTCCACAACAGTACTGCTTAAATAGGACTAAACTGCCGAAAGAGTTTAAAACATCTCTCACTCAATTTTATTTTAAAAATGTTACAATTCCTGAGCAATTTTTTTAGGATAAAACTATCGGAACTTTTCTGGTACTTCCGCCCTAAAATATTTCTGCTCAACAAAAATTTTACGTGAGACTCTTCCGGTACTTTTGTCCTAAAAAGTCCTGGGGGCGATTATGTAACTTTTTCACTTTTATTTGCACTTCCACTATTCTGAACAGCACGTTGGTTGTTTTTTTCTTTAAATTTTTGTGAAAATTAAAATATCAAAAAACATGACAACTCACGTGAATTTCAAAAAAGTGGAAGTAAAAGCGAAAGTGAAAAAGTTACATAATCGCCCCACCCCTCCCCGGCCCTGGTGAAACGAAACATATTTTGAACTTTTTTGGTAAATATCACGAGTACTTGTAAAAATTTTGAAAATAATAACATGTAGCTTGTCTTTTAACTATTGCCTAAGAAAGTCCTTCTAACAAAATAAAATTGTTAGGGCTTTTCCGACATGATCGCCCTAAAAAAATCCTTGTAATACGAAACATAACTTGAACTTCTTTGATACTTTAGTCCTATTTCATCCATTGTTTTTCGGGTCATAAATATGACCATCACTTGTACAAATTACGAAAACAGTAAAATGGAAGTTGTCTAGTACTATTGTCTCGAAAATTATTTACGACTTAAAATTTTTTTTATTGATGAGGTGGGACTTTTCTGGTACTTTTGTTCTTAACAAGTTGTGCCAAGAAAATAAGTGAGATTTCCGCGGTAGTTTTGTCCTAAAAGGGTCCTGGTGAAACGGGACGTACTTTGAACTTTTTTGGTACTTTGGTCCTATTTCAGCGGTACTTTTTTTAGACATAAATTCCATCAGCACTTGTGAGTATTTTAAAGGAAATAAAACGAGACCCAGTACTTTAGCGGGACTCGTGCCGGGATCCCAATGTCATCCCAATGACAATTTTTTCATTTACTCCGGATAGCACAGCAAAACGAATGAACACACATGTTGTAAAAAGTGAGATTATTAGGTGGAAAATTCTAAACAATTAATATAAACATCCTGATCAAAGCAATTTTTTAAACTTGTTTTTCGATTATGCCAAAAAAGCCAAAAGCGGCCTGGACAATTTATAAATTGTAGCGGGACCAAAATCAGGTTTCCTGGTAAGTTTTAAGTCGCTGAATTTGAATCCATACACAAAATCTTTCTACCACATCAAGATTTTATGAAAATTGAGAGCAAATGCATTTTTGATTATTTTTTATAAAACAACCTAGGGCGCGAACTTGAAGTTAGAGAGACTTCTCATAGGGCTCAAAGCTTAGAAATAATCTCGTATTTTAGAATGATGATATTGATGAGAATATATTCATTCTGCCTATCTTAAGCGGTAACAGGTTTTTTTTCTGCGCGTGGCATGGGTTCGCTTACTTCTCCTCAGCACCCAGGCGAACGCGCGCACAGCAAACACCAATTATCGCTCAAGATAGGTAATACGAATATTTTTTAAAATATAATATTCTCAAAGAAATAGGTTACACCTTCAATTAAAGCCCAATTAGAAGTCTCTAGAACATCCCTAAGTTGTTTAAAAGAATGGCCAAAAATGCTAATTTTTTTCAAAAACTCGCCCCACTATGTTTTTATAAGTGGTTTATTTCTTTTAGTGAAACGTTTTCCTTCTCTTTTGAGCAAACACTAATATTAAAATGATATTTTCATTTTTTATTTAAATTAAGAAATTGACGTTTAATTACAGTCCAAAGTAGTGAAAATGTGCGTTCCAGATTCGAAATAAAAAAAATCTCGTTGACTTACTCGGAACTGCTTGACTTTTTTAAATTAAACTCTTTTCGCCCTCATTCTCAGATTTTTAATTAAAATGAAAATTAGATTTTATAAAACATTGTTCGTCTCTCTTAAAAATTCGCCAAATGTAGTTTGATTCGTTTTCCTGTGCTACCCTGCAATTGCGGGTCGTCTTGAGTTAATTTGTGTGTAATATTTTTGTATTATTTTCAACACAATTGTTCAACATATGACATGAAAAATTACTAACTAAACATTAATAACGCACAATTTTTATTACATCATCGAAGATATTGCGCTGAAATATTTTGGAAATCATTAATGATAAAACAGGGTGCTATATTTGGTGTAAAGTCATTTTTATTTATTATTCAAATAGGGAGTTTCGATGATTTATCATCTGGTTATTCAAAAATTAATACTTTTTCAAAATAGAAATTATGTCGCACTAAACTTTAATCACCTTGCAGTCTAATATTTTCTTATATTGAAATTCGTCAATATTCGTTAAATGTTATTCATAGTTCGAATTTTAAAACAGAAATGTGGATTTAAAAAAGGTTTAAGATCATAGATAGCAGTAGCAAACTTTTTCAAATTGGCGCATTAATTTGATTTATTTGATTGAAAAGAAATTCAATGTTTTTTTTAGCATTTGGAAATTTTCTAATGAAAATCTAATTGTAAGAAAAGAATAGGGACTTTTCTTAGAAACTTTTTCCTCAAACGTTGCGGAAATTCTAAAATCTAAATTTTACTCGATTTTTTAAAATCATTCTTGTCCAAATCACTAGATTTTGTGCCTAATAGGTTATTTTTTAAATAACTGAAAAAATTAATATCTATAATTAAAGAACTTATTGAATCTATACGAATAATATTACTAAGCAGTATTAATATTCCTTTCCTTATTTTGTAAAAATTAAAAAAATCAAAGTTATAAAAAATCTGAAAATTTCTCATGACAGAAATGATATACGTGAAATTCAGATTTCAATTATGCCAAGAATTGTGTCATGAGTATAAACAACTGCCTGTTTCGTTCGATGGATTCGTTTACAGCAAAAAACGAGGTCAGCAACGAAAAATTGTAAAAATTATTTGTCGATCTCATCCGACACACGTTATGATCCTCTAAAATTATTATATAACCCCCACTTGCTAATAAAAAAATATAGCAATCGTAACCATCGTATGGATATGAATAATATAAAAAGATACTTATGTGTTAAAAATAACGGACTTATAAAAAAGGTAAATTATATAAAGTCTCTATGATTGTAGGAAAACAAATAATATTATAAAAATCATGCTGGTAATTATTTTGCGTTGCTAAGCAATCTGACCGAAAATGAGGGTCCTTTTCGGTGCTCTTGTCGGCATCTTCCTGCTTTTCTTCAATTATATTGGTAAGTATAATAGTAATTATTATTCTTCAAATGCTCTGAAAATTTTTGTCCTCCTTCAACCATAAGGGATACAAAGACCCTTCTGAAAATCCTTATATGGGAAGGAAACTATTAAGTCAATATATAAATCTATATATAACTATATATAAACCATGTATATAGATAAAATTATATACTAAGGAAGATGTTTACTGAGAGAAAAAGACTATTGAGTCAAAAATACGCACTTTCGCGTTTGTTCAAAAGCAGGTCTTATTGATTCGAATGAACACACCATCGCATAGTACTACTGTTGAGCCGAAATAAATAATTATTGCTTCATTGAATATTAATTAAAATCAATCGTATCCGCTTCATACCCTTTTACTATCTTTGAGTAAATTTTTAACATTAAAAATTCATTAATCTCGTTTGTCCTTTGACAGAAATATCATCAAGTATGAACTCCAATGAGCACAAATCATGGTGTTTGCGACTTAACATGCATGGTGAGCTTCAACTTTTCGATGAGCGTACTGGACGTTTCGTAGATGATGAACATCTCCCTCGACCTACAAAAAATAATGGATTTTCAAATATTCAAGATAGTCCCAGTTTTCAATAAAAATATTAAAATTTTCTAAAGAATTATCCACCATCCACAGACCATGCTAGTCGTGTAATTATCCCTACTTTTCAACAAAACCATCTAAATACTGAAAGTAATCGTGAACCTTTAATACTCCATGGGACTTCTGTAATGACTCCAGTAATGACAAATAATTTTCAGAAAATACCAATTTTTCTAATTATCAGGTACCATCAATAGTCCCTGGGATTCCTGTATATAGGCCTACTGATTCAAATTTCCAAAATAATTATGGACCTCCAATAGTCCCTGGGATTCCTGTTCATGGTCAATTTCTTAATCATCCACATCATCCGGATTCTCCTGGAACTTCTGGATCTGGCAAAAAAAACTAATACTTCAAGTTGAATCAGTCTTTGCTATTGTCTATATAGTCGGTTTAAACAAAAAGTCATTTGAAATGATTGATTCGTAAAAACATTTACTGGCTTGTACCATTATTCATGTAAATTAGAGGCAAACATATATTTTGAAGTACTATAGGAGTCCTCAAATTATAATAAATGAGTATTCTTGTCTACTTAGAAATCCAAGATTTTTTTGTTGAAAAGCTAACATTTTTTTAATTCATTCATTATGGAGGACATTCTCTTCGGATTGTAGATAAAATCCAATGATATTCTAAAGAGATTTTTAAAGTTCTTAAGGTATTTCAAAAAATTTGCCAGGATTTGAGGAAATATCATGAGATGTCATCGAATTCATATTTAAACTTCAAATTAAAGTTAAGTTAACACAAAAAAAAACAGTTCTTTTATTTCTTGACCAGGGCACTCCTTTGTTCGGAATTTATTTGAGTATTTCAATAAATATGAAATAGCTTCCATTGATGCAAACATTTTTCAGCCTTAAATTTGTAATTTCCTTAGTCGAAAATTAAAAAAACTCATAACATGACCTAAAATGCCCAAGTAAAACTTCATAAAAAACTTTTTAATATGAATTAAATACTGGGACACAATTTTCTCAGCGAAAGGAACCAAATTTGAGGGTAGAGTTTCAAAAACTCAAAAAATTATAATACTACTTGGCACCCCAATGACGGGCTAGCCTAAATGATCCACTCTACATGTTGCATATTCTGCAAACTTCTACATTATCAATACATACTTTCTTCTAAGTTTAATCAAATCTAACTGTCAATTCCAGTTCATCCAGTCTAGAATTATGGAAAATGTAAATAAAATATTCTAATTTAGAAACGTTTATTGTAGCCAAAGTGACACAAGTACTTACAATTATCGAAACAGAACAAAATTCTGTAATTCTAATATATGATTTTTCTGTTTACTTTTTTTAAAGACCTTGTCTACGTGTACCGAAATTTTGATAAAAATATCCAGATTGTTTCAGTATGAGTAAACGTCACCTGGAAGGGTGACTAATAGTATGCAAGTTAGGAGGTATTTTAATTTAATTTTTTACAATTCATCTTTAAATTATTACAAATCTGATTGAAACAAGTATGCATGTACAATACACATAGCTGGAAAAATTATTTCGAAAATAGCCCATTTCTCAAGTTATGCTTGTATCTTTTTAAAACTGTTTAATAAGTTAACTTCTTCAAGGACTGAAGAACGGAAATTTCCACTTTGTGGGACCCAATTACATGCTCTGTTTATCTTAATAAATTTTATAGTAATGAAATTCTGTTCCGATACACGTGTGGTTTACTCACTGATAACGCTTACTAATATATGTCAATTGTTTGAACACTACGTAAAATAGAATGAACAAAACACCATATTGCTTTTTCAAAAAAACCTTTCATCTCCTGGGGACAACTATCTGCTATCAATATTCAATCATACCTGGAAAAATATAATTTTTTCTTTTATTTGGAAAGAAACATATCTTCTTAAAATCCCCGCTAAGATTCCTCACAAGCTGTAAATTATCGGCCAATCCCTCGTACATGCAATATGCATATACAATCTTTTTTGAAAGATAGTAAACGGCAGATGAAATTATTGCCTGAGAAAAAAATTAGATCCACCAGAAAAGAGTAGATTCAAGCAAAAAAGATTACCCTTAGATCCTATCAAACAAATTAAGAACAACATCAAAAGAAGGAATAGAAGCGCACCTTTTAGCTATTGTTAAAAACTTTCTTAACGAACGCGAAAAATCAAAGTTAGTGAATGGAGATATATTCTCTTCCATTTCCAATTTCGCATAAATAATAGTTTTCTAAAGAGGGCCACCATTGTATGCCGAAAAGTTTGACTCAAGTTAATTTTATTCAATTTTATTGTACCCTAAAGCTCAACTCACATCAACATTCTCAATTCATTTTAGTATTGATGGTCAATACAATCCCCCACTGATCATTTAAACTATTAGACCTTTTCTATATTACAGAATAATACATTTTCTATTTTATTATAACTTCGATTAATTTCAAACTCACTGCACAGAGGTATTTTGACACTCTGATTACGAATATGATAGTGGAAATACGCGAAAATGTTATTTTACAGGTAAAAAAAAAACTGGCTTTTAAACGGGCTGTCACTTTTATTTTAGAAATCGTTGACCTGAACAAAAAAAGTAATCGTAAGAGCTGGAGAGCATAGAAAAATACACCGTTCATATTGAATACGTTTTTTATCCAAGACGAGAAAAATGCGATTTTCCAACCTATACGTCTATCTCTTTTGCTCTTCTATTAATGTCTCTCTTCTCCACCCGATCCAATTCAACCGAAACCGAAGTTGACTCTTAACTATTTCTTCGACCAGTCACAGAGACCCCCCCCCCCCTCCACAATATATCCGACAGGGGTAGGGTTGTGACATACATTATTATTGTGACTAGTCACAGGAGTGTCTTCCCGCATCGCCCCCACATCGCCGAGACATTGGAAAGGGGTACGTGAAAAAATTGTAAACAATGATAAATTTATGAATTTTTAATGTCAAAAATGTATATAAAAATAGTAAAAGTGTGTAGAGAATCACTGATAGCTTATAAGCAAACCCTGCTGTTAGCAGCTAGAACGGTTCCATGATCAAGAATCTTTTAAGATTTTTGAAGATTTGAAAGATTTCCGAGATCTCCGGCGACATTTTAAAACTGTTTTTCAACTGTTTTTGAATCGCTGAATCTTGGGATAAGGACCTTTACGGGAATGTACATAGTTTCCTACGTAGAAACCTATATATGGTTCTACATATAATCCTGTTTCATTTCCTATATGTGATATCTATAGGAACCTATATAAACATACGTTTAAAGGATACCACCCGGATCCTACATGTATAGGCTCTATGTGGTATTTTATATACATCGTTTTGTTTAAAGGACCGTTTATAGAGACCTATATATGCATTTTCAGAAGGGTATTTGCAGAATCTAAAATTTTCTTTATGCCCCATATGGTTGATGGAGGATCAACATTTTCCAAGCATAGATAGAATAATTATTATTATTAGACTTACCATTATAACTGAAGAAAATCATCACGATGACAAGGGTACCAAAGGTGACTTAATTTTTGTTTTCGGTATAAATAAAACTGACTCTTTGAGAATTTTTTAGATGGTAACTTATAACTTTTCAGAAATTTGCCAGCTTATATATAATTAAAGAATAGGTTAAAGAACCATTGCTATGTCCCACAGGGAGCACCAGCCATCTATGAAAATGGCACTGACTCCCAATAGAACCGTGGTCAATCACATATATGGCCACGTCTTACGATCGTGAGACGGGTGGAGAGAACATACTTACGTTTTATGTATGAGAAATCCATGAATGTGATTCTTGACGTATTTATGCTATGACGGTATGCATTTCGAGCATCAGTAGCTTAAAGTTCGTACTGAAAATTCAAAACAATGTCCATGGAAAACTATCACTGCGCTCATACTTGTTCTTCATGAATTTTTACAGCTGACATGCTTTTAATGCACAATAGCGTAGAATTTAACGCATGACAGGTCTCATACTCGAAACTCTAAAACTCCATACTATTATAATAAGGTGGCCAAGCGAGTGAATAAGTATGATGAGCATAATCTTACTCCGAACTTTTGTAATCCATACTAAAATTTATGGTCCGCATGCGTTCAAGGCATTAGCTTGTTTTTACATTAAACGCGTGTCGTTGTTACTCTCAGAGCATACAGTTTAGACTTCAAATGCATGGTATTATACATATTTTGTATAGCGCTACCTCTGCACTAAATTAGTATGAATGTGTGCTGCCATAGTTTGAAATAATCCATCCTAACGTAGTTTGAGACGAGATCATACGAGAAAAGTTAGTATGTTCTCTCGGTGCAGGGCATGACAAAATGACAACAAGATGCCCGCGAAACCCATGCGTGTCTTAAGGACACGGAGATACCCAAAGATTGACTTCTTCATCCATCTCGCAAGTGCCTCGGCATATTTTTGGCACGCGCGTATGGCTTGGACATTACAAAACAGTGATAGTTTCGCATCCCCGAGAGCAATGATAACAAGGACAATTTTTTAACCGAATATTTTGGGTATAGTTGCTGCAGCTCCCTTTTAAGGGCTTAGGTCAGGGTCGCGGCCAATACCGTAAGAGCGACATAGATGGTTATAAAGCACTCTTAGGGCCCATTATGTCTCTCGAAATACGTCGTTCCCGCCTGAGTGTGACACCTGGATAGTATGTGTTCTAGGTAATCAGCGTGTGCATGGTACGCTCTGCACCTATCGCTAGGAACTTCTTCATGTAAAATGCGGTCACGTTATACTAAGGTGGAAATTACACCATTTTGGCACGCGGAAATAAAACCCTCTGTACCTTAATCAAGTCTTGATGATCTGTCGAGAGCAAAAGTTAGCTCCTTCGACAAGTACTGATTTTCTACATTTATGTGAAAGATTTTCGTGCATTTTCTTATCTTGTGCAATTTTTTAACCTCTGTTTTCCTTATTTGGGCTTGTAGAAGTGAGGTATCTAGATGAAGTAATGCACTTTCCCCCTTCTGATGTTAGAATATAGGCCAAGAGTCTAGGCCGCCTGCCCCGCGGTTTTGTAAAGGAACGCTCCTTTTCCAATCATCTCGTGTTTCTTGACCATTTTTAAGAGAGGATCTCTTTCATTTGCGACGATGTAAGCTGCACTCAGAATAATTCGGTTATAAAGACATTCGACATTTAGAAGTCCGCGTTTGACTTGACGACGTGATGAGATGTATAATTTCGAAACGGACGAATTGATATTTTAGCTCTTTTACGAATGCATTATCTTACGTGTGCCGATATCAAGGGCCATAAGCTTGTGCTTCGCCCATGGAATCCCTCAACGATATTCAAAACACTTTGAAGTTTCTTTGAACTAGAAGCATAGATCTTCAGTTCATCCATATAAAATACAGAAGTGACCTTATGCTCGCAATGAACTTTGTTGCTGCAAAGGTAAGGTTTGGGAATTGCGAAGTTCGAGAGATAGTGCCAAGCAAATTTGACGACTCTCAAACATCGCCACGGCCTTTAAAGATAAATGGTAGTCTACCGGATATGACAATGTCAAGTTTCCGACGGAAAATTTCCAGCAGAAACTTCCAAGCAGAGATGGGAAAGTGTGATACCTAATGTAATTTACATGGACAGTTACTTTGATTTTGCTGCGTATTTGACATGCAAGAATTTAAAATAGTACAGAGTGGAATCAAATACACTACTACTTGATATATTAACTACCTACTTGAAGGCGCCCAAGCCGTCATTTTTTATGAATGTTTTGGTTCGGGACCACTCGGGACAGTTCAGGATATGCGGGAGATTCAAATGTGGTATGGAAGAGAACTTAAAAATATTGATAAAAGTCATGTAAAATTTAGTTTATTATTGATGAGTGAATGGAATAAAACTGGAAACTGAATCAAACTTAATAAAAAGTAATTACATTATTAAAAATAATTGAAGAGTACAAAAAAAAAGGAAACCTGATGGGATTTAAAATTAGTGGAATGCACATTGTGTAAACACGTGGCTTACATTATTTTGTTTATGTCGAAAGGTACAGTAAAACATTGAAGTCTATACAAGTGAAGAATATAATAATTTAATATCCTGAAAATATGTATACATTAGAATTGTGAAATAAATATTGGAACCTTTAGAAGCTACATATTTGTAATAATATATGTATTATATATATATATATATATATCTTTTATACACGGGGGGGGGGGGGAGGCACGGGGACCAAAAATTCTTACATAAGATATTTTGTTGAAAATTTAATAATTTTATTAAAAAGTCACCCTTTTTTATTAAAAATTCAACTGCTTTTTTGATAATTCGTCTTTTTGGCTTGAAAATTCAACAATTCGATTGACATTTTTCTTTTCATTACTAACAAATTTTGTTTAAATAAAAATGAACCTCTTCTGTTGAACACTTGTCTTTTTTAAAATTATGTCTTTTTGTAGAAAGTTCTTTTTTTTTATAAAAATGCAACTGTCTGTTTAAAAACTAATCTCTTTCAGTTGAAAATAAACTTTTTTGTTAAAGATTCGCCTTTTTTGCAAAATTCATATTTTCTGCTTCAAAATTCAACAATCTGGTAGAAAATTCAACTATGTGGTCTGAAGCTGAACTGCTTTTGTTGAAAATTCATTTTTTTTAGATGAAGCCTCATCACTTTAGTCAAAAACTCACTTCACGGGTTGAAAATTCAAATATTTTATTAAAAATTCGTCTTGAAAGTTGATTTTTTCAAGTTTTAAAATTCAGCTATTTAAATTTAATTTAAAATTTTATACCATTTGGTTAAAAATTTATGTAATTTGTCGAAAATACGTCATTTTTGGTTCGAAAATTAATTTTCTTTTTTGAAAAGTCAAATATTTTGTAGAAAGCTCATCTTTTTGACTTGGAAATTCAACATTTTCTATTAAACTTTATTCCTTTATTGACTGAAAAATTTGTCTTGCTTAAAATTACAACACTTGTTAAAAAATTATCATTTTGAATTGAAAATTCATCCCTTTTGTTACAAATTTGATCTTTTTTTTGTTGCTAAAAATGCAATCTTTTAGAGGCCAATTAATCTGTTTTAGTTGAGGATTCAAGCATTTGATTACAAATGCATCTTTATTGGTTAAATTCAACAATTTTTTATTTAATATTGAAACATTTTTTGGTTGAAATATCAACTGTAACATTTTTTGTTAAATATTCATCTTTTTATGTTAAACATTAACTTTTTTAACTAAAAATTTAACTATTTTGCTGAAAATTCAACTGTTTGGTTGCAAATTAGCTTCTTTCGTGAAAATTTAACTGTTTTGTAGCGAGCTCATCTTTTTTACTTCATAATTCAACATTTTCTATCATTTTTCTTCTTTTTTGACTGAAAAATCTTTTTTGGTGAAAATTTCAACTCTTGTTGGAAATTCATCACTTTTGATAAAAATGTAACCCTTTTTTAAAAAATGCAACTTCTTGATTGAAAACAATTTTCTATTGATTAAGAATTTAAGTATTTCCTTGAAAATTCGTGTTTTTTTGTTTAATTCAACTGTTTATGATTTAAAATGAATCAACCAAATTGTACCAAAATTTTCTAAGATTCTTGGAAAATGTCACAACTTCAAAAAAATATAACTTAATTTTTTTTTAATCCTCATTTAACTGATTTTAGACCCCTGGAACCCATTCTTACAATTTAAACGGTACCTCCAATTTTTATCTTTGCCATAAATTGCAATTCGCGGTAGAAGATACTAAACCTTTCCAATTTTAGAGTCATAAATTTCAAATGTCTCTAAAATGACAGTCCTTAAATGATTTGTGTTGCTTGTAAAATAAAAAAATCGTTTGCGTTAAAAAAGGTAAAAAAAATCTGCGCCTGGGGCGTGCGTCTGTCTGGATCTCGCGCTTCGCGCTCGACAATATATTTATTTTGCGCTTCGAGCTCGATAATGTATTTACCTCGTTTTGCGCGCTCGGTTGTTGTACTTCCCCACATTTGTGCATAGACCCTTTGAAATTGAAGGTAAAAAAAATAATTTGATAGTTGTGAATTCTCTTTTGTTAAAGCTTCTTCCGATTTAACGAACACATTTTCATCACGTATTTCGTGCTTCGCGCTCGATTAAAATTTGCATAAAATGCGCACTTTTCTAAATTATATTCAACTCTATTGGATTATTATACATGCAATTTGTTTTATTATTGCTTTGATATTTGATCTTTAATTGGCATTAATCTTTATTCGCAGCTATCCTGAAAAATGTATCATTTCAATAAATATATAACTGTTATTACAATTCATAATGTGCATTAATATTGAAATAGACGTATTTTCATTGTCTTGTTTTTATAATTTAAAAAAGTGAGCATCCTATCAAATCAAATGTTCAAAGCAAATTTGTACATATAATTTGGACACAAAATTCTTTTTATTAACATTTTATGATAGCTTGCGTCGTTTTCTACAAAATTTATTTGTCATTTTAATGCCATTTTTTACGATTAAAATAAAACATACGCGTCATATCAAAAACTAATTTATAACAGGTTTGTCGACCTTGTTTCGGTGAACAAATTAGTGTATTCATTTTTTTCGTGCCTTGTGTCTTTTTTTCAAGAATGTTGATTTTTTAATGATATTTTTTACGATTAAAATAAAAACTACACGTCCTATCAAAAAATAATTTGTAAAAAGTTTGATGACCTTTTTTTGGTAAACAGCTTTTGTTTATTTATTTTTTGTCGAATCTTGTGTTGTCTATCAAAAAATGTAATTTTTTAAAATGCTCTTTTACGATTAACGCAAAAACTACATAACACATTTGTAGACCTTTTTTGTATAAGCATTCTTTTCAGGATTAAAACGGAAAATATGTAACTTCTCAAAAAATGTGTTTCACAAAATTTGTTCATTTTTTTATATAAACAATATTGCTTCTTGAAATTTTTTTAATATCTCGTATAGTTTTGGTGGAAAATGTTTTGTGTTGTGTTTATGTAACGGAAAGTCGGTCGGTTAAGTAAAGAGGCGATATAATTTAGATGCTATTGACGTTAATGTTTTTTCGAACACGATAAATTGTCTTAGCGTAATTTCTGCTCGAGTCATTAAATTCCATCAACTCTCTATGGCGTCTTAAATGTGGAAAAGGGGACGAATGACACAGACGATCGCAAAAATTTCGTCTCGATGATATACCGACATTGCGCTCTAATTGGGATCCTGGCTGCGCTTTCGTGAAAAAAGTGAAGCAAAGAAAAGTGAAACGATACTGGAAAAAAGTTATTCGGATTTGTGCAGCGCTCAATTTATGGAATGAGGTTTACTCATTATTTTTTTGTGGCCATGTTCTTACTTTAATTATTTACATTCTAAAGAAAAATTCCATTTTAGTAATATATGGATTAGATCAATTATACCAAACTCGAAATCTAACACGTGCGATTATTATTTCTTTATGTCACTCAATTTTTAAATTAAGATATAAAATATTAATGTAAAATTGTTGTATTTTATGGTATCTATTATTTAAAATGATATAAATAAAAAAAGCAAAGATAAAACTTTTTATAATTTATGAACATTCATATCTTAACTTCAGAATTAATATATATAATATTTGTCTACAATATATAGAAAAAAAACGGTTGCATATATCTGATAATTTTTTGTGAAACATAGCAATTATAGACGAAAATCACTGACATAATATAACAAAAATTTGTTCACTATGGTAAATGTTCTTTTAAACCTAATGTTTTTTGTTTAAAATCACCTTTTGCCAGCAAAAAATGTTAACATAACAGAAAATTGTTATAAAATTATCAATATTCTCTAAAATTTATAGCGATTTCTGGTATAAAACGCAAGAAAATTGTGAATTTAATGACTGAATGATAATTTGAAAAACCTTACAATTTTTGAAATTCTTACGAGATTCTAAATATTGTTTAAATTATGATTTTTGTTTCATGTAACCCTTTTCCGATGCGAAATTCCAACGTCACCTAAAATTGTTAAAAAATTATGAACTTGCTTTAAAACCTGATGATTTGTTCATAAAGATTTCATTTTTCGACGAGAAACACTCAAAAACATCTAAAATTGTTCAAACTTATAAATTTTTGTATTTCATATGAAAATCATTAGACTCAAATCTAATACTTTAGAAAAAGATAATTAATAGAACGCAATAAGAAAATCCAACTATTCTTCGTTAAAAGTTAATTAATTTTAATTAAAAATTATACTATTACATTTTCGGTTCAGGCTCCATCTCTTTTGGTTGAAAATTTTACTATTTGGTAGAAGATTGAACTATTTTGTTGAAAATTAGTTGTTGCTTTCTTGGTTGAAAATTAACTTTTTTGACTGAAAATTTAACCATTCTATTTTTGGTCAAAAACTAAACGTTTTTCGTTGTTAATTCAACAATTTGGTTAGAAATTTATGTATTTTGTTGAACCACTTTGTTTCTTTTTTGTTGAGAATTAATATCCTGGTTAAATTTGACTGTTTTTTATCAAAAATTCAAATCTCTATTTTTTTTTGTTTTGTTGAAATATCAACTATTATATTTGTCGGTGAGAATTATTATTTTTGGATTGAACATTCTACTACTTGGTTGAAAATTGAACTTCTTCGTTAAAAATTAATTTTGTTGTTGAAGATTCATAATTTCAGTTAAAAATTGAATCATTCTGTTGAAAATTTAAGTATTTTGATGAAAATTCAACTATTATGTTAAAGTTTTGATTATTTTGTTGAAAATGTAACTGTTTTCTTGAATATTCGTTGTTTGGCTCAAAAATGCACATTTTTGGTTGGAAATTCATTTATGTAGGTAGAAAAATTCCATAATTTTGACGTAAATTTAATTATTTCAATTAATATTACCTGTTTTGTTAAACATTGTTCTTTTTGGCTTAAACATTAAACTATTTGGTACAAAATTCATCTTTGTAGATTGAAAATTTGGCCCTTTTGATTGAAAGTCGAACCATTTGAATATAAATCCAAGTGTTTCGTTGATAATTAATTTTGTTTTTGAAAATTTAACTATTTGGTTGAAAAATGATCTTTCTAATTCGAACATTCTACTATGTAGTTAAAGATTCAACTATTTTGTTGAAAATTTAATTATTTTGATAAAATCACAAATTTTCAGATTGAATATTCAACTATTTTCTACACAAACCGTCCTTTTACCTTGAAAATTCAACTATTTAGTTGAATTTAGTTGGCTGATAATTAATTCTGTTGTTGAAAATTCAGCTGGTTGTTTGAAAAGTCATCTTTGAAGGTTGAAAATTTAACAATTTGGTTAAAAATTTGTCACTTTTTTTTAAGTTTAACTATTTGGTCGTAAATTCAACTGCTTAGACTAAAATTAATTTTTTTGTTCGTTGAAAATTAAATTAGTTGATTGAAAAACCATCTCTGTGTTTTGAGAATTTATCTTTTCGGGTTTAAAAGTCAACTATTTCTTAATTGAAAAATGTTGTTCTGTGAAAAATGCAACACTTTTGTTAAAAGTTCTTTTCAGTTAAAAATTCACCGTTTCAGGTTTGAAAGTCAATAATTTCTGGACTGAAACATCCTTCTTGATGAAAAGATCAACTCTTTTGATGCAAATTCTTCTTTTTGATTTGAAAATTCATTTCCTTTGGTAGAAAATTTATCCTTTCCGGTTGAAAATTACACTATTTTGCAATAATTTTGATGAATTTATCTAGATTAATTAATTAATTTTTAATCAATTTAGATTAATTCATTATTACATCGTAATTAATCTAGATGAGTTGCTAATTAATTAAATAATTAATCTAGAATTTACGTGTCGCTTATTTAAATAACACGTTCGTTCCGCAATACTGCTCCGACCCAAGTCCCTAATCAATATCTCCAGCAAGCACCCCAGGTGAAGAGCTTCACAAAGTCATTATGTAAAGCTCTTCACTCGACCCATTAGTATATTATTAATTATTCTTGATAGCATTTTTTGTGATAAATTATAGTCGTAAAAAGATAAAAGCTATTTTTAACATGATTATAAAATGATTGAATATTAAGTTGGACTTTTCCGCCTATGGGAGGAAGAACGAACTTGTGGCCATTTATGTATTATGGCGTGGGTAGTAAGATGGAATCGAGATTGTGTCGACGTTCGATAGACTTGAAATTCATGTCTATTTGCAATTCCTTCGCGCAACGATTTCCAGAAGTAGAAAGCGTTCCTTTTTCGAAGCGCCTGGTCATCGTCCTGTGAATCTTCTTTTAAAACAATGGCCAACAAATACCGGGTCAATGAATATCTTAATCACTTTATCGAACGTCAATCATGAATCCGTCGATTCGTTCTTCAGATTCCAATCTATTGTGACATCTCTATTCTTTAATATAAAACCGACATAATAATTATATAACCAGACAACTAATGAAGATACAATTTTCAATCAAATACTGGTTTTTTCAACTAAAAAAGATCAATTTTCAACCGACAATAGAATACTTGAATTCTGAGTTTGAAAAATTAATTTTCCACACAGAAAAAAAAAACAATTTTCAACCAAAGTAATGAATTTTCAATTGGAACATAAGAATTTCAATACAAGAAGATGAATTTTTACAAAAGAGTTTAACTTTCAAACAAACGTAATTATTTTCAACCAAAAAGTTGAACTTTTACCTAAAATGATGAATATTTCAATGAAATACTTAAATTTTCAACCAAAAAGTTGAATTTTCAAACAAGAAGATTGATTTTCAAACGAGAAGATTTATTTTCAAACAAGAAGAATCATTTTATACCAAAAAAGACGACTTTTCAACAAAATACATCAATTTTCAGCGAAATAGTTGAATTTTCAAATAAAAAAGATAAATTTGCAAACCAAATAGTTGAATCTTGAACTGAAAAAGATCAATTTTCCACTGAAAATAGAATAGTTAAATTTTCAGTTAAAAAATTAATTTTCCACACAAACTTTCAACCAAATACATGAGTTCTCAACCAAATAGTTGAATGTTCAACTAAAAAAGACTAATTTTCAAACCAAATAGTTGAAACTTGAACTTAAAAAGATCAATTTCCGCCAAAAATGGAATACTTAAATTTTCAGTTGAAAAATTAATTTTCCACGCAAAAAACACAAACTTTCAACGAAATACATGAGTTCTCGACCAAATAGTTGAATTTTCAACTAAAAAAGACAAATTTTCAAACCAAATAGTTGAATCTTGAACTGAAAAGATAATTTTTAAGCCAATGATGGAATATTTAAGTTTTTAGTTCAAAATTAATTTCCCAAAACAAAAAAAAAAACAACAAAATTTTGAACCGAAGTGATGAGTTTTCAACTAAAATTATTAAACTTCAACTGGTATAGATGAATTTTAAACTAAAAAAAAGAACTTTTAACAAAACAGTCTAACTTTCAAACCATTTGATTTATTTTCAACCAAAAAGATTAATTTTTAACTAAAATATTGAATATTTCACCGGAATAATTCAATTTACAACAAAAAAGATGAATTTTCAAACTAGAAGATTTATTTGTCTATCAAAAAGTCGATTTTTCTACAAAATGCATAAACCTACAACGGAATAAATCAATTTTCAACTTTAAAAAACCAATTTTCAACCAAATAGTTTAATTTTGAACCAAAAAAAAAATCAATTTTTAACCAAAAATTGAATAGTTAAATTTTCATTCGAAAACATTAATATAAAACCAAAAAAAAAACGAATTTCCAACAAAATAGTTAAATACAGTAACCATGCTCTCGAAAAAATTCCCTGAATTAAAAAGAAAATTCCCTGACATTTCCAACTTTTTTCAGATATATAAAAATTCCTCGACAATTCCAGGTTTTCCAGGTAGGATAGACACCCTGTTTATTATATACAGTAGTGTCCAGGAGTATTGGGACACCTAGAAAAATAGCAATTTAAAAAATTTACTCACTTTTTACAGGATATCATCGGAAAAAATAAGATAAAATAATTTATTAAAAAGAGTTAAAGCTTATTGAATTCTGCGCCAATTGAGCCCTATTTGAAGAGCTATTGATGAATAGAGACTGAGTTAGTGAGTTGTAAACACCAGTATAATTTATGATTTTTGCCACTTTTCGTGATTCAACTTCAACTCTTTTCAAAATCTTGGGAAATAATGGTGAATATATGAAAGTCACGCAAAATAACCCTTAAAATCTCCTTATTAAAAGGAGCCAAAAAAATTGCGATAATCTTCACTGGTTGATCTATCACCGCTTGACCGAGCGATTTTTATCTTCCGCACGCCTCTACATTTTTTACGATAATTCGAGAACCCGTAAACATTTTTACAGTTTCTTGGACTCATTTGGAAGAGAAGATTCTAGTGTTTATTTTACGTATATTTTTTCAACGTTCGATTTTTTTTTTCTAGATTTGACCAGGAGTTGAATTTTAATCATAAAAATGGTAAAAAATCAGAAATTGTAGCGGTTTTTCTAACTCAGTCTCTATTTATCAAAAATACTTTAAATCAAGCTCATTTGACGTGGATTTACATATCCTTTCTAAATCTTTTTTATGAATTATTCTATCCTTTTTGCTGTAGATATCCTGCGCGAAGTGTGTGATGTTTTTAATCGGTAGTTTTTTAGGGGCCCTCATACTCCTGGACGGTACCGTATAATTAAAATCTCTTTCTCTAAATTTGAATCAGTTACAATTTTTACTAATTTCTATCAGGGACTGAAATCTAGCTATAAATCAGTTTTTTACAAATGAATCAATCAGCCTTACTGATTCTTCAGTAAAAATAACTGATTCATAGCTATAATTCAGTTACTGATTGCAATTTATGAACATTTCAACTAATTCAAATTTAGAGTACTTTGATATTAGATCTGTTATAAATAATTTTTGCAAATAAAATTCGATATTTAATTAGGCAATTTCAAAGTAGAAAGAAAGACATTTGAAAGTAATTAGATACTATCAAATAATAATTTCAAATTATTCATAATTCTTTTATTATAATTTATGTGTGATTAATATCAAATTTATTTTATGAGCTCTTTGAAAACATATAAAATTTGTAATTGTTCATTACTAAGCACTTCGCAGTTAAGAATTCATTTCCTAACGCTTGAAATTTGAAAGCTTGAAACTTTTGAAACTTCTAATTATTATTATAAATTATTTATTATGCAATATTTCGGTTCTGAAGACTAAAAAAAAATCAATTTATTAGTCTAATTAAAAGCTTAAATGTAGGTTCAAATTTCAGTTAATTAAAATTCACCTGTTTAATTATTTAGGCTTAAAAAATCTTTGAATTTCTAATTTTCTATGAATGGTTTTTTGCAACTCTAAACACATTAGGGTGGAAACTGAGCAATTATTGTTTATTTTTCAATTTTCCTAAATGCAATTTTTTGAATTTTCAAGGTCTCAATTTAAAATGATAGAAATTTAAAGAGTTGTAATTTAAAATTATTCAATTTTGAATGTCCTATACATTTCATGTACTGCTTTTTATAAGCTATACTTTCTTTATTATATAATTTATTCGTTTTCAAACGATATTCCATTTTTTTAAATGTAATCTTTTAAATCTTCATTATTGAAAATAAAGACTGCCATATAGAATTTGCAGATTAAATTTTATTTCAATGAACAGTAGCATCTTGAATCGATTGAAAATAAAATTCTTATATTTAGCATCAAGGTATTTGAAAATGAATAAATTACCATAATAATTTGAAATACTTACAGATTGCATTCTTTACTTCAATACTGAAATTTTTAATTATCTAATTCAAAAGGATTAAAATTTTAAGTTTTTAATCTTTGAAGCATTAAACATATAAATTTTTTTATTTTAAGAATATAAAATTTTTAATGTATTAATTTCAAATAGATAATCGAAAAGTTTATTATTATTTTGTTTATATATTTGGGTGTTTGGTAAAAATAACAAGCTTTTCGGGTCTCCCCGACTGATATATTTTCTGACCAAACAAAACAGTTTTCAAAAAGTTTTGAACGATTTACTCTAAAATTGAAAAAAGTCATCAACGTAAAAAATCAACAAAACTAATACTATTCCTATTAAAATTTAAATGTGTATTGTCTTTTACTAAATTCTTTTTTTCTAATTTAATTCACTAAATATTATTAAATGTATTTTTATTTAAATATAACAAATATCAACAATGATAATAAATAGTAAATAAATAATATTTTATGTATTAATATTATATAAAAAAAAACTACTTGCGCATTTACTTGAAAATACTTACGCATTTAAAATTACAGATGTTGTTAATTTAGAAAACTTGTAAATCCTCAAATAATTGAAAGTCGTTGAATTTCGAATGGTTCCACTTTAAAATTGCGTAATCACTTTTGCTTTTACTTCCTATCGGTTACATGCAGTTGCAGTTTTGTACCTGCGTCGAAATTCGAAGTTACGTAAATACGTGCCTCTCGTAAAAACCAGTTCCAAATTGAAGAACCTTATTCATTGGAAAGTACCCATGTTTACACTTTCTTTAAAATATCATCAACTTTATGCTTTTGCCGTGTCAGAAAACTGGTTTAATAGAAGACATAAAAGTCCTTTGCAGAAAAAAATGTTGCAAAAAAATGTCTATAGATCTAATTAAAAAAAAAAATTTTATCCATGTGGATATATTAAAGGCCAATAAAAAGTACAAACAAAATTTAGTAGTATTTTTCACCAAATAGTTGAATTTTTAATCCAAAGACAGGAATTGTTTAAGGGAAAGTTAGATTTTCAACCAAAAAATTGAATTTTCAACAAAAAAGTTAATTTTTAGCTAAGAAAGATGAATTTTCAATCAATAAAGGTGATTTTTCTACCAAAAGAGATGAATTTTTGATCCAAAAGAACAATTTTCCAACAAAAAAAAAACAGTTCAATTTTTGACCATAAACAGATGACTTTTACAAAATAGTTTAATTTAAAAAAAAATTAAACTTTCAACAAAATATTTGAATTTTTCATCGAATAGCTGAATTCTCAACCGACAAAGATGAATTTTCAACCAAGAAGCATTATTTTCTACCAAAATACGAATTTTCAACAAACAAGATTCATTTTCTACCCAAATAGGCGAATTCTTAACAAAATAGCTAAGTTTTTAAGCTATAAAGTCAAATGTTCTAGAAAATAGTTGACTTTTAAACCGGAAAAGAAGAATATTCAAGAAGAAAGTTAATTTCAATAAAAAAAATTTCAAATAAAAAAGACAAATTTTCAACCAAAAATGGAATCGCTAAATTTTGAGTTTAAGAAATTAATTTTCAACCAAAAATTTAGTTTGAAAAAAAAACTAATTTTCAACAAATTGATTACAATTGAAAAGGACGAATTTTTAGCAAAATAGTTGAATCATATTTTCAACAAAATACATGAATTTTCCATGCAACTGTTAAATGTTCAACTTATAAAGGAAACATTTCGAACCAAAAATGGAATAGGTATATTTTCAGATAAAATTGATTAAAAAAAAAACAAAAAAAAACGAATTTCTACTAGAACAGTTAAATGTTCATATCAGCAGTTTAATTTTAAACCAAAAAGTTTTATTTTATACTAAATTAATATAATTTTTAAACAAATATGAATTTAAAAAAAGAAAGTTAATTTTCAGACAAAATAATTAATTTTTCTATCAAATAGTTTACTTTTCAACACAAAAGGAAGACTTCTATAAAACAGCTGAATGTTTAATCTGAAAATATGAATTTTCAACAACAAAATTAATTCAAGACTAAATAGTAGTATTTTCAGGTAAAGTGATGAATTTTGAACCAGAACAAAATTAATTTTTTTTAAAGCAGTACATTTTTAAACCAAGTAATTAATTTTTCAAACAAAAAATTAATTCTTAACAAATCATGCAATAGTTAATACTTGACCAAAAAAAGATTTTCATTTTTAGCCAAAAACAGTTGAATTCAACCAAAAACGACGAATTTTCAAAAAAATTTGTTGAATCCTTAATCAAATCAGATTAATGTTCAACCAAGCAGTTACATTTTTAACCAAAAAGAATCAATTTTCGAAAAAGTAGATTAATTTTTTGCCAAAAAGGACGAGTTCTCAACAAAATACATGAATTTTCAACCAGAAAAGATCAATTTTCAACCAAAGAGATGAATCTTCAACAAAAAATGAATTTTTAATAAATTAGTTCAACTTTGAACTAAGTAGGTTAGTTTTTGACAAAGAAATATGACTTGTTCACAAAATAGTTGCATTTTCAATAATATAATTAAACTTTCAACATATTAGTTGAAGTTTTTTATTATTATTATTTTATTATTGTTTATTTTCAACTAAATAGTTGAGTTTTGAATGAAAAAAGGTAATTTTTTAATCAAAAATGGAACAATTAAATTTAAAGTTAAAAAACTACAAAAAAAGTCGAATTATCAACCAGTTAAATTCAAAGAAAAACGAGGAGTTAAAAAACGTTAAGTGTTTACTCTTGAAATGCGAATATTTTAGAAATCAGTTGACTTTTAAATCGGAAAAGAAGAATTTTCAACAAGGAAGTTAATTTTCAATCAAGAAAGATGGATTTTCAAAGAAATAGTTGAATTTTCAACTAACAAGATAAATTTTCAACCAAAAATGAAACAAATTTTCAACAAAATTGTTAAATTTTTAACCAGAGATGAATAATCAACGAAAAAAATGAATTTTTAACAAAGTAGTTTAACTTTTAACTAATTAGTTGAAGTCTTTACCAAAAAGATGTTTTTCTAACAAAATAGTTGCATTTTCAACAAAATAATAAAATTTTCAACCAAATAGTATATTTTTTAACTGAACTAGATAAATTCCGAACTAAACATATAATGATAGACCTTTCAACAACAACAAAAATGGTTACAGAATAGTTGGACTTTCTTATTGATAAGCATTAATTCAGTTCAAATTTAAGCAAAAAAAAACGAGAAAAGGGAAAATTAATTTTTGAATTATATCAATGTTCTCAAATGAAAAAAATGTCTAAACAATTCAATTAAAAGTATTCTCCTACAATAGTATCATATAATTTTAAGTCATTATTCATTGTTCTATTGACGGTTATATAAAATTACATTTATCTTTCGTATTTAACACATGACATAATTCTTTCAAAAAATCCTTTGAAGTCTCTAAAATCGCTTGAAACTATGTAAAATTCTGTAAAATCTTTGCAAGTCTTTAAAATTCCTTGAAATCACTTAAAATCCTCTAAAATTATTTAAAATGCTTGATAATCTTTCACAGTCTCTTTAAATCCTTCAAAGTCCTTTAAAATCTATGTAAAACCCTTGAAAATCATAAAAATATCTCTAAAAAATTCTCGTGATCCCTTGTAAACCTTTGAAATATTTCGAAATTTCACGAAATATCGTGAAATTGAAATTCTTAAAAAAAAATATTTAAAACATATTGCTCACGCAAGGAACGGTTTTTCTGAAACGTCAATTTCGCCCAGGCGGAAAAATTACATATAGTGTGAAGTACTATATATAATTTTAATTTTTTTAAATACAATTTTTATAATAAACAAATGAAAATTATACATAATATTTCACACTATGTATAAACTATATATAATTTTTCCACCTGGGCGCACATCATCAGAATGTCAATTTATGACATTCATTGTAAAGCATAATTTAAACAAAATATTATTTGAGACCATTTTTTTCCGTAAACTATTAAAAAGAAGGAAAAGCCACAAAAAGATAAGTAAAAAAGCAAAGAGTGTGCGAGCGTTACGTAATTTGCAATCTCTGCAGAAGAGAGGGACTGCAAACATAACAGTAAATTTCGCTAACACTTTGGCGAGAACCAATAACTCGAAAAGAGTAAATAGATAGCAGCTAATCGATGAATTTAAATGAGTGAATTTAAACAAAACACGATCCTGGAAGACATTTCCTGAGAATCGTGCAGAATGTGCGTGTGCGAAGAAGGTAACGTCACTATATGCATATATGTATGTGCAATATAATGTGCACGCAACAAAACGACGTGAAGATATTCCAAATTAGGGATAGGCGATAGGATGGGTCGAAAAAGCTCAAAATGATTCAAAATGAATCTTTGTGGCGTTACAAAAGATTTAAAAAAATTTTTATTTCTTCACCGTTGGGCAAGTGGATTGTAAATTAATTTTTTTTGTAAAGCTTATGGAAGTGAATAACCTCAGACGAAAAAAACGAAGAAAAACATTTTGTCGTCTAAATATATTATTAAAAAAAAATGAAATATGCATTTTTCTTAATTTTTACATAAAGTTGCCAAACAAAATTCGCTTATTTATTTTATTCTTTGCCGCTCTTTCTATTAAACTAAAAAAAACATGTGCATATTTTTTTTGTTCTATGTTTCACGGATCATGTGTAACAGATTTTTACGGATCTTCTGTAAATGCTCATGTTTCAGGATTCGTATAAAAAATAGAACACAATTTTGTTTGACACTTTCAAATATATGCGTGCTGCGTTAGTATATTACAAACAGCATCAACAAAATAAAAAAATAAAAACATTTTTTTTGTACAAGATTAGGTACAAATAAAAAAAATTGCATTTTCATCATTTTCTGAAATATTATATTTCGACGAAAAAAATTTGTTTTTTACTTTTTTCCGTTATACGTCTAATTTTATTTACTTCCATAAATTTTACCCAAAAAAATTTGTTTCCATGCACAAAAAATTACAAATTTGAAAACTTTCAATTGACTTCGCTAATGGTGAGAAATGTTTTCAAAATTAAAAAAAATTTGTTCGTAATGACACAAAGAAACTTTTAACGATATTACCTTGTAAACCTGGCAAAATCCTTGTAAAACATTAAAATCTTTCAAAATATCTTAACATTAATTGAATTTTTGCAAAATTCTTTCAAATATTTCAAATACCATGGAAGTCCTTCGGAATCTCTTAAAATTCATTATATTTTTCAGAGTTCCTTGTAATCCCTTAAAATCCTTTGTTATCTTTGAAAATGTTAGAAAATCACTTAAAATTGAATTTCTTGAAATCCATTTAAATCTCCTTTAGTCTCTAAAAATAGATTGAACTTGCGTAAAATCCTTTGAAATCTTTGGAAATTTC